>VZRQ01011259.1:1764192-1796200 GCA_013397975.1 Machaerirhynchus nigripectus | reverse complement strand
GGTCCCGGTCCCGATCCCGATCCCGGCCCTGCCGCCCCCGGCCCTTCTCTCACCTCGCCGCCCCTCCCGCGCCAGCAGCGCCGCTGTCCTCACGCCGGGGCAGGGCGGAGGGGGGGAGGGGGCGGGGAGCTGCGCGCGGGGCCCGCCGGGACTTGTAGTTCTCCCGCTGGGCGCGGCGCGGCCGCTCCTCGTTCACGCACTACGAGTCCCGGCGTGCCGCGCTGGCCGCATGACGTGCCTTCGGACTACCAGTCCCAGCGGGCCGCGCGCGCGGCGGTGTGGTGTCTGGGCCGGCAGCCGGGATCGGGGCTCCGGGAGCTCTGGGCTGACTCCGGGAGCTGTGGACCGGCGGGGAAGGGACGGGGCGGGGCGGGGCGGGGGNGCTGGGAGAGGCGGAGACAGGGACGGGACGGGACGGGACGGGACGGGACGGGACGGGACGGGACGGGACGGGAGCGCCAGCCCCAGCTGCTGGCGGCGCGGCGGAACCAATTAGCCGGGCGGAACCAATAAGCCGGGGTTGCGCCGCGGGGGCGTGCCGGAAGGGCCCGCGCCGGGCGGAAGGCGGGAGGCGGCGCGGCGGTTCTAGCAGCTTCCACGGGTGCTCGGAGCGGAGGCGGTAATCCCGGTCCCGATGGCCAAGTGGGGAGAGGGAGACCCGCGCTGGATCGTGGAGCAGCGGGCGGACGCCACCAACGTCAACAACTGGCACTGGTGAGCGGGGCGGCTGCTCCCAGATCCGCCCGGGAGGCCCTGGGGCAGAGTGGGCTGCACGGCCGGAGTCGCGCGCAGAGGGGCCGCCTCCCGTCCCCTCCTTGCGGACTGGTGCTGAGGCGGGGGTGTCCGGGCTGATCCTTCGGGGCGGCCCTTGGCCCTGTGCGTGTGTAGGGGGGTGCCCGAGCCGATGTGTGCCGGGGGAATGCGTGGAGGTGGCTTGGGGAAGAAATCTCAGTGTGTCTGTGTTGAAGCGGGGCAGGGAGAGAAGAGTCGGGGAGCACTGGATAGTCCCAATATGTGCTGGCAGCGTGGCCTGTCCCAGATTCTCATCCCGCTCGGTTTTCGTGCAGGACGGAGAGGGATGCCTCCAACTGGTCCACGGAGCGGCTGAAAGCTCTCCTCCTGCCTGTCAGGGTGGAGGGTGAGGAAGGGGCGTGTGAGGTGACAGAAGTGAGCAAACTGGATGGAGAGGCCTCCATTAACAACCGCAAAGGGAAACTTATCTTCTTCTATGAGTGGGCTATCAAGCTGGCATGGACTGGTGAGTGAGGTGCACCCGTCCTGTTTCAAGGTCAGACTCATGTATAATATTAACAGTAAGGATGCTTATCTCACTTGGGAAATAAAATTAAAGGGAAGTATTATATTTTGATACAATACAAGTGTGCTTTTACAACAACCAGAGTAAGAAAGGTTGATCTGAACAATATAATTATAATTGCAGGCACCTCAAAGACAGGAGTGAAGTACAAAGGTTATGTGGAGATTCCTAACCTCTCAGATGAAAATGACATCGATGAAGTTGAGGTAAGCACAGCTGGATGTATGGAGTATTCTAGCAGGAATACCCACAGCATTAGTATTTCCTTCCCTGTTACCTTTCTTAGAACATTTGTGTAGAATTTTTTACTGCTAGAAACTGCTTAAGTTAATAGAATCAAAGCATGGTTTGGGTTGGATGAGATCCTTAAAGGTCATACATTACCAACCTCTCAGCCATGAGCAGGGACATACGTCACTAGACAGGGTTACTCAGAGCTCCATCCAGACTGGTCATGAACACCTCCAGGGATGGAGCATCCACAGATTCTCTGGGCAACCTGTTCCAGTGCCTCACCCCCTTCAGAGTAAAGAATTTCCTTCTACTTTCTAATCTAAATCTAGCCTCTTTCAATTTAAAACCGTTATCTTTCATTCTGTCACTACACTCCGTGACAGAGAGTTGCCCCCCCATCATGTTGTATCTTTATCAAATTAATTCTTGTCTTCTAGATACAAGGGCTCTATAGCACAGGAGGGTATTTAGGCATGCATGTACAGTACTGTAGGCTGAGAGATGAAGTGAAAGATGAATAAAACTGCAGGACTGTTTATGAAAGTTTAGCTGAAGTCTGTGGTGTTGAATAATAAAACAAGCGTGCACATTGGCCCTTGTTAATCAATGCTTCTCGTTGTTGTTCAGATCCTTGTCAGCCTTGCTAAAGATGAGCCTGACACTAACTTGAAGACCCTGATGAAGCAAGAGGGTGCAAAGAAAATTAGAGATGCAATGAAAACTTATATCAGCACTCTCAAAACGGGTATGTAACTGAGAGGGAGAAGTGTTGTGGGAACCCATATGGACTAATTCTAAAGAAGGGATCAGGGTAAAGAGAGGAATTGCTCATTCCACCTCAACAGAAAGGTGTCAGAGCAATAACAGTAGCTTTTCTGTATTTTTGGAAATTGTTAGGATTTGGGAAGAAACATTTCTGGTTCTAGACAGTATAGCACAGCCCAGAAAGATTGGTTTTGTGATAACCCAGTAATAAATGGTATTTTTGGATTTTTGTTTTAAAACTGAGAACGCCCTTCACGTGCTGAAGCTCAGCTATAGAGAAAATGAAAGCCAGTAAAATGTGTTTGTTACCCAGTGACACAGTCACTGCCTGTGGCACAATCTGGCCTTCACTTTCCTTACTCCCGTGGAAGGTGAGATCTTCTCCAGTTTGTAGTTTGTTCCTTTTTTTCTTTTTTTTTCTCTTGCCACACTAGTAAAGACATCTAGTGTTACTTGGATTTTAGAATAACTGATGTCTGGAAATTGCTCTGCAGGTTTTATTGCTGTCTTTTAATGAGCTGTCTCAGCATCTGGATCAAATATATATATTTTTTTAAGTTAAATCTGAGTCCAGAAGTTAAAGTGTTTTGGTTGAGTTTGGCTTTCCTCTCAAATACAGGCTGGGAACCCTACAGTTGCTTTTTATACCCATTTACCTGTGTTACACTACATGTTCTAGATATGCTGGGTACAAACCACCACTTGTTGCTGTTTTTCCAGGATCAAATTTCAGTACTTCTGGGGGTTTTTTCAGGCACTATGGTGTTCAGGCTGGGAGATGTAGTCACCCAGTGAAAGACTAGAATGCTAATCAGGAAAAACTGTATGATCTTGTGGGCTGCAATAAATGAGAATAGGTGGGAACCAAGTATTGTAAGATACAGGTTCATGCACATATGATAAAATTCTGCTTTACAATGGAATTTTGCCATTATAAGGAGGAAGAAAAAAGCAAAATGTTAGTGTCTGAGCTGGAGAAAAAGCAAATGTAATTCTGGAAGAGGCTGAAGGTTCTGATGGAGTTACAAAAGTGTTAATGCTGCTGTACAGGGTGCTGGCGAGGCCTTGCCTGCATTTCCATGTGTGGTCCTGGCATGTGGTGTTGGTAAAGATAAAGAGGGAGTTAGAAGTTACTATTGTTTACTGCAGTGATTCAAGAAATGAAGAGCCAGTGTGAAAAGAAATGGAAAAGCTTGGTTTGGTGTGTCTAGGCCAGCAAGGCAAAAGTGTTTGAGATGTGATTGCAATTTATATTAGAGAGTGAGAGAAGAAAAAAGCTACATAAGCCTAAGGCTAACCAACATTAATGTGAGAGCAGCGTGTGGAAGATGCTATGTCTAGGCTGTGAAGAGGAGTTAAATTCCTAATTGTTAGTGTAGGCATGTTCTGACAGGGCCTTCGGTGGACAGTAGTGAGGGAAAGAATTAATTGCTTGTAAAAAGAGGTCTGTTTAGTTTTTCTAAAAACTGTTTCAAGTCATGGATGCTAGCGAGAGCAAGGGGGAAACCAGGAAGCCCTTTTTGATTGTGTATTTGAAAGTACAGTCAGAAGGTTTACTTGATCTTCTCTTGGTTTCATGGGCACATTCCTGTCTTTCCAGAATTCACCCAGGGCATGATTTTGCCCACAGTGAATGGTGAACATACGGAAACAGCACCTCAGGTGGCTCCTAAAGCAGAAGACCACAAGGTAAACAAAACTGTGTAAATATGCTTTGGAATCAGTGAAGAAAGGTACACTGTATTAGATTCTGGGGCTTACAGGAGCAACCTATGTTGTGTATAGGATATATACATTCAGGAATTGGCAATCTGTGGAATAGGTGTGACTGTTTCCATTGGCAGCACATAATGTTTCTTCCAAGCAAAGTGATAAATCTGCTTTTTACATTTAAGTATGGTTGCATCTAATTGCATCTTTACCAAGAGCTTTTGTTTTTCCCCTTGGATATGTGAACCATTTGTTGATTTTTGGTTTGGTGGGTTTTTTTTGTGAAAAAAAAGCGTGTATGTGTTTGTTTTCCTTGTTGTTTTGCTAGACGGCTGCCAGGAGCAATACTGCCCCATCGCAATCCAAATCCATAGGAGTCAAGATCCCTACCTGTAAGATCAGTTTGAAGGACACCTTCTTAACATCTCCTGAGGAGCTCTACCGGGTATTCGTTACTCAGGAGGTAATGCCTGGCTTGTTCTGAGAGTTGTTTTTGGTTTGGTGGGGGCTCTTCCTAATAAGCTTTTCAAGATGTTCTTAGGACACTCAGCAGTCCCTGAGAATGGAATAAGAAAGCTGTTCTGCAGAGTAGTTGCTTAAAGCTTGTGTGTGCATCTTTTCACACAGCTGACAATAGGAGATTAATGCCAACCAGAAGCAAGTTCCAGACTGCTGTCAGCATCTGTCTGTAGGTGTGTCCCTTTCTGCACGTGACCAGATCACTTGGGATTTACAGTTGTGTAAATCTTCTGGTTTGTTTTTGCTTTTTCCTTTTAAGGTTAGGTGGTATCAAAGCATACTTTGGGAACAGCTTCTACTTTTCCGCACACTATTATATAGTTTAGGAGGAGAGAGCAGCATTGTATCATATTTAAACATGGTCTTAGTCTTTTTTCCTCCTATTTTGATAAGAAAAATTAAAAAGGAAAGAATATTTTTTTCTCAGAACTAGGTTTCATTAAGAAATCAACAAAGTAAATCAATGTGTGACTCAGAACACTGCATTGCATTAGAAAGCTGGGCGTCCTTTTCCTTGGGCAGGGGAAATGTTGCTGTAGTGGCTAAAACCTTGCTTTTCTGGCCAGGGCAGGGATTTTGTCTTTTGCTGAGGACCTTACACTATTGACTTATATCCTCTTCCAGAACTTTTGTAGCTGGGTGGGAGGCAACAAGTTTGCAGGAAGATAATATCAAGTAATATGGGTCTGCTCCTGAATTCTTTTCAGATGGTTCAAGCTTTCACCCACGCACAAGCCACCTTGGAGGCCGATAAAGGAGGCAAGTTTCAGTTGCTGGATGGCAGCGTCACAGGGGAGTTTGTTGACCTAGTAAGTACTAACTAGTTCAGCTGTATCTTGCTCAGAGGCAGCACTTTTATCAGGCTGTAACTTCTTATCAGTTCTGTAACAATGCTTCTGTTAGCTAACTCTGGGGTTCTACCTGGTGTCCAATAGTTATCCATAATTTCTGTGGCTATTGACGCAATCCTAGTAGTATGAATTAATGCATGGGACTTCAGGCTGGGGAGAAAATGTGGCTTCCAGTCATAGCTCTCCCCTGTTCTTGTGTGATATTACTCATCAGGGGTTGGAGGAGTGTTAAAGATAGTAACTGACTCTTTTTCTCTTTGGCCCAATTGTCACTAAAGTCTTCTGGACAGGGACTCTGTCTCAGTGTTCAGGGTTGTACTATTGCATACCTTTCTAGAAGGGAATTGAAAAGGACACTTAAAATCTCTTTCCCTCTGTGTGTGTGTGTTTCTCAAGGGATCTCTGAGGATTCATTCATGTAACACAATTCTAGATGTTTTCTATTAGACTGTAGGATTTACAAAAAATTAATACTCAGTCTTTGTCTCCCTTTTCAAGGTTCCTGAGAAGCAACTTGTTATGAAATGGAGATTTAAATCTTGGCCAGCTGGTAAGTAGTCCAGAAATGGACTATGGTATTATTGCCCTTGCCTGTCTTTGAAGGATTCCAGCCCCATTTGCCACACTGTATTGTGGCTCGTGATCGGGGAGCACACTGTATTCTGGGAGCTGCTCCAGTGTTATCCCAGCTTCCTATCCCACATTATCATGTCTGCATCTTCAGCTACTGTGTGGAAGTGACCAGGTAGGAAGGATGACGTAGCTGCTTGTGCAGCTGTAGCTGCAACTGCTTCAAACCCCAGGAAGGGGGAGCCCTCTCCTACCTGTGTTTCTAGGGAAGGCCTGCAGCTGCCATAAGTAGATCCTCTGGGAAGGACCTCAAAGAGTCTTTTAAGTGGTGCCCTGTGAAAGGAGGGGCAGAGCAGCCCCTGGGGGCTGTATGTACTGTAGTGCACACTGCTGACAGATTTGCTTTGGTTCCTCTAGGGCACTTTGCAACCATTACCTTGAACTTCAATGACAAAGGTGGTGAGACGGAGGTGTGCTTGGAAGGCAAGGGCATTCCTGCCAGTGAGGAAGAAAGAACAAAGCAAGGCTGGCAGCGCTACTACTTCGAGGGCATTAAACAGACATTTGGTTATGGCGCCCGCTTGTTTTAATACTGGTTGCTGGGAGGCTCTGCCTGAAGATTCTGCCACATGGACTGATAAATTTCTCGCCTGTTCCTTTCTAATCTTGGCCCTGCCGCTGAGTAAAGTGGGATGACAGGTGATGAAGAAGGCCATGGAGCAGCACCACTTTCAGTCCCTCACTGCTTTGTGCATGTCTTGTGCTGCAGGGGATTCTCTTACATGTACATACTTCTATTGCTAAATAAACCTAACTTAAAAAAACACTGTGGAATTTGTGTCCTCAAATCAGCTTGAGTTCAAAGGGTTGGGCAATAGGCTGAGGGAGGGACCTGTCTGGAAAAGCACCAATCAATGAGGAGTGCTGATGCCAATGTGATTTACTCCTCACTTCTGGGGGAGTAGAGAGTATGAGCCTGGTGCAGTTTTTAGTCTGAGCAGCTGCTCATTTTCTCTCTGCTTTTGATCTGCCGCTAGTAAATGTTCTGAACATTTTTGAAGGGAATCTGTGATCCTGTTCAAGCTGTTCCTTTGCACATCCCCTTCAACACAGTCATTTCTTGCACTTCCACTAGTCTGCTCTCCAAGAATGACGATCATGCAAACCAGTGCTAGGGAAACTCCTACCTACAGAATGGTTCTAGAAGGTTGTGGGGCCCGGGGCCACCTACTTCCAAGAGCTTCAGGCCAATGCAAACTGTTTTTCAGAAATAAATCTGGCCTCCATCTAGAGTCTACAGGGTGCAGTACTTTCCAATCATCATACTTCAGCTATTGCTTTAACTGGTGAGGAAGAAAATAGTTGCTTGTTCTCACCTGCTAATACAGTTAGTTCCTGAAGCTGTCTTCAAAAGCAATAAGCTTGTTTACAGGAGGGGTGAAAATCTGACTCCTATCAGAAGTGTCAATCTGCTTAACCTCAAGGGTGACAGTAGTGCTTCGTTTTTGAGGCATGAGCTCCTCTTGCATACTTTGTTTACTGCTAGTGTTTCCTGCAGAGCTATTCTTGTAAGCTAGAAGAGAGTAATATTACTGGGTAAAATTTACTGGTTTGGGGGTTTTTGTTGGTTTTTTTTAGTTTTTTAAATCTGGATGGTATGTGGTAACTGTTCCCTTCAATAGAGGAGACAGGAAAAAATTTGTGCCTGTTTAAAAAAAAACCCTGAATGGAGTTGTTTGAGTCTCCTTTTAACCTATAAAGAGCATTTTGTCTGTTCTCACTATTCCAAAGTGCTGAAATATGAAAAAATCACGATAAAGTGTGTACAGACAGACATCCAGAATGCAGCATGGAACTCAATTCTGTAGTGTGTACTCATCCCTGAGCTGACCTGTGAGAGCAAACAAAGTTGTACAAAAAGGCAGCTGTAGATAGGGTAGAGCTTCCCTGTGTCATGCAGGGTTGTCTTCCCTAAAGCACTGTCTGGCTGGGAAAGTGGATGCAGGTATTTTGCCAGAATTTTTGTGCACAGATGAACTACTGTATGCACCTGGCAGGCTGCAGGGGTTGGGTAACATGATGGAGGCACACTGACATCACTGTACAGCATGTATGCTTGGTTTTCTGTTTGGGAAATCCTGGACAGAAACATGGGAGACCTTAAAGAGCAGGGCTAGCAAGTGAGTTCACAGCCAAAAGTTTGGTAAAAGAAAAGCAAAATTATTTAAAAACTGAAATAATGACCTTGTACTAAGTCAGTGAGGCAATCGTGACAGCTGAATCGCGATGTCCTTGCTGTGCTTCTGCAGCTGTGCTGTGGTAGCAGTGCTCGCCTGCTGCAGGCTCTGCTGGCACAGCTGGGCCAGGGCAGCAGAAGGCAGGCCCTGCTAATCACCTGCTGCTGGAAGGTTAGGAAGCGGGACAGGAAGGCAACTGAAGTGGAATTTTAATTGCCTTCCTTTCATCACAAGCGGGGTTTACTTCAGGCATCCTGCTGCTACTCTAATGGGACACGCTTTGGCCTCAGCCAGCAACCCACATGCATGGGGCTCACGGGCTCAGGGCTTTGCTCAGAGGCCATTTGAGGCCTCTTCCAGCAAAACTGACTACCCTGACTTATGCTGGTGCTTCCCCAGCTGGCTCCCTGCCCCGCAGGCTGGAAATCACCATCCCCACAGCAGCAGAACAGGCTGTGTAATGTAGCCATGCCTTGGCTGCCATTCATGCGAGAATCTCTTGGACTAACCCAGTGGTGAAGGAAAGCTTGTGCTAAAAGGCCAGTCTGTGCACTCAGGCAGAGCGTGCCAGGCTGTGCCAGATCTAACAGGGCACAGCAATGGCAATTAAGGCCTTCCACCTCTTCAGATGTTTACTTGGTGAAGGAGATCTGAGCCTTAAGTCATGCTAGAGAAGGTCACTGCATGACATCTACCTGCTGCCAGCAGACACACGCTCCTTCAGCTACATCTGACCTCAGGTGCAGCTACACGATGCTAATGAGAAACCCCAGACCTTCGTTTTACTTGGAAGTGCTGGGAGACAGTCACAGTTTGCAGTCCTTCAGCTATTTGGGTAAGGGAGGAATGTATAAGATTCGGGAGAAAAGCAAGTTTCAGCATCCTCTGGCCCAAAGGTTCTTTAAGAATCTGACATAGGACAAGAGGGAAAGTCTTGTGAATTAAAGAAAACAAAGGTTAAAAAACCAGAAAACATGAGTGACTTTTTCACAGGGGTGAAAATCAGAGGTGGATTCTCACTGAATATACCATTATGAGGCACACGGAGATGAGTAAGGAGCAACCATAAAACAATAAACCAAAGGGGTCTCTGAGCTTTTTTTAAGACTGTAGGCAATGCTCTAATACTTTTATTAGTAAATAAGGGAAGGCCTAATAAAGCTGTAATTAATCCAGTACATTTTGGTATAGGAGATAATATAATTGGTGACTTAAAATTAAAAAAAAAAACCAAAAAAACACATTACCACTGGTGCTGTAAAAGACCACTTTAGGAGACAAGTTTAGGATAGAAAATTATCTTGACCGAGTGGAACAGTGAGGTCAGCAGGATTACAGCTGAAAACCTGTAGCATGTTGGGGTTTGTTTTTTTTTCTAATCTGCTCCAGAGGTGTGCCACCAGCACAGAAGACTAATGTGGCCACACAGTGGGGTGTGTCCCTTCACAGACCAGAACAGGGGTGTCTGAAAGGTAATTTATTCTCTAGAACTACAGTTTTTACTCAAGATCCACAGACCACAACCACATCTTGCTCTTTCCTAGGCTAGTACCAGGCATTGCAGTTCAGGTCTGCTGCACAGGCTTTGGCTAAACTCTCCTGGCATTATCATTCTCTGTCCTCTCCTTCCAAAGGAGATTCTTCTGGGCCCAGCTGGGCTTTTTGTATGCTTTCCAAGAAGCGGATTCTTGGAGCTGGAGCCCTGAAAAAAATCAGACAGGTTATGGGATCTCTGTTGTTGTAAACATGTTCCCACAAAATCTTAAGTTCATCCCTGAGAGATGGGCTGTACTCACCCCACCTGTGCCCCAGAAAAATCTGGGCACGGATCCTTCTGTGTGCAGACAAACACCACTGCATGCCGGATGCCAGGGGACTGGTAGAGCTCAGCTCCAGTCCAGGCTGGCAGACTGAGACAACTCAACAGCAACTGGTCAAGAAGTTTTGCATTCGAAGCAGCAGGCAAAAGTGTAGCTTAAGACTGCCACAGACTCACTCTGTGATTTCAGGTGACATCTCCAGGTCTTCAGCACCTGCAGAATTAGGGCAGGAATTCTTCCTGCTTCCACCCTCTGGCTGTGGGATTTCTATATCCCAGGAGTTTCGCAGCAGGGCTCATCATCCAACACAGCAAGGACCTTGTTGCAGAGGATAAAAGCACATTAGGCATGCTATATACACAGCAGTAACTGCTGACTGCCCCTCGAGGGAAAGTGATTTTCTCTGAGCAGAGTGGAGCTCAACCTGCTCCCCCTGGCTTGGGCTCCATGCAATGTTTACATTTTTGATGTTGCAAAAGGCCAGCAGGAAGCTCCTAGCATCCTTCACTGAGAGAAGTCACCTGCTCCCCGTGGGCAGGGGCCAGCAATGGAGTCCCATGCTGGAGTAGCAGATAACCCTTGACAGATGTGCAGCCAGCACAAAGCAAAAGGAGCAAGAGAGAAGGAGGGGAAACAGCTGGAAACAGCAAGAGCTTGCAAGTGTTCATGATTTATGCACTAAATTAACGGCAACAAAAAGTTGTGATCCCTGGAAAACTTTGCAAATCCCCCTGCTATAATTAGCTGTTGGCTCTGGAGGTGGTTTGCCAAACAAGTTTTTCAGCTGGGATGGTGCTGGAGTTTTTTCCCCCTGCTTTCATGCTCAACACCCCTGCTTAAAGCAGTGTGCTGGACCGTCAGTCAGTACCCAGCTCTGGCCAGGCTGACCATGGAATAAAACCTGAAGTCTGGGCTGGGGCACAGGCAATGCATTTGCTTCCCAGCACTGACCCTGATGGTCTTCTTGTAGGAGGCTTCCTTCCATATAAGCAGAACTTCACATATCCCATGGCTGTGATGGCCTCCAGCTAGTCTTTCTTACCTGTGACTTTTGCAGCCAGACAACTTCAAATGCAAATGTTAAGGGAAGGAAGCAAAGCCATCAGGGCCCCAACTGGGGCTGGGAACCCAAGACATACAGCATTAAACATATCATCCCTCTCAACCAAAATAAATAGCAACATATGCTTCAGTCACAACTGAACAACATCAGCATGACATATACATATACATAAAGTGCTTTATTGCAGCATCAGATTAAAGAATTCTTCTCTGTGAGATTTTGTAGGAATAAAAGACATTTTATATATATATTAAACATAAAAAACCACAATAAACTTAAGGAGTGACAGCTTAGAGATTCATCACTTAAATAGCAGTGGGCTGGACAGAATCTTCGACGGGATATAAAAATAAACACTTGCTTAATGTCTACTTTTCTCACGGTGTTCTGCAAAGCCTCATGGTGTGTAAGGTGCTTGTATGAGGAACAACACTGGTTGTTTCTCATGCTCCAGTTTGTGTCTGTATTGTCCAAACCACAGAGGCAGCAAAGCAGAACAGCTACTTTGCTCTCAACTAGCTGTTGTGGGGGCAGCAGGGAATGGGGGGGTATCAATGCAAGAAATTTTTCTACTTGCCCTTGGACAGGAACTCCAGTTATTACAGAGATTACAGGTTTTTTTCTGCGGGTTAGAATGGTTGACATGGCCAGTATACAGAGGAGGGTACAAATCCTGGGTAACATTCTTATTGTAAGAGCACTTCCTGAGAGAGCAGCCAGTCTAACAAACAAATTGGCTGAGCTTTTGCAAGTCTTCTTCAAGAAAGGCTGTTTGTAGAAGTCCTGCTTCCATGTGTGGGTCCAATACTGAACACTAGGCATGTTCAACAGGATGTTGCTTTAAAGAAATCTGCACTGATGGTAAATAAACTCCTCTGAGAGTCTGATGATGTTAGTGATAGCATATGGTATGGGAGCGGAAATATGCTCAGCTGAATGACTGCAGTTAACAAGCTCATCCTTCCATGGCTTCAGCCACTCAGTTTGTTTGCTTCCACGTCTCTTGCTGAGGCTCCCTGGCTCCTAGAACCAAGCCACCAGACCCCTGTCACCCCCTCTTGACTGCCGCTACATGACCTACCTCTTTGCCAGAAACTAGCGAGTGAATTACCATCTGGGCTAGAGAACATGTAGTGATCATGAAAATTTTCCAGGATCTAGGTCTCCATCCATGCTTATTTGGTTCTCTTCCTTCTCACCATTTACAGAACACTGGTCATCTCAGACCGCATGCCTGTCGGGAAATGGATGATGTCTGCCTATATTCTGATAGAACCCACAACCAGAGTCAAGGGATACAGGGGTGTAATAATAGTTGAGTAAGAATAATTCTGTGATAGCTTCATTAATACTTTTGTTTTACCAGCTATGAAGACTTAGGTATGGATGACCAAGGATGCAATATTCTATCAGTAACCAAGGCAAAAGGATCAACATACACTCAGTAGATACAAAGATGCCCCCAGAAAGACTCCCATAAGAGCTTTCAGACCAAGGATATTCACTGATGCTGGAAAAACCTCCTGTAAACAGGACAGACAGCACAGGATAGTCAACTAAGGACCTCTGCAACCAGTTTTTTGGTTCAACAGTGCCCTGCAGAAGTACACGGAGTAGCTAGCAGCCTTGCGTGAAACCTCTAGTGTAGAAATGACTCCATTCTTCTTTTGTGTGCTTGACTTTTATTTCCCCTGATGCATAAAATGTGTTAAATAAAAGCTATAAATTTTCTACCAGTTCAGCAACTGAACGTCCAGGGACAAAGGTGCTCAGCCTAGCTTCTCTGCAGAAAAGCTTCCAAAAAATGCTGGGAGACACTGCCATTGACCTGTTAAAAGCTGAATAAAACCCAGGCAAGACCAAAGTGCCAACAGAGAGCATCACGATTCATGATCTGTGGACACCAGGTACTCATATTTTTAGCACGTGTTTTCCTCTTCCGGAGCCACACTTGTGAGCCTGGCCCAGAAGCGAGCCTGAGGGATCCATGGCTTGGTTTGCCTGAGCTGCCTCCAGCTGGGGACCTGGGCAGACACAGAATGGGGCGGCTGGGGACATGGGCACACACAGCATGGAGCAGGGCCTCGCTTGGCTCAGTGCTTTTTGCTCCTCACCAGCAATGGCTTGAGCAGCGGCCAAGGTGCCGCCTGCCCCTGGCAGGGCTGTGAGTGGGAAACACAGGACTTTCTTTGGGACTGTGTCACAGGTGCTCCTGAGACCCTCTGGGGGCTGCCAGGGCACCAAGGTCTGGTGGAGGCCTAGTGCTGTGACTTGCACAGATGCTACCCCCCTGCTCCCCCAAGCACCAGGGCAGAAGGGCTGAAATGCACACAGGTGGTGTGTCCCCATGCTGACCTCCTCTGGGGTCCACCTACCTGGTTTTGGCAGCCAAAACTCTGGTGGCAAGGCAATCTTGCCAACGAAGCCTAGGCAGCCAGTCTCCTCCTGCCCCACAGCCCCCTCCCCTGGACCCATGGACCCTGCTAAGCCCTTCCCTGCTTCTTCCCAACCGTGCACACACAAACCCAAGGATAGGGGAGGCCCTGCTCTGTATGTGTGGCTGGGACAGCCCTGCACCCTCTAGGAAGACCTACCCCCAGTTTCAGACATAAACCAGCATGTACCAGGGCAGGTGTACAGACCAGGGCAGGCAGCCATGCCTGCAGCAGCTCCTCAGATGTGGCACGAAGCCAGCAGGAGCTTAGCCCACTTCACCCTGTGCTCAGCTTTCAGGCTGCGTTGAAAGGTCATACAGAATAAAAGCAGACACGAGCAGCCCCTTTTTGCCTTTATACCTCCCAGCCCCTGCTGCTCTCCACATGCCAGGCCAGGAGCCCTGGACTGCAGGACTGCCCTGGGTGGCATGGCAGGGACTGCACCACAATAACCTCCAGCACCCTCAGGAATCGGAGAGGGGCTGAGACACCCCTCTGAGAGGATGAGACAGATAGTGCATCCTCCCCGTTTTGCCTGGCACCACTGAGGAGCCCATGAGCAGGGTCAGGGCTGGCCAGGTTGTGCAGGGCTGCAAGCCAGTGGTGGTCGTGGCACCCTTGAGACTGGCAGTGGCTAGTACTCCTTGGCCTCCTGCAGCTGGGAGAGGTACTCCTCCTCGGTGGGGTTGTCAGCACACCGTTGCCCATTGTTGGGGGGCCGGACGGCGTGATACCGGCTCCAGTCGCCCTTGCAGAGGATCCAGGGCAGCATGTCCACCTTGTAGTGCAGCTCAGGGGAGAACTCGGTGCTGATGAGGTTGGGGACACCGGCCCCCTTGCCGCGGGTGATGAGGCGGGTGTGCTCATCATAGCAGCAGTGCTGGGCAGCCAGGGTGGTGCTGTCAAGGGAGAGCATGGAGCGCAGGCAGAAGCGTGCTGTCGGCTTGTAGATGTCCAGGCGCTCCTTGGGGCCGCTGGCATCCCGCCATCGGAAGCTCTTGCCCTGCTGCTCATCCCGCAGGTTGACAGCACTGTAGACTGCCTCCAGCGGGTAGGAGCAGGGGCAGCTGGGCAGGTCTGTCAGCACCTTGCTCAGGTACTTGGTGAGGAAGTCGCTCTTGCAGTTCAGCCACTTCTCACAGCTGTCCACCTCTGGGGGGAGGGTACCAAAAGGGTGAGGGTGTGCACACTCTGCACCCCACTTTACCCAGCTGCCGTTTGCCTGAAGCTATGCAAACACCACCAGTGGAGCCTGCAACCACCAGGCAGGAGCAGCCAGGCTCTTGGGATGAGCTGGAGCCAGGCTCCACTCCCAATGCAGTGACAGAGGGAAGGAGTTTTGTGATGGGGCCAGGCTGGCAACATGCCCTCACGGGAGAGGGCACATGGCAGGCTGGCCTCAGCCACTGAACCATAAAGCAGGTCAGTGTTGTACCAGGGCTGCAGGAGCAACTGGGTTTCCCAGCATGACCACTGAACATGGTAGTGGTTTGGGTGGCTTAGGTCTGGACACCAGACACAGGACCCCTCAGCAGAGCCCTCCCCACCAGCCAGCTACGACCCTCCCAAGGTCTGTCACTGAAGCCCCCAGTGCAAGGCAGAGGCAGAGGCTGACCTGAGTTGAACAGCTCTGTGGTGTTGTCAGTTTTGAAAGGTGTCTCCTCTGTGGGGAAGACCATTTCTCCTTCTGCTCCTTGAGACAGGAAAAAAACAAAACGAAGAGCCTGGTTGAACACCAGGAGGAATGGTGGTTTTTCCCCTCTGTACGCGCACCAGACACCATCCATCTCCCAGCCCCTCTCCTGCCACTTCTTTGGTAACATGGCCCTGTGTATGGAAGGAAGGGCCAGCAGCAAGACTGGCCCAACAGACCTGTCTGAGGCTGTCAGTTATGTAAATCCCAGTGCCTAGAGCTGGCTCTCAATTTGTCAGGAGAGCATTTCAAGCTCCCAATATGAGCAAAGTGCAAGAAGTCACACATGAAGCCTGATGCCAGCTCTACCAGCCCAGGGCCCCACACAACTGCCTGGGGAGCCATGAAGCCCAGTCATAGCTTCTTTCTGGAAACAAACCCCCATATGGGGTCATTAGCCCTGATCACATTAAACATAACTAATTAATGAAGCATGAGCAATGCCCAGCCTGCAGCAATGGGGAACCAGCCCACATCAAAGTCAGACAGTCCCCAAGGACTGATATGGCCAGGCGCTCACCAGGGCAGCGTGTCAGATCGCAGGTCCTCGACTCGGTTGCTGTGCAGGCATAGCCACAGGACCGGGTCCTCTTCTGGTTGCCACTGCCACAGGTGATACTGCAAGGGGACCATGGGCTCCACTCCTCCTCATCTTCATAATCTGTGCATGGCAGGGAAGAGGCAGAGAGCGATGGACCTCAGCAAAGCTTGAGCAGGAGAGGAGGCAACAGCCACCTGGGGCCTCCCTCAGCTCTGCCTCCATCTCTGAACAGGGACAGTGCTGCCTGGGGCACATGGAGGTGCCCAGCCATTCAATGCCAAGGGCCAACCCCGTCCTCACTGCCAACCCCAGGGAAGCAGCCCTGAGCAAAAGCTCTCATTCTCACAGCTTTGCTTCTAGTCATACCAACCCAAACAGGTATCCCATCCCCATCCTCGCCAAACCTGCCCAACACACTGGCCATGATGCTGAAGCATCACGTGTTAGCAAAGGTTGGCTGGTTTTGAAGTCATGGCCAGGAAGCAGCAGGAAGGAGCTGCTGTGGTGCCCTGGCCCATCTGCCATCTAGCCCTCTGCAGCTCCTCTCCGGAGGGGCAGGTCTGTGGAAAAGGCTTCTGGCACTGATGTCACTACAGGGACCTGAGTCAATGGCAGCAGCTCTTGTCATAAAACATTTACACTGTATTTCTCAGGTGAGCATGCCTTCCCTAGAGCCCATGCTCCATTGTGATTACATGCAAAGACAATTCCTGCCAGGACACTGGCATGTCTGACTGCTGGCAGCCCCAGCTGAGTGCTGGCCTTGCTCCTTGGCAGGCTTACTTATTTTGTAAGTAGGAGCTGAGCACCAGTGCGCTGTGATCGCTGGTGCAGGGCTGCAGGCCAGGCAGGACAGGGGAGGGCACTGCTGGTCTGCAGGGCAGCTGCACATGCCAAGAGAACTCACCGTAATCATATTTTTCCTTAAAGATCCAGTTCTTCTGCCCAGGCCATCGCTGGTCCCAGTTACCTCCTACTCCACTAAGCATGGACTCCTCCTCCTCATACTCTGCTGTGTAATCTTCCTCTTCATCATCATCCTCTTCTTCTTCCTCCCTGTCCCCTACACCCAGGTTGTCATCCTCTTCCTCTTCCTCCTCCTCTTCATCTTCCTCCTCCTCGTCCCCCTCAGCAGGGTCAGTGTATTCCCAGAAGAGGGGCCAGAACAGGTCCTTGTGAGACAACCACTCAGAGGATGTCAGAGACCAGTCATTGCTTGTCTCCTTCAGCAAGTCCATCTCCATCTCAGCCTGAGGATCATCCACCACTTCAATGGTCACCTGGCGGGCAGATATGAGGCAAGGCAGTGAGCCAGGGCACAGCCCCTGGGCAGACCTACCAGACCATGCACTGATTCCCAGCCCGAGAGGCCAGACCCTCTGGGCTGCAGGACTGTATGAGGAGTGCAAATATTCTCTCCTCATCCACAGGCACTGAACAGGGACGAGTGGGAAGCACAGGGTGGCTGGTGGTCACCCAGGGGGCAAATGCCCCCTCAAAAATTGAGAGGTCACCCACGTAGGAGTGTTTGCTCCTGCTCTGTGGAGAGGGGCTGGGGGGGCCAGGGAAAAGGCTTTGAGCAAATTCCTCAGTCGAGGAGTTTCTCCATGCCAGCTATCTGCAGCTGGTAGTCACCAAAACCACAAGATGACAGCAGCCACACAGACCCTGCTCATGAGATCCTTTCTCTTAAGGAACCACATGAGGCTGGAGAGCACCACTTTCACCACAGTGCTCACCCACACCCCCTGTGGCCTTCCCAGCCCCACTCCCCACCTGGATGTTGGGGTTCTGGGCACTCAGGTCCACATTGGCCAGCCCCGGCAAGTTCTGCAGGTCCAACATGAAGGGCAGGC
Source organism: Machaerirhynchus nigripectus (assembly GCA_013397975.1). Classification (NCBI taxonomy): domain Eukaryota; kingdom Metazoa; phylum Chordata; class Aves; order Passeriformes; family Dicruridae; genus Machaerirhynchus; species Machaerirhynchus nigripectus. The sequence continues at coordinate 1,778,588 of VZRQ01011259.1, read as the reverse complement.
TCTCCTCCCGGCCAGCACCACTGGGCTGGGGCAGCGCTGGGCTCCTGGCAACCTGCTGAGCCACCCCTCTGCGCCTGTGCCGCCGTGGGCCAGCCTGCCCACTCCGCCTCAGCCCCCGTGCCTTGCCCGATGGTGGCAGCTCCTCGTCTCCTGCCGAACGGGGGTTGGATGATGCCGAGACCTAGAGAGGGAAGAGGCAGAGAGAACATCTCTGGAGGGTGGCAGTGCAGGGCAGGTAGCAAACCGCTGCCCTGCAAAGACCGGTCTGGTCTCCTGCCCCAAACAGTTCCTCCACCCCATCTTATTGCAGCATCAGGATAGCAATTAACACGTTAATCAATCAAGTTAATACCAGGTGTCCTGTGCTGTGCCAGAGCTCAGTCTTGCTGCACCTGAACTTATAGGTCTATTCAGACTGGTACTGCCCAACCCCATGACCACTCTCTGGTGTCCCATTGCCCATCTCTCCTGGCCTTCCAGTTCTCACTCTCCCTTTTTGGCTATTTCTTAGTCCCTGAAAACAGGTTAACAACAAGGGCTGCTTCTGGTCACAGGTGACCACAGCTCATGTTTAATAATTTTTTATATATATATATATAAAGTTTACAACAAGGGCTTTATGACAAAGGTGAAAACATCACCAAAATAAATTTTTCTGTGGTATTTGGCATTAGGGCAGATGACTTCAAGGAACACAGGTGTAATTGAGATTTCTGATGGTGCCCAAAGGCTACCACAAAGAGGGAAAGAAACTGCTGGTAGATATAACCCCGCTACCTTTAGCTCTTTGGGAAAGGGAAGATGCCCAGCCAAGCAAGTCAACAAAACTCACTTGCGAGTGCTGCCAATAGCTCTAAGTGCTGCTGCCACTCCAGGGGCACATGGCATTTCACAGCCAGCCCTCCAGTCCCAGGAGGAGCAGGGGCAGCAGACAGGGAGCCTTGCTGGAGAGGCAGCACCAGTCAGCCGGGGGGCCAGGGAGGCGGCCAGCAAATGCTGCCAAATGACCGCGCTCGCTCCGAGTTCCCACGTTCCTCGTCCCGCACTCGGTGCGCACTGGCACGAAAGAGCGTGACTCAAGGGGCCGGCAGGCTCCAGTGTGCCCGAGAAACCCGAGATGGGAACAACTGGCAAAGCCCCCCTCGCGGCACGGGCGTCCTTGGGAAGGTCTGCAGGGCCCCGCAGCTCAAGGCTGGGAGCAGAGGTGCCCGAACTCCCAGCATCTCCGCCAGCGGCTGCCTATTTCTGGCTGCCCAGCTGAAACCCCCTTTTGTTCCCAAGCTCTCACCCTTCGCGTCAGCCCAGTCGAGAGCCGTGGGATTAACGAAGAGCATGGAGTGCCCCCTCCCCACGGCGCCGGGCGGGGGGGACGCAGAGAGGCATTTCTACCTGCAATTAGAGCCAGATGGTTTGGGGAAGGACACCCCTCCCTTTCATCCTGATCACTGGAGCACTTCAAAGGCAGCTGGAGCCTAGCCAGACTCTCATGAGCGCACACAGCCTGTCCCCAGCCCTGTCCCTGTACATCAAAGCCCACGATCCCTCCATCCCCGGGGGAGGGAAAAGAGCAGCAGGGACGCTGTTGGTCCCTTGGCTGCTGCCCAGAGCAGGCTGAACGCAGGGAAGGGCCGGTGACAGACTTCACCAGATGGGCCCAGAGCAGAGGGCTGCAGAGAGGAGAGAACCTGTGCTGCCCAGAGGGAGCGTTTGGGTCTTGCCCCTCTCCCTGGCCTGGAGGGCTCCTGTGGCACTGCTGGTAGCAAACCTAAGCAGAAAGACCCCCCTGCAAGCACCTTCCTCTCCCAGCTCCCTCTCTCCCCATCCAAACCACAATGGTTTTGGGAAGGACGCATGGGAATGATGCCCAGCTCTGTCTCAGCCCATCTCCCAGTGCTTTAGCCCCTTGCTAGGTCTCCTGGCATGTCCCAGGACTCCTGGGCAGGCAGCAAGGAGCCCAGGTGGAACAAAAATAGCAAGGGGGGCTGAGTGGGCAAACCTAGCCGTGTCCAGTGCTGGCTGCATGACACTGCCCACTGGTGCTGGGTTTGCTGCGAGCGGCACATGCCCAACACAACCCCTGCACAGGAGACTGGCAACAGCCCTGCGAGGCTGGTGTTCCTGCCTGATTTGCAAAGATCTTGTTGGGCTGGGTAAGCTCGTTTCACAGACAACCCAAATTTAATACACATGGAAAGGGAGGTCTCCTCTAGCAACAAGATCTGAGCTCACTTAAGGACACCAGAGCAAGCAAGCCAGGAACAGACTCAAAGTCTCCAAATTTACACTCAATGCCTAATTCAGATTTTACGCCCAAACAAGCTCAAGAAATTCAGAGTACTGTTCCCACAGGGAAAACGTAAAACTAGCTCCAGGGGATGTAAAACTACTGAACTCCAGGGGAACTGCAAGAGTGTTACAGGGCAAACAGAACTCCCTCAGCTCCCAGATACTCTGGAGGTGTAAGGATGACAGGGGTGGATGCCCTGGATGACCCAGAGCACTTCAGCAATGGTCACTACAATGTACCACTCAACACGTCCCTCCTGCTGACATCTGCATCGCTCTGAAGCTTTGCTGGGTTAAAATTTGTCCCTGCATCAGATCCCGAGTAAGGCACTGTCCTGCCCCAGACAGTCAATCCATGGATTTAACAAGCTCTTAGGAGGCCAAGTCCTCCCTCCACATCAGAGCATCTATGGCATCAGGTATGTCTTCTCCAAGTCATCAAGTGTCCCCTGACAGCCACACAAGCAGCTGCCCTTGAGGTTTGCACTCCTGCTGTGTGACACCCACCCTCTCCGCTTCACTGTCCAAAGAGCAGCTGGATAAAGCCATCAAGGCTCAAGCTAAGCCACTGCAGTGGGCTAAGGGAAGAGAAGACTTTGCTTGTCCAGAGAGAACACTCTATTCCCCTGCTCTCTATGGAGCACAGGAGAAAGGCTGCAAACCACTGCAGAGCTAGTCATCAGCAGCTCCCTTCTTCCACCACCGAGGAAGAACACTTGCCACCACCCTACAGAAGCAGAGTGAAGTGCTGGGAAGCCATCAATGTCTCACAGCCGAGCTCCAGCCTTCTCCTGCGACCAGCCAGCACCAAGCAAAGGAAAAAGCTGAACAAGGAATTGCCACAGTTGCTCCTGCATACACTTGGCATATCCTACCTGTCTGGGAATAAGGATTCCCATGGCAGGAACCTGAGAGAAATGCTGGGGCAGCACTCAGGAAAGAGCATGCACTTTCCATTTGTGAAGATCATGTTTTGACTGAAGGCTATAAGCAGGATCACACCTGCCTGTGTACCAGTCCAGGAGCCCTTCCCACATCGCCCAGGCTCTCCCACATGTAGGACTGACCACCTAAATACCGTGAGGCACAAGCTTAGAAGAGATGTTTGGAAGGGAAAGTAACTCGTTAGCAATTCACCCCCATGTCATGCCTGCTTTGTACATAACACGGGCAACAAGGTGTGTGGAAAGGCCAAACATCGTTGCTCTAGAGACTAAAGTCTGACTTTTTCCCATTTCTAGTCCATACATCTCTATTAGAATTGCTTGAAAATCTGGAGATGATGAAGAGACCAGCCACAAAAACATTTCAGGGGACGGAAAGACTTTTTGAGTGAAAGACTTGTACAATTCAATTTGTTTGTCATGCTGAAAAAAGAAAGCAATGAGTTGGTTTTCCAGTTCTTTAAGGCAGTAATCCATCAGGCACCAGAGACTCTATAATCCAGAACAGAAACACATAATAGGAAGCAATGTGCCCAAGTCAAAGCCAGAAAAATTTAACTGAGGAATAAGGATTGTGCTTTTAATGCCATAGGTAATTAAACACAGGAACGATTAACAAGAAAAATGACAACTTCTCTTGTGGAGATTGTCAAACCCACATGTCTGGGCTCAACACATGAGTACTGCAACTGCACTAGGGAAGAAATTCAAGGCTCTAGTAATTTCCTCTGCTCTTAAAATTTGTGATTTTGCTAGAAATGTCTCTAAGGCTTTGAACTAAATCTGGGTTAAGAAAACAAATTACCAATGTTCATGTGCTGCAGCTCTTACCTAAAAATTATTAGAGACATGACATTGCAGATCCTACAGCACTTTAAAACCTGAAAACATCAACAGACTAGTTCCTGTGCTGTACTGCACTTTGGCAACCAGGGACACCACTACACTGCCACTTACATAACCACAGGTAGCTGTCCCTCCAGCACGTTCCTCAGCACCTCTGTAGGCACTGCAAGGTGCCAGAGCACCCAATAGCAGTGCCCTTTGTAACTACGTGCACTGCTGAGCAGAGCTGCCCCTCATCATGGAGTTAAACCAATCCAAGTACATTTGAGAGAACCTCCCTGGCAGTGAAGCACTGCTGGAGCATGTGCATCAGCAGCCAGTAGAGCAAGCCAGTCACCAGCACAGGACAAGCTCAGAGGATGCAGCTTCTACCCACACCTATCCCAAGCCAATTATCGAGCACATAAACTCGTTCAACTTGAACCAAAGAAACCTGTGCACACGGCAGTTGCATCAGAGGCAACATTCAGGCTGTGCTTTGGGCTTGTTAACACTGCAGTGAAGAAAATGACGTATTTGCTAAAGGCCGGTATCACACTGAGCTATAATTATAAGGAATGGGGGCTTTTGTTGCTTAATCATTACTGCTTGTGTTAGGTTTCCTTTGAACAGTTTTACCATGCTGTATTGAAACAAGAAACCACCAGAAGAACTATTGATCTTTTCCTGAATAGACCTTCCTTCTCTTTCCCCCAAGCTCTCTCCAACATTATTTTAAAATCTGTCCTGCAGTCTGTTGCAAACTTGCCCACTTATGAATTAGTCAAGTACAAAATTTTCTTTTTCTTTTTTTTTTTTTAACCATAAAACTTTTCTTTTTATATTTACCTAAATGAGCTCCAAGAATCTGGAGAAAGTATTAAAAAAATTATCTTTGGACTGAAACTGGGCAGGAACAACTCCAGAGCAGGATTTTACTATAAAGCCATACTATAAAGCTATGGAAGTAGAGAAGGCTGGCTGGTTGCATTAGAAGGAAGCCCAGCATGTCTGGGGTTAGCTCTGGGGCTGCAGTTTCCAGAAAGGCTCATGACAATTTTTGCTGGTGGGACTGGGAGAAAGGAAGGTTCTTCTCCTGCTAACAGGTAACACTGTTGTCTCTTTAAAATAAAATAAGGTTGAACAGCAGGGTAATCACCAGGAACAAATGCAGTGTGCTATGATGCCTCCCTCCCACAGTGCACGCTTTCTCCTCTGTGAGGCACTGCTCAAATAAAGGGCTTTTTTAGCCCAGCCAGCTGAAACCACCACAGCCTCCTGAGGGCTGTAGTTTGATCCTCCTGGCTCATAACCCATCCACCAGCACATAACCTGTCTACTGGCAGTCTTTCAGCCAGATGGAAAAAGTGAAATCTGCCAGCCATCAGCTCATCACCCACTTAAGGGATTTCCCAGAGCCGTGACAGAGCACGGCAGCTTCTGGAGGTGTCAAGAGCTGGGTGGGTACCTACGAGACAACAGGGAAGGCAAAGATGCCACTCAGTTCCTGTTACTGTCTTTAAGACCTTCTGAGACACAATCCCAATCATCAGAAAAAACGCATTTAGACTTACAGGCAGGTGGCTTAGCAAGAGCTGTCACTCAGGATTTTGACATGTGAGCTCTGGAAGATCTGCCAGAGGTAATTTAAAGAAGTTAACACCTCCAGTTGCCTCCCTCTTCTTGTGCTCTGGGTTACACTCCTGCCCACAAAGGGTCTGTGGCACAGGTGAAGAGCAGAACCATGACTTCCCAACTGCTGTACTATCTGGTCCATCTCAGGATCAACTTACATGGGTGCTGGGAGCGGGGGTTATTAGTTTGTTTTTGTTGGTTTGTTCTTTTCTTTTAGTAAAGACTCCCTTTATGTTTTAGGAGAGTTCTACAAGTGCTTATGGAACAGACAAGGCACTTGCTTATCATGCTTAAATGGGCAGATCCTGTTTATGACAGACCAGCAGGAGCCAGCAGCAAACTGTGGGCTGTGCAGATGATTAATACGCCCTCATGATTATAATTTTCATGCAGTTATCAAAATATGTTAGATCATATTGTATCACTTTCTTTTCTAACTAGCTTCATCCCAACTGTCTTGGGTAGGGAGCTGCAGGAGGCAGCATCAAAGGCTTCCTCATGTTTCACATTTATTTTCATGTCTCACAGTTGCAACAAATGTAATCTCAAAACTCTTTCCAAGGTCGGTGACTCAGCTGTCCCCGAGGCAGAGCCAGCCCTGGAGCAGAAGACACCACAGCACAGAGAAGCAGCAGCACGCAGCACCATGAGGAGCAAGGACACAGCACAGCTGACTTTGTGCAAGACCAGAAATGAGGAGGTTGTCCAGGCTACTGAGAAGGCTCCTCACCATGCATACCGTGGCACAGCCCAGCCCCTCTCACCGCAGCGGCTCTCCTGTGGGTGTGCTCATGAGTAACTTGCGCGTGGCATCCTCCCACCCCAGATCACTTGTGACACAAGGAGGAAAAGTAGCAGCCTCATGGCCTTTCACCTCACCATGCCACACTGTTGCCCTCCTCATGCAGATCACGGTCATTTCACTGGCAGATGCTTCTCTACCATAAATATCTTTTCCCTCTTTAACACTGAGACAAATTTCTTTGTCTGCTAAACTCCCACTTTGCAGACAAAGAATATGCTCCTTTGTCTTGGCAGACAAAGACATGCTCCTCAAGTAGCCTGCAGCAAGGCCAGGAATATGTGCGTGTCTCCCACGTCGTACTTGGAGAAAACTCTGGAGAAGGTTCACCACAGCTCAGTTTCTTCTCCCCACCTGCCCCGAAGGAGGGACTGGTCTGCTTTCTACACAGATGAACCACACAGGCCTTGTAGTGGAGAAGCTGGAGCATGCAGTTGGCTCTGCTGATACATCCCAGCACAGCAGATGGGGCCGTCCTCGCACCGGAGACTCTGTCCAAGCGCACAGGTCCCAAGGTCCAATTCTTGACAGGTGGTGCCTGCTGCAAGGACACCAGCTGGTGGCAAGGCACCCATTACTTGAAGACCCTGAGACTTCTGCTGCAGTCATGGTATGGGAGAAAGGCCCCTGCAGAGACTGCATGGAGAGGTCCCCCAGAGAGATGAACAGACACACATCCACACCCTCTGGTGCTCTCTGGCAACTGCTCTACTGGGGCACATGGTTTCTGTTAACATAGCTGAGCAGTAATACACATAAGCTCCCAATGCATCAGAGGGAGTCGCTGCTAACTTGTTCCAGCTCTAAACCCCACGTGCTTCAGTAACCATTAACTTGTTCCAGCTAATGATCTGCATTTGCTAGTCTGCACACCGTAACTCTCCCACTGCTCCAGCTGTGGCTTCCTTGCCTGCCACAGCCCAAGCAAAACTGCAGAAGGAAGAAAACCCCAAATATTGCAAAGCAGGTGTAGAGGCTGACAGGACCAGATCAACACCAGCCTCCCCCTGACTGCAAAAGAGGTGGGAGAGGGGATCACAGGGCAGGAGGGAGTGCAGGGGACACTTGCTCCCCTTGTCCCACGCAGGGTGGACAGGCTGCCCCTCCATGCAAGCAGTGGGGCAAGGAATGCAGCCAACCAAACAAATGCAAATCCATCAGGGAGCCCTTCAACAACAGACAAAATGGGCACCTGAGCCAGACTTGGAGCATCTACATCAGCTGCACAGGAAGGGATCCAGGCACGGATGCTGCATCTTGTCTTCCTGAAGGGGCAAAGCTGGGATGACTCTCAGCCAGCAGCCCCTGCCCCAGGTGCTTGACTGCAGCTCCCCAGCCTGGGGTCAAGCTCAACTCCCCTCCCCAGCCAACTTTGACTTTTAAGGAGCCAGCAGCCTTAGCATGTAACCAAACCACACTGTCTCCAGAGGGGAAGGTGTCGGGAACTGCGCACATGAAGAGATCTGTACAACGCCCGGTCTCGATGGAGGTGCTGCATGGTACAGCACAGTGCAGCTGGCATTCCCTGTGATTTTGGCTGCTGTGGGAATGGCTGCAGGTGAAGGGGAGGGCAGAGAGGGCAGCAGGAGGGAGTGCTGAAGTGGTAAGGAAGAGAAGCCACCCCAGAGAAGCAAAGAGATGTCAATTTTCCACATGGGCTACCTCCTGCAGCACCTCCAGGCCATCCAGCAAATTGTGCCTCCTCAGCCAGCAGGGGCCTGTGGTTCAGCTGCTGGGAAGGAGCCGGGGCTGCCTTGCTCATCCCAGGTTAGGGCTGCTGAGGCTGGGATGGAAGGCAGCTCACTGACGGGCACTGTACCCATGCCATGTGCCAGCCTCCTGTTGAGCCCTGTGTGGTAGTGGCTCCCTTGGTCTGACACACATTCCCACACCTGCCTTGCAGCCCAAGTCCTGAGTGCTAGATAAGACCCTGACAGAGCAGGCCAACCATCAGCTAATCCAAGATAAACCCATGCCTCACCACCTCTTCCTTGCATACATGGGTGTTTCCTGGCTGTCTGCAGCCAGGTCTCTACCTTGTGCCCATCTTGTGGTGACAGGGGACAGCAGAAGGCAGCAATTTACTGCATTTTGTTCCCTTTGAAGCTGTATCCATGCCCTGGAGACTAAACCAACCTGAACCCCCAGAGGCATTGGCGCGCTTCATGCCAAGGGCCACGCAGGACTCAGAGGCAGGTAGATCACCATATTCTTGCTGTCTTCATCTCGTAAGTACTGAGATGAAAGTACATCTTAAATAGCTTCCCAGACAAGCCCCTGGAGCGCCTACACAGAAGGAACATGGAGCAACTGAATTGCTTGGAAGCAACACCATGTAGGCTGACTTTTACAACTGGCCACATAAAAGCATCAGGCTGCCCAGTGAAGGTTCCTTGCGAAAAATTCTACCAAAACAAACAAACAAACAAACAAATAGTCCTTACATTGCACTTTTGCAAGCTTCTGTCTGAAACAAAAACAATTTAACACTGAAATATGCTGCAATCTCTTCCTTGCTCCAGTATATTATACAAAACCTGAGCCTCTGGCTGATAACATTTGCTTTGAAGGAGCTGGACAGCATGGGTACACCTTGCTGGCCTGTCTGCAGCTCAGACTGACCCCAGGCTTCCCTATGGGAAGTATCAGGCTTCTTGTTTTGAGGATTATTCTGAGAGGAAGAGTACTTACTGCTACTGTGGACCAGTTTGCACTCCCTACCCCTAAGACACCGACAAGCGGAAAGAAGGAATTAATCTCTAGCACACTCCCTCTATCACCCCACTGGTCTGGGAAATATGGTTGGAGGCAGGATGAGTCCCCCAGCTTGCCTGCCTTTGAGGAAAGCGTCTGCACGAGTTGGACAATTTTGGGAACCCAGAGAGAGTGCAGGGCAATACCCTGTGGGGCGGTTTATGCCTAATCTCTTCCCCTTACATGTGCCTTTTACAGGAACCCCTTTGATTATAACAATGGGAACGCAGCAGACCTATTTGTGCAGTGAAAATGGAAGAAGCCCCCTTGTTGGGCAGCTTCCCTACACCCGGCTCCCCTTTGTTTCTGCTGCTGTCTCAGCCCCAGGGCGGGAGGGTTTTCAACTGTGTTGACTAAGATAATTTGGCACTTCTCAAAAGGAAATTTGCTACAAAGGGCGAAGTACCTCCCTGCGCACAAAGAGCCCCTTTCAGAGCGGAAGGATGCTTCAGTGAACGTTTTGTACCCACAAATCCGACCTCCGCCAAGGACAAAGCCAGGGACAAGAACGCTTAATTGGTGAAGAAATGAAAAGGTAAAAAGCACATCCTCAGGCAAAATGACTCTGCTACTGACACAGCCCGCAGTGGCGGCGGGGATCTGGCTGTGCAGGCAGGCAGCACTGACCCAGCTGCCCACTCACAGCCCAGCGGGGCTGTCCCGAGGAGGCGGCAGCCTGCCAAGGTGCTCCCCGCAGGGCAGACATGGGTGACAACACAAGCTGGGGATCCACAGCACGGTGAGACGGCTCTAGGGAAACTGAGATCCTCTTCTTGGCCAGAGCCCTAGAGGAGTCAAGAGGGAACAAGAGCGAGGGGGGAGGCACAGGGCAGGCTCCCACAGGCCTCTGTGCCTGTGCAGCCCATCACCCCAGTGGTCTCCCCAAACCAATGTGTCTAGGCTCTATTAGGGCTCCCAAATGACAGGGCTACCCCGACTTACAGTCTCCTGACAAACTCCACTCAAGCCCAGCTGGTATTTCTTTCATTTTCTAATCTAGTACTGCCACACCACGTCACCGTGGAGCTCCGTCGCTCTCTGCCTGCTGGTATCTCCAGCCAGGCATCACATCACTGCTGTACATTTAATTTTTAAGCACTCACATGCCTTTATGCACGGGGCAGATTGATTTCAATCAAGAGTGCTAGCAATAATTTTTAATCAGGTGTAGACCTTCAGTTTTATATGCAGTTTCCCAATGCTATTCTCACTGTCTGGTTTAACCAGCAAGTAATGTGTAGTGTTGTTACTTGTTTCCTTATTTCTCACGCGTCAGGAGCCAGTCATATCAGGTGCTGCACAAACCCACTGATTTGCAGCCAACTCAGCCTTTATGCTATGCTTGATATTTCTTTTGTTGCCTTCCATCATCTCTTATTGCAGATGCCAGATTTGCTTTGCTCACGGCCTCAGACAAGGGGAAATCCAACAGCAAGTTCCAGCCTGGATTTGACCCCTGTCCCAGCCCTGCAGTAACACCCTGTGTGCTTTGGGGAGTTTGCTGACGTTGCTCTTGGGTCCCTCTCTCAGAGTGGTTCCCTCCTGCAAAAGAGCACCCACCAAGCCCACCAGAGCTGGACCCTCCATAAAACACTGTTGGCTTGCTCTGCCTCACCCCGTCAGTGCCAGGATGCTCCAACACCCCCGTCACCATTCCTGCTGGCACTGTTATTCCTATGCACAACTACTGAAGCTCTTGTGTGGGTTCACGCAGATCTAATCACTCCTAACATTTACATTTGCAGCATGTTAGGACTGCAGCTGTTTTTTGTTTACAGAAGAGCACCGGAACTGATTGGTATCAGCTGGAAAGAATCCAAACATCTATTAACTATGTTCAGAGCCAATATTTTGAAATCCAGTGAGTTTATCAAAACATATTTTTCATTTAAACCCCCTGACTTCATAAATAAATAAACCATTAAGTGATGTGATGAGCTGTATCTTGCCTCCACAAGGGACACAAGCTTTTCCAACTATTAAGTTACCCAAATCTGAAGAGCCACTTAGTGGTCAGTGCTCCATCCTGCCACATTTCTGCCCACATCAAAGTATGATGCATCCAACCTGCAAAAGCCCTTCTAAAACCCCTGCTGTACACCTGTCTGCTGTTTCTGAACCCACCTGCCTTCCCAAACATCAGCAACAAACCTCCAAATGAGCAGGTATCTTTCTTGTTAGATTTAAGTCACAGTTGGGAAAGAAAACTGCCTTTCAATTTTCTCATTCTGCCTTTTCAACTTCTTATCAAACAAATTGAAGAAATAGCAAAATATTCTCACTACATCTGCTGCTTATGCTGAGCACAGTATAATTCAGGCAAAGCTTTGCTGACCAGTGTCATTGCTGAGATAATGCAAACGCCAAGTACTTGCTCCTTTGGTAATGGCTGGAAATAATGGATCCTGACTGAGGTACTTTGGACACACCAATAAGGCTAGCACCCAAAAATAAAGCATGTGTTCCCTCCATCCTTCCTACAAAAAAAGGAAGACTTTCTGTCTCAAAAAATTTACTGAAAAACTTACTTGTTTTAATTTTTCTAAATTATTTTAGTATAGGAGTGCAACTCTAAGACTCAGCACAGATTACAAAAATTCCCATTCAATTCTAAATCAAGGAAAAATGTTTGCTTTAAACAAAATTGTTAAATTAAAATAAATCCAAGTTATGTAATTGTTTAATGATTTTGATTGTCTATCTGCTCTGCTCTGTCATTTCTATTTTTCTTCTCACAGCCCCCTTCATTCTACCCACATCTGTAGGGCATTACCCATAGTGTAACCAATACTCCAGCTGTGGCTGCCCTGCTGCCATAGAGACAGGACGTATCAGTGCTGCAACAGGAACCATCTGTGTGTATGACCCAAAATCACTCTGGATTTTTTTTAACCACCATGCTGCTGTACTTCTGCTCTCTGCTTCAGTTCAAACAGCTGGGCATGACTACTCTAAATTGTCCCCTGCATGCACCAGAAACAGAGGATTTCATCCCAAAACGCGGCTAGAAGACACGTGCAAATACCTACTGCTTCCTCCCTGCCATGAGAACTGTGCCGCCAGTACTCTGAGGGATGCAGGGTGCGCACAGGACACCAAGGGACTGCCAGAGGAATCCATTCTTCAACTTCCTCCTTGCTCCTAACCTCCACCCTCAAACCTTTGCCTATAACCTTGTTGTATGTTTGTATTTCTGCAAGAAGCAAAGGTCCCGGGGACAGAGGCCGCGCTGTGTAAGTGCCGAATGTGATCTTTGGCTGGCCGCACAACGCTCCCCATTCACAGCCATTCACAAACCGCGACTGACAGCAGCTCACACGCTCTCCCATGTACTTTAGGTGTCCGATAAAAAGGAGCCTGAGACTGTGCTGCAGGGTCCCGTGGTGGGAACATGCCTAACAGACAGCTTGTCCTATCCTTGGTCCCTGCCACAGGGCTGCAATACCTTCCTGAATTTCAAGCGTAAATCCCTACTCCTTCTGCAGCCGGAGCCTGAGGGCACTCTGCCTGGCATTGGTCTGGCAATTGAAGCCAATTGAAGCCACCTACATCTATGGCTGAAGTTTCATTGGCAAAGAACAGCACTAACATGGTATTACCAGCACTACAGCACATCATCCCCAGCATTTCTTGCATCTGCTCAGTCCACGCTCCACTCAAAACCATCTCAGGCTTGACTAGTGGTACTTGGCTGGATGCAGCCTGTACCCTCTCTTGCCCCTTGGCCAAGCATTCCATGTGGCAGATTCCCTTCTCACACTTGTGCCCTGGACTTCATGCTGCAATGGAGTTTAGTGCATCTGACAGGAGCTGCCAACATGACTCCTCCACAGATCAGACCGTGTGTTGGCATTAACTAGCAATAAAGTATATTCCCATCACTTCGCACCTCCTCTGCCAGTCTGGCTGACACTGAAGATCAAACCTGGTGCTTTCCACACTGCTGTGTATCGCCACCCAGGACTGAGCTGCTCTTACCCTGTCCTGCTCAAACGCCTCCTATCGCCACTTTTCTCAATCATTCCTTTCACCTCCTTTTAGCAGTAGCATTCTTTGGAAGAGTACGTTTTAAACACAGCTCTGCTGCCTGAATGACTTTTCCTCCAGAGAACAATTTCAAGATGGAAACAGCTTGTTTTAACCATCCAATAGTCTTTCTTACCACCCGCTCTCCCGGTAGTTTCTTTCCCCTTCCATTCCTGTTATCCCCATCAGGTCCCACCAGTTGGCTCCCAGTCTGACCAGTCCCTCATTGCCTGCTGAAGTTTCCCTTCCACAATCCACGCTCGGCAGCGAGCGCAGGACAGGATCCGGCACTCAGAAGACAGCGAGGCGCAGCCCCGGGACATCCCCCCCTCCCGGCCGAGGGGCTCCCAAGGCCGCCTGCCCCGGGGGACGCTGCGGGGACGCGGGTTGCCCGCAGGAGAAGGGAGCATGGCCGCTCCGGAACCTGCCCCAGGGGCGTTTCGGCGGGGAGGGGAGGAGAGATGGTGGCTGAAATCCACCGTGTCTCAGGTTTCTGGTAGAGGAGATTCGGCATTCCTGGCAAGGCACCAACTGCTACTTTGACTGCAGCCGGACCCCTCTCTGCCACCTGGGATGCTGGGAGCAACGGATCTTCCCGGGCACCGGGTCACGGCACTCGGCCCCGAAGTCAGAAAGCCTAAAGCATCCCCTTTCCTTCAGCCCCTGTGCAGTGCGAAGACCTGAGGCTGCCCGAGAATCCCGCAGGCCGGGAAAGGGCTCTGCCCCTCAGCGAGGAACAGCCCGTAAGAGGGGGCCCCCAAACCCTGCTTCTCCCCGCTGCTGCTTCTCTCCCCGGAGCTCTGGGCGGCCGGGCCGCGGGACACGTGTTGGATGCTGCTCCCGTCCGAGATGCACAACCACCTCCGAGAGAGCCCCAGTGACGCCCAGGGGGCCGGCTGTCCCCTTCAGCTTTCCCGGGCACGGGAGGGGTTGCAGAGGCTGAGGAAGAGCTCGCCCTAGCACCCTCCCGGCTCTCCGTATTTCCCCAAAGATCGCCCTACCTCCGCCAACTTGGAGCTCCTCTCCTTTGGGCTATTGCTGCGCTGTTTCCCCCTCACGGGTAGTCCTCTCACCGCAGCCAGGAAAGTTGTCAGGAAGACGAATCCGAGGATGAGCACGACTTT
>VZRQ01011259.1:1682188-1763385 GCA_013397975.1 Machaerirhynchus nigripectus | reverse complement strand
ATGGAGGTGCCCCGGACGGAGGGGCGGGAGCGGGAACGCGGCCGGGCAGGGGGTTCAGAGGGTCCCGCCGCGCCCCCGGGGAAAAGAGCTTGCAAAAGCCGTCCCTGCTCCCCTTTCTCCGCGCGCCAGGGCTGGGGCCGCTCTGCGGGAGGGGGGACGGGCCCCCCCGCCCCGGGGCCGGCCCGCGACAGGCAGAAACGGGGCTCTGTGCTCCCCGGTGAAAGCCCCTGCTGTTCCCAAATTGCGGGAGAGTTTCTACCGCTCAAAAAAAGTCTTTATTCCATGATGTGCTCTCTTCTGCGCCGGCAGCATCATATCCAGCCCTCAAAGCCTGTTGGAAACATGGAGTGGCTGTTTACTTGGGGTCTAGAGAGTATCTTTTCCAAGCTCTCTGCGGGCATTCATGAGTCTGTGAAGGAAATTAGGGAAAGGATTATGAAAAAAATTATTAGGGAAGGACACTGAAAGGAGGTTTTGCAGCCCAGTAAGGAAAAGTGCCAGTGCTGGCACGGTCCAAAGAAGGGAGACCTGGAAGGGAAAACCCAACACTTCTACAGCACCCTTAGCACAAAACTGCAGATCACCTGGGCCCATTTGTGTACCCCCAGCTAAAATCAGGACCTGCACCTTCTTTTCTAACGCCGACATCTGGTTTATGCAGACTTAGGGCTGGGATGAATGGAAGGAAATGTTTAAAACAAGACACAGACTGCAAGACAGATGTGAGGTCAAGAATCCCATGTGAAATGGATCAAGAAGCCTTTTCAAACATCTCATTAGCAGCATGACAGCTGAGAGCAGCCTGACACTCTTAACAGCACCCAAGGGTAGCAGCCTGGCTTTCAAGCACAGGAGCTTTTTGGGGCCAGCACTGAGCTACAGAACGGGCACTCATCATGGGAGCGCTGCACATCAGGAACAGCAGCTGCCACTGCAGGCGTCTCTCCGCAACAGAAGCGGCTTTTCTAGACTGCACATCAAAGCTGTTGCTGTACGATGGACCGGAGACTGCCAAAAAACAGCTAAGCATCCATGTTGCATGCAAGGTTTCCTGGCTCTGGAGTTCAAGGCTAGAGGGGAACAATGATTTGTCTGAGCTCTCAAACAGGCTACGGTTTTACCCACTCATTCCAGTATGAAACTCGTGTGTTGAATTTTTTTTGAGGTTTTTATTTTGGGGGTGGGTAGGAGAGGGACTGGGAAGAAAGAGGAAGAGGTTTAAGTCTCCTTAAAAGGGAAAAGCCTCATTAAGAAAAAAGCACCAAAACCACAATATAGTGGTTTTTTTTTAAAGTCTTTATTATGCAGAACATAGAATATATTTGAATGAATTTTTTTCCCAAGCATTTTTTTCCTCCAGTGTTTTTTTTTAAACATGCATTGTTACCTTTTTAAAGCCAATATACCATCAATTTATCTTTTTCCCTGCCCACAGAGCATCCATATTCATGGTAATCACAAGTGTAAAAAAAATTAGACATCTGGCATAAAATATTTTGGGGGGGAGCCCATTTAAAAATTTTATCTAAAATGTCTTATCTACAAAAAAATCCAATATATATGTACATTATAGCAACACAGAGGCATAAGAATACAGTGCAATTTAAGATGAAGTGCTGTGACTTGGTAATTCTGCCCAGGGCTCGTGGAAATGTGGGCCACCATTGGCTTTAGGGCTGCTAGCCTAAAGCCTCAGGCTCCAGCATTCCTCTGTTCTCTATCAAATGGGTCTGAAGTTGATATTGGGAGGCCAGAGATGCACTAAGCTTAATATACCATCGGGGGTTAGCAGAAATACTGTCTGAATAGAATGAGCTTTGGCAAAAAAAGAGAATGTTTACAACAGTCAGATGGTTTGGTGCATGTTTCACCTCACCGTGGGTATCTTTGGAACGGCACCAACCCTTGGCATATTCATGTGAGACCTGTTCACCTACCGCTGAGGAAATGAATTTGCAAGCTGCCACTGGTTCTGAAGTCCCTGACCCTCTCAGTAAGTCTCCCACTTTCAGCAGCCCAGGAACAAGTTACCGATGGAACTATACAGGAACTATGTAAGCTACACAGGAACACTGGTGCAGAGAACTGCACTATTTCTGGCTCCCATGTGCAGACATCTCCTTCAACAGCTGCTAGCCAGGGTCACACACAAATTGAGTTTTGAACCTCTCCCTCCCAAGAAAACAGCAGTACATACTGCCTAACTAAGAGCACAGAGTATTCTTCCATGGGTGAAAATCCACTGCATTCTTCAAGGTCAGTCTTAATTTCAATTCTTCATACCAAGAATCACAGCTTAAGGCCTTCAACACACACCACAGTCACCATCCGCTTCACCCAGCCCTTTTGGGGATATAAACAACTGTGACAAACTGGAAGGCTGGGGATGTTTACAGGAATACAAAGCCATCTGAATGGCATTAGAGATGGTTTTTCTTCCTTTTAAAACCATGTTCAGGTTACGCAGGTCAAATAACTCCCGCTGCTTTTCTCAAATAGTGGTCCAGTGCCACTTGGATGTCAGGTCCAGCACCAAAGCCAACAATGCACCTGCTGAGGGGTCATACTAAGCATTCCTGAACAGCTCAGGACTTCACTAGTGCTAAAACAGAATAGACTGCAGGTGCCTCAAATCTCCCTGCAGAAGGTGCCACCCACACAGATCCCAGCATGCTTGACACTTTCATAGGCTGAATATAAACTGTAAAAATAATATATATAAACTGTATAAATTCTGACTGAGCACTGTATATTGGGATACATCTCCCAATATGTTGGGAGTTTCCTTCTCTGTGATGCACCAGAGGGGCTCATGCATTGTGCTCCAGATCCAATGCTGCAAAGTGTTCTCTTAGATGAAATGAAGAGTCATGCTCACGCTTTCCTCCAACCTCTCCTGTGATCTCCCTGAACAGATAACGTGGCTTCTGAACAAGCAAACAGCTGTAAGCCAAACGCTTTTCAGAGGTAAAGAAATCAAAATTTGCACAGAAGGAAAAGAAATATTTACTTGGTGTGGAAAAGTTTTAGACGAGTGTCCATTTAGGCACTGAAAGCTGCATTCCTGATGTAGGGATACTTGTTCAAGTACACATGAAAGATCCCTGTACAGCTGAAAATAAGTGATGATTGACTACCTCTTTTCTCCATCCCTGCTGTATCAGTCCTTCGTCTACACAGCACAGAGTCGCTGAGTTTATGGGCACACTTCCCTTGCCTGTTCTTTGTGAAGGTGCAGCTCTGATAGTGAGTACCACATCTGCACTCTTAGAGGAAACAGCAAGAGGAGGATGGATAATGCAATTCCTTCACTGAATGACTTCATCACAGAAAGATGTTTGGTCAACTTGCTCCTGAGTCTTTGCCTAAAGCAGAAGCATACTACACCCGTAACTCAAGAACCAGAACTCTTCATTAAGGATGCTACTTAGAAGGGAAAAGATACAGCAACTGAAGAGTTAAATATACCATATACATACTATACAGAAGTTTGTGTTGTGTAAAAAATAAAAATGAAAGCCCTGAATATTTTGACACAAAAAAAAAAGTTGGTTTCTTCTCTGCCAAAGAACTAAAGGAAAACTATGCATCAGGTTCCTTAAGACAAAGGTCTACTTGGGAAGGCCAGTTTCTAACAAGAAGCAGATCTCCCACTCTTTGCTGATGCTCAGTAATAGGAGCTTCTCAGTTTTCTTATGAGTGAAAGAATATGGCCATTAGCCTTAAAAACAGTAGTGGTTCTAAACACTTCACTCTGCTCAATAGGGGCAAAAACTTGCTTGCTAAGTTCTTCAGAGAGGTACTGGGAAGGTAACTATTGTATATTTATGAGTAAGTTTAGCCAATATACAGTACAGGGCAAAATCCTTTGTTCAAAAGCAGCCTTCATTTTCTTTTGAATTTTGCATCTCTTAAGAAATACCAGGAGTCATTTTCAATTAGAATGTCTCTGAAAAGTTGGCAGGGACTGAAGTCTTATTTCTTAAGCAGCTTTTCTTCCTTTGTGATCTCTCAAGATTGGTTCTTTCATTCATTTCTACTGCCAGGAGAAAAAGGAGACAGATTTCTGGTCAGTACATAATATCAAAGCAGCAATCCATCCTAGACGTACCGTGACAGCACACATGCTGTAGGTTTGCCTAGCACAAACCAGAGGTTTTTTTAGTAGATGCAGAAAGTTTTTCCTGGCTTTCAAGCTCAGTGAATTACTGATTTAAAAGCATGAAATACTGGACTTGTAACTCTTTCAGAAGCAGTTTCAACAGGTTTCATTATTTTTACCAGACTTTGGCAAAACAGGTTCTCTTGAACAAAAGACCTCAAAGAGGAATGGGGGCATTTGCTTCCCAAAAAGGTTATGACAAGGCTGAAATGTAACCAAGCAGTTTGCAAATGCTAACTGCCAGAGTTATTTCTGAAGTGTCTTTGCAACCCAAAATTCAAAGTTATATGCAGACAATGTGACACAGCAGAAAGATACTAAAAGGCAGAAGCTCGAACACAATTTCCTCAACAAGTGCAACTAGAAACCAAATGGACACTAGTGAGTTTTAAACACTGACCATTTCAGAAGTATTACACAGGATTTATCTATATTATGAAGATTTTTCCAGGTGCTTTTCTCCCTTCCAAAGACAAGGTGCTCTAAAACTGATTTCCAGAGACAAGGTTAAGATTCAAGAATCTATGATAATCCACTTCTAACCTAAGACATCACAGTTTTCAAACTGACTTGATTACACAGCAGACAAACACACTGCACACTTGTGAATGCTTAAAAACAGCTACCGACTGACCCAAGCCGTTAAATTGGTCAGTTTTGTCTGCTCTTAAACCATTCCATGATCAAGCTAATAGGATCAGGGCTGAAGTCAGGGCTTCCTGTACTAACCTCCTCTTGTTCCCTAGTACAATCCAGAGGGAAAAAAAATCAATAATTCTTTGAGGTAATGCTTCTTGAAGTCCGAAAGCAGGTCATCTGCTGGAATGTTAGAGCTAGTCCTGGGCAGAACACAGGCGGGAGAGTAAGCTCAGCTAACTATGGTTTGTTCACTCTGTGGCTGAACACGTGAGACTATTTCAAAGCTATCCAAGCCACACATACAGACTCCTCAAACTCTGCACACCCTCGGCTCCAGAAGGAGAGCCAACCAACATTAATGGACTAAGACAGAAACAGTTATTTGGACCTATTTTCAAACAGTCAATTTCAGTTCTTCTCATGTAATTAAATTTCTGAAATTCTGAAATGGTAAAAATATGAACCAGCGTTTTGAAGTTCCATTACATCAAAATGGAACAAGATCTATAAATGCATGGAGTTAGATATCCTATAAAATAGAAGCCAATTCTGCTTTAAATCACCAAATGTATTTGCAGAACTGCTTGGTTCTAGTGGCCAAAACACTCCTTCCCTGCTAGTTGCAGAGTGAACATAAAAGAAGTTTAAAAGAATGAAGTTTTTTTTTCAGCACCACACAAAGACCTTTGAGCTGCCCTCTGCTTTATTATGATGATGATGAGTCTGTTTCTAAAACCTCAGTCACCTGCAAAAAGCATCTTGCTAACCCAAACTGAAGAGCTGGCCCAACCCAATTGACACAATGTTAATATTTTACTATCTTTGCAGAAATAATGTATGTCTAAGTATAAAATACAGAAACTATACTGCAATTGACTCCTATTTAAAATTTTTGGTATCTTTTTGTTGATCCATTCTGTTCACTGAAAGAATTCAAGATGTAAAGACTACGTACCAGACCAGTTCTAAGGTGTGTTAGAGCAAAGGCGTCTATTTTAAACAGAGGGACAGTATGAAACTTGCAAATAAAGACTCCAAACAGCAACTGGCTCAGCAAACGCTCATTTGAGCAGTGTTGATCAGTAAGAGAAGTACAAAAGAATAAAGATGTTGAACTAAATGCAATTGTGAGGGCATTTTCTCTCTTCAGGGAAGGCCTACAGACATGCACCTGCCATTGGAGACTTTGCTGGCTAGCCAAAATGTAATGTATGATTACAAGATTCAGGTTGTCCATACATGTTGCAGGGCCAGTGAAGAAGACCTCATAGATGACGAGAAACAGTGAGTTAGCATGGCAAAGGGCAGCAGTCTTTCACGGATCTGCATGAAATAGATGGTTCTCCTAACAGGCACCCTATGTATAGGCCTGCTTATTGAGGGGGCTTAGTCTTAAGAACAAGCACGAGACTTCCTCTAGTTTACTCAAACCCAAGAGCACCCTTCTAGAACCTTGTAGTGACTTGTTCATTACTTTATGATAATTCTAAAGCAAGAGAAACTAACCTGAAGATGAGAAAGCAACACATACGCAACATGTATTTTTCCTTTTTTTTAAACAGAAGTATTAAAACAAAACAAACCCCTTTCCATCACTTACCCTCTATCAAGGGGACAATTAGTGTCAAAACCAGGAGACAATCTGGTATCCATACTGGGAAGGAAAAGAGGCTACAGTTCCAGAAGTCCTTCTGCCTGTGGCTTACAAAACTAAATAATGTTTGGGAACAATGGTCCTGTCAGCAACATGTCAACAACACATTTATTTTAAAAAGGCTAAATTCAAGTTTTAAACATAAGTAACTGCAAATGAAAAAAACTACTTTGGTTGATTATCCATCTTGTTAAATACGTCAAAGTTAGCAATCAACAGTTTCTCTAGGAAGTCTCCAAAAACAGACAGGTCAGCTCATTCCTTATTGGGAAGATCAGACACCTAACAGTGACACTGAAAATGCTGCCATGCCAGCGTCACACATGCTCACAACATCTCAGCCAGCATTTGGGAGGCTAATGGTGCATACAAAGTCTGAACTAATCAGCCACAGCCGACCTGGGTTGCTGTGAACTCATTGAGACAAATAAATAAAAAAAAAGCAACAAGAAAAAAATAAAGCCAAGCACCTCTAGGGCCAGACCCTGAAGACAGGAATCAAAGAATTTTTTTTCTCCTCTGCCTATTTACAAAATGCCATTTAGAGCTGATGTGGCCACTTCAGTATTGTGAGGAAAATGTCTTTTATACTAAGTAGTCCTAAGTGTGTTGATCACGGATGCTGTGGCCTGTGTGCCACAGAGTGTCCCATGGGCTGTGTCCCTCCCACTGAGGCACATGGAGGGAGTTCAGTCTTCTGTCTCTTCATACGTTGTCTCGTCAAACGGCCGGTCCAAGAGAGGTACCAAACGGCGACGGGAATATTTCAGTTGCAAAAGGTCCCCAACTTCATTGATTTCTTTTAAAGCCTGACAAAGAGACCACAGTAGATCAGCAGAGGAGACAGATGCAAGTTATCAGCACATCATCCTTTATGCATGCCTGCAGACTACTCCGACAGCCATTTTACTTGAGATTTTACTGTGCTAGAAGCTGGTACCTTCAGAAGTGCGTAGGGTTTTTTTTTATTTTAGCATTCAGAAATTTTGAGACCATGTAAACAGCACTGATCACTTAACTGAGAGTGCCTATACATCTACCTGACTATTCCAGTTCCAAAACAGGATCATAATATCCAGCAAACCCCATGACTATTCATAGATAGGAAAACAGAGAAAAATGTTCTTCCCTTCCTGGAGGTAATGAAGCTGAAGTAGAAAAAAATGTACATGGAGGTTTGGCTCCTCTTTATTTATCATTCAGTTTGAAACCAACCTGTGTTAGCATACCTGATCTACTGTATTTTTAAAATTGCAAAATAGCAAAGACAAACTACAATACTGAGCTAACAAGTTCTATAGATGCATTTGTGTTATCTACATTTGGTTAATTTGCATTGGCCATATAGAAATAGAGATGAAAGCTACATACCATAAACTATACGGCATAGTAGATTTTTGCCAGACAATCCAAGGAAAGAAAAATAAAAAGTTATTCTGGGTACGACCCCAAGCATTTTCTCCTTGGAAAGCAAGTCCCACTGAGGTTGCCACAAAGGCCACACTCGAGCAATTGGTGACCCAGAACACTGCTACTGAATTAGCACAACCTTTCACCATTTTGACTTGAACTCAAATATTATGAAGTTTACCAGAGATCAAACATCTGCTTGTGTAAGAAATGAGGAAAGTCCCATCTCAGTTAATCATACTTCCATTATGTTGCAATCTCTGATAAGACATTGGTCCACAATAAGGTCTGTTCAAAGCCAAATCCTAAATTTCATTTCTCTACAGAACACTCCTAGAGCAAAGCACAAAATAAATCAGATGCTGCAGACAAATCTGCAATAGCACGTGATGCTAGTTATTTTATATAGGGAAGTGACAAAAAATGAATTCAGAGGATCACTTCCAACTCCAGTGTGATTTTTATTAATTAAAACGTTGGCATTCTTCGCCGCCTTGAATTGTAAATTTATTTGTGATAGGTACATTTAGCATTGCTTCAGAATGTCACTAATTCAACATTAATGCTCCAATCTGGGTCAAGTGCTTGTCTCTTGAGAACAGTTGGTAGATGGGGGTTAATATCTCTACATGTTTTTTCTTCCTAGATGGATAGTTCAAGTTTTTGTTTCTTTAAACAATGGCCCTTCATGCTTGTTATATCTGGCAGCAAAAACCTCTGCACTCTAAAATCTGGGGGAATGACAAACCCAGAAGTTGGACCTCGGTAAAAACAAAACAAAACAAAAGTGTGGGCACAGTCTGCCAGAGCTTTAAGTAAAGATCCCATATGGAAGCAATTTAAAGCTGAATTTCTGTTGAAAGAGTACGTTAACTGTTATTCTTGAATGCAGATTTAGGATTTTATTAATTTGAAACAAAAAGGGCCATGTGACCAGCAAAGACTACAAAGGAAATGGCATTGGTGTACTCTGACTTTAGGAGAGTGTAATATATTTTTCATCACTGAAAAGAAAGCACAGCCCAGAGGGATGCAGGTTATGAGGGACTTCACTCTGATCCTAAGCCAAATATTTTTAGGCGAGGAAATTTTATTTACATAAAACAGTTAAAACTGTAACTAAGAACTGTTCTTCATCATGTGAGTGTATTTAATAAGAACAAGGAAGCATTACAAATATCACTATTTGCAAGACAAGCTTCTCTTCCCTGTGCTTCAAACCTGGATAAGTTTTGTTTAAAAAAATACCACAAGAGCCCTAGTTAGCATCCATGAATACACAAATGGGATACCAAGTTATCCTCTCTGTCACTGACTTGAAGAAGCTGTCTGCCAGCTCTCCCCACGTCCATTCATTTTAGTTCTTCCTCCTCCTGGATATTGTTGCCACAGTTAGCAGAGGGATTAGATCTGAGGGCTGCCTTAATGATTAGCTGCCTGAAATCAATCCCTTTTCACTGCATCACAAGAAAACACAGCACAAAGTGACACAAAGACTTGCTCCTTATTAACTCCTCTTGCCAGTGTTCTGGGTTCTGAGCATGCAGCTATTTTGAACCTTAAAGGGGGTTACACTAACTTGGAACAAAGCCTCCACATACTGAGCTAAATCAGGATTTCTTCATGCACTTCAAAATTCACACCTCATTTTGCTCTGGATTAATTTTCTTAGGCAGACAAGCTCTAATATACTGAACAAGCATTTCCTCAATTTAGTACATTTAACACTTACAGAGGTACTCTAGCAATGAGTCTTATGTTAAATGCACAAAATTTGAAACATTTTTTGGAAAATGCGGAAAGATTTGACAGGAAAAGAGGTTTTTAAAGGAGAGTAATAAAAGTTACAGACACATTTTGGAAGAGAGCAAGTGTGGTACTTATACAGACCCTACAAAAGCAGCTTATTATGGCAAAGGCCCCAGCTAGTCAACCTCGGTGAAGACCAAGAACCTAACCAACTGTAAAATTGCACTATTGCTCAGATAGTGCCTGCACATCAAGTTTGTACAGTTTCAGTTTTAGCTCAGTTTGCAGCAATATGATTTCACAGACTTTTGTTTTCTTTATTTTCCTTCCTCCCACCTCTTATCCATTCATCCCCACTTCATGCCCACCTATCCAGAAGTTACTGCTCCCTCATTTGTGTCAATGAACTCAGGTCTATTACCACGCTCTGAGCTAAGTCTGATACTATTCATTTTATACGGGGGGAAAGGAAGTGAAGGAGAGGGTCTTCTCTGAACATACTGGTTAAAAAACCTTTATTTGGAACAGAAACAACTAAACTGAGATAACTAAGGGAAGAGTAGCAGGACAAGTAGCTGGGAAGGAACTCCTTAAGCAGTCTGAGTGTTATGTTAGGGAATCTCTCACAAGGCAGAAACAACTCAGGGGCAGCAAGTACAGCACCACAGATACACAGCAGGTTAATACTACTCAATGACACTAAACATACATTACAAAACTTCTCACACCACTCACTGCCTTACTAATTTTCCTAACAAAAATTCAATTTAAAAAGCGTGCCATTTTAAGCTGTTAAATTTTATGTAAGTTCTGCAGCAGTCAAGTGTGAAAAGGTTGAGTCTATTTTTTTTTTACAAGACATTAGTAAATAACTGTTAGATGTCCTATTTGCTGTTCACATTGAAGTGTTACCACCTGATCATATTTGGATATTGGGCATAATTTCCTCTTCCTAACTCTGTGACTACTCCCAATCACCTTGTCCACAAAATGTTCAAAAATAATTTCAAGACTTTTTTTTCTCCCCAATCTTCTCAAGATAAAGGTGAGGCTTTTCAACCTACAGTTCCTCACACTTTTTTCCCCTTCTTTAAGAAGAAGGTGAGATTTGTTGTCTTCCAATCCTCAGGAGTCTCCCCCAACCACCCCAAACTCTTCCTCCAAAGATGATAATCAAGAGCGGCCTTGCAGTGACAGCCTGCCCCCTCAACACATCTGGATGCAGCTCATCAGGTCCCATGGATTTGTGCATGTTGATTTTGTTTAAATGTTCCCTTATTGGAGCCTCCTTCACAACAAAGGTAAGTCTTTACTGCTCCATACTTCTCCACCAATCTCATGGTCTCAGGATTCCTGAAGTTTCACCAGTAGACGGAGACAGCAAAGGCACTGAGTACTCTTCCCCCTTGCACGCGTTTGCCACCTGATTCCCTGTGCCATTCCGCAGCAGTCCCCAACATTTTCTCTACTCTTTCTTTGGCTACTAATACCCCTGTAAAAGCTCGGCCTGCTGCATTTCATGTCCTTTGACAGATTGAGTTCCAGGTGGGCTTTGGCTTTCCTGACCCCACCCCTGCATGCTCAGGGACTGTCTCTATTCTTCCTCCATCACCTGTCCCCGCTTGCACCTCTTACACACTTTCATGATATATTTTTGTTGGTTTATTCATCCATGCAGGTTTCCCACCACATTCACTCTCCTTTAAGTCAGGATAGATCATTCTTCAGGGGAGGAGTGGGGAGGAAAAATCAATTCGCTGTCCTGCACACCTCTGCTCTTTGAGGCTGTATCCTATGGGATTCTTTCAAGTAGGTCTCTGAACAGGACAGATTCTACTCTCATGAAGTCAGAATTCATGACTCAACCTAGTTTATATTCTGAGTCACAGGCCCCCTTGAAGTGGGGAAAAAGTGCAATGCAGAACTTTGGCAGTGCCTAAGACAGCCCATGTACACATGTCCATCAAAAAAGATTATTCAGAAGACTCAAAATCAAATGTAGCTACCACACCAAGACATACTAAGAATAGTCAGGCTTATTCATATAATCCTCTTTCAACT
This sequence comes from Machaerirhynchus nigripectus, assembly GCA_013397975.1. NCBI lineage: Eukaryota > Metazoa > Chordata > Aves > Passeriformes > Dicruridae > Machaerirhynchus > Machaerirhynchus nigripectus. Next base: position 1,751,710 of record VZRQ01011259.1, on the reverse strand, counting down.
CTACTGATCAGAGTAACTGCCATCCTTACTTTCTGAAACCAGCATCTCCTAACTGTGATGCAGGCCTCCTTCGAGGGGACCTCCATTCCCTCTGAAGTGCTGGTAGGAGTAAGTAAGGCACTGCATGTGGCACAGACTCATTAGGACAGATTAATTTAAGATACAGTGCTCTGAAGCTTTAAACAGTAACAGGAATAGAAATCTTTGGGATAAAAATTCTCACTAGTAATCATGTGCTTCCTTTTGAGAGGAATATAAATGTTTTGGAGGTTCTCAGGCCTTTTTATTTTTTTTTTCTTACCATTAGCATCTAGGGTCAGAAGATGCAGAATGTTTCCTTCTAACTAGTTCAATGCAAGGTATAGCCTTTAAAGAGGGGAAAAAAGCATTGTCTCACAGGAATGAGACTGCCTCCTTTAAAACAGGACAAGAAAAGTCCTGAGATTTACTCTAAGCAGGCATTCTGCACTACTGAAGTAAGGAAAGAGATGGAGTTATTGCCAGCTCTACTACAAAGGGCTTTGAAGATTAGGTTCAACTATTTCGTGTACCAAACATTGAACCAGTGTATAAAACCCAGACAACTGTTTTATCTGTGTATTAGCAGGCATGAGCAGAAGGAAGACAAGATGAGACACTTACTGTATCAAGCATCTCTTTGGTATGAGCTGCAGACAAACAGAATCTGGCTCTGGATTCGATGATGGGGGTGGCAGGGAAGCCCACAACCACAACGCCGATGTTCCGCTTCAGCATCTCACGCCCAAACGCGCTGCCAGAGAGAACAAGATCATCACAATTATTCCAGTGCTGGCAAAGCAGGAGCATGAAGGACTTAGTATGGTAACCCATACAGGCCTTTGTTGAGGCAAGGCTGTCAGACCACCGTTGGGAGCTTCCGGTGCTTTCTTTTTAGAGGCAGAAATGCTAGCTCACAAAAGTCTTTTTAAAATTCAATCCCAAGGTGCTCGTTCTCAAAAGGTTTCAGTGTATTAAGTTCTAAGAAAGACGAAAGATTATATGTGGCAGAGACTGGTCTTTTAGCAGGCTGTTTCTAAATGGATTTGTAACCTAAGCTTGGAAATCTTTCCAATAGGAAACAGTGATTTTGGCTCAGAAGTTTGACTATACAAGGAATCCCTCATGCTGCAATGCCTCAAAGTGGATGTTTCTGCAATTTCATGATGTTTTGTTTTAATGAATTTAATTTGATTAAAGTACATTATTGCATCACAGAATGTACCACTTTTTAAGTATCACAGGAACCACTGAATCACCACAGTAAATTGAGATAATCTAATATGATACCTAGTATTTTTAAGGAAGGTGCAAAAATATCATACATCTGCCACATACTATCTTTAACAAAACAAATTCTTAAGGAGCTTAAAGAAAGTAGTGGCTCTGACTTATGCAATGAGAGGCACAAAGATCTCTATCCTATCTGTAATGGCAGTGCAATCATGGGTGTTTCTACAGGCCACAGGAAATGGTTAATCCTTTTTGAACTGACCTTGTGAGAAGCAGCAATGAACTTAAGAGGTTTATAAGGACATATAAAAATAACATTATTTTACTAGGTCTTCAAATTTTTTACCACAACTATTTTCCTTATAAATAGGTGCATCCTGATACACTGCATTTTGTATCCATTTAGTACTCTCAAAATATTTTAAAAACAGGCTACAAGGGACAAAGAAAGGATCAAGTAAACCCGATGCAGATCCTAAGGGCCAACTCTCATCAGAGCTCTCTGTTCTTGCTCATTTTAAGTAAGATACTGGCCCAACTGCTCAACTAATAAATATTTCCATGAATATTTCCAGGGAAAAGATTGTATTGACTGGTAGAGAAACTGGGCAGCAGAAACAGCTGCCTCTGTGTGCTGGATGTGTACTCTGCAGCACCCATAAAGGTAACAGGCCTTTTAAAACTTTGTTACACTGAAAAGGGTGGAGAACGACTGTATCTAGCTTTGTAAAAAGTGCCAGACTGAAGCATGAGCTAGTAAAGCACTAGAGGTGGTCAGTACAGCTTCAAATGAAATTATGTTTTCCAAATTTGAAAGTGTTGATTGAGCACTGCATTATACAGACACTGAAAAGTAGTGATCAAAGCCAAGCTGTCCTTGAAATCAGGTTTTTGTTTATGTTGCAAACATTTTTAATACATACATTATATATCCTCCTTGCAGAATTTTAGCCTTAATTATCCACACATCACCCCACAAATCGGCAAGCATTTATAAACCTATGTGCTACAGGTTTTTTAGTATTTACAATACCAATACCTGAGTGATTAAATCCAGACCTCTTAAAAACTTGGGATTCATTAAATGCATGTTGTTGGGTCCCATCGTGTCTTGCCCTGCTGCTTTTCCTTTTTTAGTTTTCAAAGTTCATCAGTGGAAATGTTGGCTCCTTCTGATCTAGGAGCTAGTTGAAAGACTTCTTCCAGGGACTTTTACTGTTAATTTCCATTCAATTTCAGCTCCTCTTGAGCACACTTATAAACTTTACATATAAATATAATGGAAACACACAACCCAGCCTTTAAAACATGACACATAGAGGCAAAATTGAATCCCTGAAGTGCTTTCTTGATGCCCCAAGCTACAAGCCTCAATTTTCTCAAGATCACTTATAGAAGTTTCCATATTTTATAAGATTCAGTAATGATCACAAAAACAAAAATCAAATGGATCTTTTCTTATATTTAGAAAACTCTTCATATTCTTACACCAACCTAGCTTTAAAGAAGATGGGTAAGAAGTTATGCTGTCAAACCTACCCAATCTTTGCTGGCATGTACAGCATCAGAGGCACAACAGGAGAATCCTCATTTCCATAGATGATAAAGCCCATCTCTTTCAGTCGTCTCCTGAAATATCTCGTGTTCTCTGCTAGTTGCTGCACACGTGCTCTCCCTAGAAAATAATTGAAGGTCAGACTGTGAACTCAGTTGTTGTAAGTCACATCCATAACTGCAAAACAAGATCTCAAACTGAAGTACAAGACATTAATGTCCTGCTTGTGCTTATGGAAGCGTTAAAAATAAACGCAAATTGGGATTTGCCATTTCTTCTCCTTTATGTAACCAAGATTAATCATGCTTTTTTTGACAAGTCTGAATGGACCACAACAGGCACAACTATCAAGTCCAAGCACTGCCTAGTTTTTCCATATCAGGTTTTCTTTCAATCAAGAGATACCTGGCAAAAAAAGGGCAGTTACCTGCTTTTAAACAAGATTCAAAGTTTGCTCACAATTCACTAGTAACTGCATCTTGAAGAAGAGCTTGCTTACACTTTGAGTAATTAATGGAAAACCTACTGGATCAGCTGGGGTTGTTCATGTTTTATTCTGCTTGCCTGTATTACTGTAAATTGCTACTTTCCTCTTTAGATCTCTTTGCTGAACTATCACGTGGCTGCTCACTAACCTTTTTCAGTTAAAATGAGCTGGGTCTATATTAAACCGATTACTTCTGATAATCCAGGTCATTTCACTTAAGTGGCACCAGCCAATTTATCATGTATTCACCCATTTCTGTAGGGATGCTTTGGTATTTGTCAAAATTAGTACACAGGACATTAGACAGCTAGTATAAATTAAATATTCCAGGTGTTCAGATCTATGCATAGAACAACCTATTTATCAGTTAATTACACTCTAGCCTGGCACACTGTACTACATTCCTGTATTGCCCAGAAAAAGGTTCACATCATCTAATTTAAGCAGATCATAATGCATTTCTGATCAACTAATACTCTAATGTGCTTAAGAGATTAAGCACTATGCTATTGATGAGACTATAATAAGTAACACTTAACTTACTTGTCTCTGGCCCACAAAGTATATTTCTGGGTAATTGATTACCCAAACACTGCTCTGCCCAGATGGGTGATTCATAAACGGAACCATTAAATGTACAGCATGCAGATCTACGCCACGCAGTGAAAGCGGCTGCTAGACATAACTGTCTTCCTTTAAAGTTGTAGATAACTTTAGGTGATTAACTAAAAGGAATGCCAGGTCTCAAAGAAACATCCATCACCCACATAACTCTGCTCCAGGCCAGAACAGATGTAATTTTAAGAACCTATACAGTAGTTGTTGCCGAGAGTATCAGACATTCCACCCACAACCAGGCAATCAAAAGCAAAATCCCATCAAAGGCATAGCATAAGAAAAAACAGTGAAAACTCTTAAGTTTGCAAAACTTGGCCTATCATTAGTGGGTAGAAACTCGTATTTTTAATAGCACTGACTGCCACTTAAGACATCTCTTCTTCTCCATTAACAGCATTATTTCTTAATCTTGTCTCCCTCAGAGTTTCTCCAGAGGCTTAATTCCTCTGCCCTAAAAAGCAGTAAGATTTCAGTAAAACACAAAGACTTCTTGAACTTACAAAACTAAATTTTTAATTTATTCACATCAGATCAGATCCTCTACTGCAACCCAGCTTTCTCTTATGTTTTCAGACCTATTATTTGGTATATTTTAAATAACCCAAACTGCAAAATGAAGTTGAAAAAAAGAAACAAACTCAATAAAATTAAAAAAAACAGACTTACTGCAAGATACTAAAAACAGTGGGCCAAAAGCCACCACTTGCATTTCTAATATTGAGGAAACCAATAAATACACAAGTGTCCACAGCAAACTACATGCAGGAAAAAAGCTATTTTGGTACCTTCTGAGAAAGCTGCATCTGCACATCTCCTACACAGAAATGCACCAAATTCTGATATGTCAGGTCAGTGATGTACAATCCCATCAAAATACACATCAGATTTCACCACTATGGAGTAGTAAGGTAAAGTACACAGCTGCAGTGATCAGCCCCTCTCCCATGACGAGGAATGCAGCTTTTGCCATACATACATCTTCTCTGTGTTCCCATAAAGCATGGAGTTTACAGTGTTGAAGCAGAGGGAACTTCATCATCTCTATGGTTTTCCCCTCTACACATTCACACCCTCTTGCATGTTGTTGGGAGCCTTCCAGACTAAAGAGCAATCTAAATTTGTAGCTGGCAACCGCTTCACAGACTTCCCTAAACTCCTACCAATAAAAACAGGTTATGATTCTAGATTTGTCCTTATAGATTGAAGAGTGCTTTGTGGTGTAAACAAGTCTCAAGAAAAGTCTTTCAGTACTCTACAGAGATGTAATCACCTATTAACAGCAACTGAGAGATTTGGAAGATGCTTGCCTTCTTCAGGTTTGTGGGTCTCAAAAGTCTACCAGCTTTTACTTCACTCTAGAGCCATCAAGTCATTTAATGAAATTATTACTTCTTCAAAAACTTATGGATACAGTAATATTACCAAGAACTTGAAAACATATTCAGTGGCATCTGCTCACTACCCACCACATCATTACCATCTGAAGAGAACTGTAGTTGTGGTGAAGCAAAGCACCAGGAATCAAACAAAAATTGAGCACAGGTTCCTTGTCCTCTGCTTGTCTTTCTCCCTGCATTCTGTGCAACTACTCTGTACTTCAGAATATTTGGTCTCCTACTCCACTATAAAATCCTGCACTTGGAAGAGTGATGCCACATACTAATTGAATAGGGTTTGCAATATTATGCAACAAGCATATATCCAGTGTTCAGCTCTACTAACATTTGCTGGTTCAGCCCCACTGCTACACACTGGTGTAACAGGCTGTTAACTGCTACTACAGTTCCACCATGTTTTCTGGGACCACAAAGACAAACCAAGCAGTGCTGGAAACAGCAGTGAGAAGCTATCTTGCTCACCCCACTCACAACCCAAGCAGTGCTTGAGCACTCAAACAGGACCTCTAAATCCCTTCCCAGCCCAAGCATCTCCTGAAGCTCAGAGCTTTGTCCACAACTGATCAACTGTAGGCCTAGAAAAATTGTCAGGACTGCAGCAATTTTCCAGCAACTGGCTTTTTTGGCAGTATGCAGCTGCATTTTTAAGACCACACAAAAAAGGCCAGATCAGACATCACGCTGCCAATTTTTCTTGCATAGGAGTTGTGCAACGATTCTGGTAACAGTCTTTCATCTAGGAAACTGGAATGTGATGACCTTCAGCAAAGGAAGGAAAGGGGGAAGAAAGGGATGATTACTGGAACTGAGTTCTTCAAAAGGTTAAAAATCAGATCAATTGATCTCAAGTCCCTCATGGGTCCTGTAAATGGCTTAAACTAGTTACTGACAGAGCAACATTGAAATTAGAGGATAACTAATCACTTCTCCTGTACTTCTATACCCTTCTGCAAGTTTACTGCAGTCATATCAAGACTGCTCTTAAAATTTAGTAAAACACTACCTTGCTTGTAATAGCCTGGGCATCATTTAGTCTAAAGTGCACATGTATCTCCTAAAGAACATGCTGCCATTTTATCGGAAGTGAAGGTCACACGCCATCTAAAGGGGAGAAACACTATCCTGACACAAATATACAATGCAAGCAATATTCTTTAAAAAATGCAGCTAGCATGTGCCTGAAAAAAACCCAGAATTCCAATACCCTAGAGAAAGTACTCCATTATGAATCTGAAAGCACATGAGACATATATTCCTTGCAACCACTGGAAGTAAATTAGTGTCTCTGCCAGGACAGGTTCCCACAGGCCAGAAGAATGACCCTGAGATTAGCTCAGATGATTAGAGCATGGTGCCAGTAATGCCATGGTTGTGGGTCCAATACCTGTATGGGCCATTCACGTAAGAGTTGGACTTCATGATCCTTGTGGGTCCCTTCCAACTCAGAATATTCAGTGATTCTGTGAAGAATACTTCATCACTTGTAAAGGTGTCTACTTTAGGAGGTCAAAATGCTCAGAAAGGCAGTAGTTATAATAAAAGCAGGAAGAAGAGAAGGCAGAATTCCTGAATGCCTTGTTCGCATCAGTCTTCACCGACAAGACCAGTCCTCAGGAATCTCTGGCCCAGAAGACCAGGAAGGGTAAAGGAGTATTGTAAAGAAGACTTTCCCCTGGTGAAGGAGGATTTGTTTAGAAAACACCTAGGCAGACTTGACATCCACCAGTCCGTGGGCCCTGACAGGATGCATCCGCTGGTGGACACCACAGCGAGGCAGCTCATGGTCATCTTTGAAAAGTCCTGGTGAGCAGGGCAGGTGCCTGAGGACCGGAAGAAAGCAAATGTTCCCCCGGCCTTCAAAAATGCAAGGAGAGCCCACAAAACTAACAGCCAGTCAGCCTAACCTCAGTCCCAGGAAAGGTGATGGAGCATCTCATTCTGGAGACCACCTCTGTCCACATGGATGACAAGGTGATCAGGAGTAGTCAGCATGGATTCACTAAAGGTAAATCATGTTTGACCAACCTGACTGACTTCTATGATGAAAAAACGACCTGGATGGAGGAGCGGAGAAAATGGATATTGTCTACCTAGACTTCAGCAAGACTTTTGACACTGTCTCTCACAATATCCTCACAGGCAAATTCAGGAAGTGTGGAATGAATGACTGGACAGTAAAGTGGATTGAGAACTGGCTGAACTGCAGATCCCAGAGGGCTGTAAGCAGTGGCACAAGGTCTAGTTGGAGACCTGTCACTAGTCGTGTCCCCCAAGGTCCACTACTGGGCACAGTCTTGTCTAGCTTGTTCATCAATTATTTGGAAGGGAGAGATAGATGCCTCCTCAGCAGGTTCACTGATGACACGAAGCTGGGAGGAATGGACAACACCCCAGAGTGCTGTGCAGGACCTCAACAGGTTGGAGCAATGAGCAGAGAAGAACTGTCTGAAATTCAACCAAGGCAAATGCAGGGTCCTGCATCTGGGGAAGATGAACCACAGGAACTGGTACTAAGGCTAAGGGACAACCTACTGGAAAGCAGCTTTGTGGAAAAGCATGAGGGGGTGCTGGTGGACAACAAGCTGTATGTGAGCCAGCAGTGTGCCCGTCCTTGTGGCCCAGAAGGCCAATGGTATCCTGGGGTGTGTCAGGAAGAGCATTGCATCAAGGGAGGTGATCCTGCCCCTCTACTCTGCCCTGGTGAGGCACATCTGGAGTGTTGTATCCAGTTCTGGGCTCCTCAGTACAAGAGAGACATGGACCTCCTGGAACAGGTCCAGTGGAGGGCAACAAAGATGCCAAGGGACTGGAGCATCTCTTTCTAATAAGGACAGGCTGATGGAGCTGGGCCTGTTCAGCCTTGAGAAGAGACAACTGAGAGGGGACCTCATCAATGCACACAAGTATCTGGACAGAGGATGCCAGGAAGAAGGGTCCAGGCTCTTCTTGGTGATGCCAAGGAATAGGACAAGGGGCAGTGGACAGAAACTGATGCACAGGAAGTTCCACCTGAATATGAGGAAGAACTTCTTTACTGTGCAGGTGACTGAGCACTGCAACAGATTGCCCAGAGAGGTTGTGGAGTCTCCCTCACTGGAGATACTACAGAAATGTCTGGATGCAATCCTGGGCAAAGTGCTCTAGGATGACCCTGCTTGAGCAGGGAGGTTGGACCAGATGACCCACTGTGGTCCTTTCCAACCTTACCCAGTCAGTCATCCTATTATTATATAAGAGATATTTAGCACATTATTTAGAAATTGAGTTGATACTGACTGTAATTATCAGCAGGATAAAAAAGGGAGCTGCACATTCCACCACAGTACATCTAAACTCCTTTTACAGTGGGTTTACCAATGGCACACATCAACAGAGAAACTCACCTGTATTTAACCTCACTCTCTCATAAAGGCTTATGCTTAAACTAACAGTCCGGATACTTATGGATTCTCATACAACCCAGATTTGCAAAAGTCAGTTTAATAAATAAACAATTGCTCAGCAACTAAAAATTTTTGCAAGGTCAGGATGAACTTAGCCTTTGAAAAAAAAAAAAAAAAGAGAGTTCTTAGAGCTAATGTCTGTGTAACTTGTCAATTCCATGTTGAAAAAAAAAATCATCTCTACAAAGAACCCCAAGAATTTGCGGAAGTTACTCTCTCACAAAAATCTAGTATTTATAACATTTCTGACATCTATTAAGGTTGATAAATAAGCTATCATAGATGGTATTGGACACAAAAGAAAATTCAGTTCAACCAGGATGTACTGGTTTCCCTTCCCCAGCCTTGATCTCTAAGCAGTAATTGGAGAGCAATCACAAATCTGTTCCAAACAGTGCAACACTTAATCAGCATGGCTTCTTGAGAAATAGAAAGCATGTTGCATTATACACAGACAGATTACCGACTGACACTGAACTCAGAGGGGCAAACCAACTTCAGCTAGGCAAAAAACACAGGCAGGATTTTATCTGCTTGTCACACTAGGGATCACTGTCTCCTGGATCTAAAACAAAGATACTTGCTGCAATATAAAGGAAGCTTTACATTTTTAATTAGTTCTTACAAAGACTTCAAAGCAAAATAGTAGGACATATCTTGAAAAATGGTTCCTAATGAGTGAAACTGTAAATTGTATGTACAAGCTCTTGTTTGTCAACAAATACCAGTTCACATTAGGCAGCTATTATGAAATTAGTCTGTATTCTTTCATTAGCCAATCTTGTAGATGTTCAACACTAATATTAGAGTTTTATTATTGCAGCCTTAATTTAACCTATTTACTTTGCTGTCAACACGGAAAGAGAGGCTAAACTAAGCAATTTCATGCCTTTGCCTTACATACCGATCGAAAACTAGCATTTGTTTTTAATGATTAAATGAAAAATGTAGAATAAAAAAAAACCCTCTTGATACAAATAGATTGGAATTCAGTACATGCAGACTCATACCACTTGTGATACGTATTTACTGGCCCAATTACTCAGTCCCTCAATAACAGCTCATGCTGTAATGCAGACACCTTCAGATTCAGTTTTCATTATGTGATCAAGGAAATGAAAACATTTAGCAGCAGAGATTTGTAAGAATTCCGTAAGAACTTGTGAAGATGTAGTCTGACAGTAGCACATGGCCTCTGGTAAGACTCAGTATGTGTCTAACAAGAAATAGGTTTCGTTAACAAGATTGTCGGGTGCATATTAAAGATATTTTAAATCATTGTAGGAAGATTATAGCAAGTTAATAACAGATCCATAAGGCATCTTTAAGATGAAAATACTCTATTAATTCTTTGTGGAAAACTTGCTTTCAGTCTCTATGGTAATTCACCTCACAATGTTTTCCAAGCTGGTCCCATCTTACGAACTCTTGCCCGGTGTTGGAGGTGAGAAGCATGATATTAACTACTGATGTATGTGCCATCCTTAATTTGTGGCAGAATAATTTACCTTAGTAGAGCTTATTTCAGTCAAGGAAGGGATTTATCTGGCAATCAGTTTACCCTGACAAAGACCACAGCTTTACTGAAATTAGCATGACCTCTGCAGATTTATTTTGCTAGGAGGGCTGTGAATTTTATAGGACTGCTTACCTGGGCAGGTTTCATGTCTTCTCCTCTCCTAACAGCCACAATCCAGGGAATAAAACAAAACTTTTCCCTCCCTTGTACAAATGCTTTCCCAGAACTAAACACGTTTTGGTCTTTCTTAGAACTAAAGATAAAAATAAAAATCAAGCTAACTAAAATAAAGTACTTGGCCAACTAAATGTTTATGGGGATTACGGCAGCTCTGAGTGCATGTATACAGAGAATCACAGAATGGGACCAAGGTGGGTCATTTCATCAAACCTCCCTGCTCAAGTCATCCTAGAGCACTTTGCACAGGATTGTATCCAGACATTTCTGTAGTATCTCCAGTGAGGGAGACTCCACAACCTCTCTGGGCAATCTGTTGCAGTGCTCAGTCACCTGCACAGTAAAGAAGTTCTTCCTCATATTCAAGTGGAACTTCCTGTGCATCAGTTTCTGCCCACTGCCCCTTGTCCTATTCCTTGGCATCACCGAGAAGAGCCTGGACCCTTCTTCCTGGCATCCTCTGTCCAGATACTTGTGTGCATTGATGAGGTCCCCTCTCAGTTGTCTCTTCTCAAGGCTGAACAGGCCCAGCTCCATCAGCCTGTCCTTATTAGAAAGAGATGCTCCAGTCCCTTGGCATCTTTGTTGCCCTCCACTGGACCTGTTCCAGGAGGTCCATGTCTCTCTTGTACTGAGGAGCCCAGAACTGGATACAACACTCCAGATGTGCCTCACCAGGGCAGAGTAGAGGGGCAGGATCACCTCCCTTGATGCAATGCTCTTCCTGACACACCCCAGAATACCATTGGCCTTCTGGGCCACAAGGACGGGCACACTGCTGGCTCACATACAGCTTGTTGTCCACCAGCACTCCACTCATGCTTCTCCACAGAGCTGCTTTCCCAGCAGGTCAGCCCTGATGGAAAGAAGCATGCATATGGTGTCAAAGGAGATCAAAGCAGGAGATCTCAACCTACTTTTTCAGGAAATAATGCTGAAAGGCATTTTATAACCGAAGCATTAATGATTACTGACTGTTGTGTGGAATAGAAAGAGCTTGTGGAAAGAGTAGGTTCTGTAGCACCCACCATTGTTCCAAAACTACACAACCAACCTATAACCCAATTTTACAGAAATCCTTGACCATGTAAGCTTACTACAATTTTTAGCAGACATGTATGCAATTAAAAGTCCTCCATCACAGAAAACAAACAAACAAACAAAAAAAAGAGATGGAAATCACAATCCAATACAAAGGCACAGAGAATCACGTGATGCCCGTGTGTCCTGTTTCTCCAGACAGACACTGGCTAAATACAACCTACACAGAAAGGATATGGACCAGGCTGAAATACTCTGTGGTTGCTTTTCTGAGAGCACCAGCATCAATGATACAGAAGATAAAGCACTATTACATTAACAAGGATGGTGCTTTTTCTCCATATACCTTGCTATCAATGGGCCAAACAAAAGAAATAATATAAAATTTCTACTTCAAAAAGCCTGCCTTTTCAGACATTGGGAAGTGCTTAAATCAAAGTAAAATGGCGAGGAAAACTTGGTTACATATATCATTCTCTAAAAGTTTGTTTCTTCAAGTTAGAGTGATGCCATAATACAATCAAGCTTGTAAATTTTTCCACATTAAAACCCTCTTGTTTTTGCAAAGGCTTATATTTTCATTCTGTTTATTATTCCTGCATTTCCATCTTTTGGTTGGCTGTTTCAGTGAAAGACATAATTCAGCATATTCTGTTTTGGAAACAAGCATTTTTCAAATCCTAACCAGGAATTCAATATTCTTTTGCTGATTTAACAGATTCTCCACTAAGCTTTCAGAAGCTAAGTTGCCTCCCAAGGGCTTATGAAGATCTTTTGCAATGTTAACATAATAAGTAAAGTTGTTTTCTAGACATTATACTTGTAAATACCTCATCATTAAAAAAAAACAACACAACAGCCAATTTATCTTTTTTTGAGAAGACATAAAAGCACTACTACCCTTTTACTGCCATGAACATGTTTTTCGTAGAAAATATAGAAAACTCCCGTCTTGAAGGCTTCTCCTGAAAAGCACAAGCATGACTTCTAATAATATTTGCATGATGAAAAAAAAATAGCAAAATGTTTCTGGATTTGCCAACTAGCAGAAAGGACAGGCACAACTTATGATTATCTGACTGGAAGCAAGGGTCAGATGAGAAACAAAGTAGTACCTATTAGGGGCTACAGTGAGTAACCTAAAACCAGAGAAAGTAGAGTGAGATTTTAAACCAAAAAAGATTGGAACACTAAACAAAATTCCACTTCAACAGTGATTATATGCCAAAACTTTTACCTTTTAAGGAAAAGTTGCACTAAGAGAGACAGGGAGAGCACAATGCTGTTAAAAATGCTGCAATGGATGTTTAAGGACCTAGCACGTGCTGATTTCAAGATGCTTGTAACATCATCTGTGAGAAAGCAGACTCATGACACAAACTCACACCCCAAAGCAGAAAGAGGGATCAACAGTGATTCACCTGCACAACCGACCCAAAGGCAACACTCACGCGCACAATAAGGGAGAGGTGACCTCCTATAGCAACCTGTCAGCCTAAAAAAAGTGATTCACAACAGCTCATGAACAAGAAGGAGGTATAAAGCAAAGTTTTGCTGGTTTCTTCTGAGAGATCACTCTATAACAGTAAAGAAAATTTTATTATACATTACCTACAGATTTCTTATTTTTCAGAATACTTTTCCTATCTCATTGTTTAAGTTCCAGGGAGAAGGTGACTCCACATGTTTCAGACTGCTTCCTCCAAGTTTGCTCGTGTGAACACTGCATCACTGCCAATACTTGCAGTCAGAATTTTACATCCTCCCCTTCAGATGCTGTCTGCAGGTTTTCATTATAGATCTTCAGAAAAGTGTTACAGACAATTATACAATGTAACCTGAGATGGCACAGAGATGTACTAAAATGTATGGGCCAGAATACTATATTCCCCCAGTTTTACATTAGAACATACCAGCTCACATCAACAAATGCCAGGAGAACCTCCGAGAACAATGAGAAATCTAAAGAAAGTAACTAGAGTAATTCCTTAACTCAGTGCTATTATATTACTGCCTAATAGCTCGAACTTCAGTATTCAGCAAACCACTCTGAAGACAGAATGAACTCACGGGGTTTTTTCACAGGGTTGATGGGGAATCCAGGTTTAAAGCTAATTTGGGAATGGGAGGAGGCTTTGGGCTGTATGTTTGAAGCCTGAGGTCACCAGACGGACCGGGCACCTTCCACTAGAGGCCAGCATTGCACCCCAGGAGTCCCCAGCTGCAGTACCTGCTCACAGCATGTGCTCCCCACAAAAGGCACCGCAGCAGCACGCAAAGGCCGTGCTTAATTCACCCAGGAAATGCTAAGGGGACAGCTGAGTCAAGTTATTTATTCTTCTGACACACTTGCATGCTTCCCGAGTTCACCACTCGGGAGAGAAACTACAAATAACGTGGGAAGAGAGAACGGTTTAAGAGTCAGCGCACTTGAAAGTGTGGACGAGGAAATCCAAAGACGGCAGCGAGCTCGTGTTCGTTGGCCATATGGCAGCAGCATAAGCAACGATTTATTTTAGGAGAAGCAGTGAAGGGCTTGGCTCGTGACCATTCTGAGTTAACCCCGTGACTGTGGCTTTTAACAGCACTGTATGCAGGGGATTTGCCTGGATTACATGGGTATTCAGTATGGAGCCACTGTAGAGGTGATGGTAAAAATGCTCAGTGCTTTAAAGGAGAGAGGAAAACAGCTAAATCTGATTTTAAAAATTGGCAACGGTAAAGCCAAAGAGAATCAGAAATGGAAAAAGGAGAAAAGAAAAATTATGGCTGATATTCTTGGCATCAAAATGTCTCAGAGAAACAAAATTTACGCTAATATTAAGTATCAGTCATTGCATTTGCTATCAAACTAAATAGTTCCAGTGGAGTCTAAAGGCATGCCAAAAAACAGCTGGGTGCATGTACTGTGTACTCATTGAGTTTATGTATGCTGGTGAGATTGAAGCCTTTGGCATATTCCAGAGCCCAGAAGAGTATTTTTGTATTTGCACTTTCCGATTTTGTTTGCAACTACCAGCTGCATTTAAAGAACTCCAAGGCAGCCTGCTCTCCCCATGAACATCATCATAAAAAGATGCAGCTCTCACCAAGAAGAGATCATGTTGCTTGATGTGACTGGAAAGATGCAATCTGTAATAATCATGGAATAGTTTGGGTTGGAAGGGACCTTAAAGATCATCTAGTTCCAACACTGCTGCCAAAAGCAGGGACACCTAACACTAGACCAAGTTGTTCAGAGCTGCATCCAGCCTGGCCTGGAATGATTCCAGGGATGGGCCACCTACCACTTATCTGGGGAAAGTGAGCCTGTGTTCCACCACCCTTGTAAAAAAAAGATTCTTCCTTCTAGCTAGTCTGAATTTACCTTCTTTTAGTTTAAAACCATTGCCCCTTGTCCTACTTCAACAGGTCCTACCAAAATGTTTGTCCCCATCTTTCTCATAAGCTCCCTTTAAGTACAGAAAGGCCACAGTGGAGGTACTTTGCCAGAGGATCCTACTAATTGTTCAAAATAGCACGTTTCACAGTTTATTCATCTATTAATAGAATATCTGTGTTGGTGACCGTGAAAGAACTTGAATGTCTGGCTGCATATGCACTTCAATATCACAGTAGTAGTACTGCCCAACCTTGCTGTAGCAAATAAAATAGTATTTGTAAATACTGTTTCTTCATAGTGCCCTGCTCTCTGTATCATTTAAACTTCTCTAGAGCAGTGACAATATGTGTACAGCAGTGAGCACAACAGTCTTAGCTCATGTCAAAGAGTTTCTGCAGTATGGGGACACAAAGATGTTACAAAATGACACTGTAATAAAATCAGCTAAAATGGCCGCTCCTCTGTGCACGGCCATGATAGTATTATAATCATTTGATTAGTCATCTTTTGCTTCAAACAGCAGGCTTCATCGAGCGAGCAGAAAGACTTTGAAATAAGGTGTTTATGCTAAGGAGACCAGCATGAATAAACATTAAGGAGTTGGTAAAAAGCAATATTAAAACGGATTTATTTAAACTGAGCCAATGTTTATCAAACTACAGGAGTAGGCTTTTATACAGCAAAAATACTTTTCATAAGATCCTAAAAATTCAAGCTTTAAACAGAAAGAAATCAAAGCAGTAGAATTCTACTGATCCTACAGAAAAAAAAATGGGTTAACAGTTCATCCTGCCTCAAATCTGGCCAACACTGGCTCCTAAAACAAGCATACACCAAGCATTTAGTAATAGCGGCAAATGCATAAAATGAGTAAATTCCATTAGAGATGTTGATAGCTGAAACTTAGAAATTATTAATCCATAGTAATTAAAGTGGAAGGAAAATGATTTCTTGATAACCCAATTCTTTCATTATCTAGTGTGCATGTAGGTTTAATCTTCTGGGTGCACATCCATCACTAGTAATCAACTTCTATACGTTTCCCTTTGTAGCTGGTACAATTGTACAGCAACCTGCATCTTCCCCCATGTGACTGAAACAGGGCTAATGTTCAGCCTTACATGTGTCCTTTACAGTCTCTCAGCTATTCAGAATTCAGTATATACAGCATTCAGAATAGATACAGAATTCAGTAACCTACTAAGGACTCAAAGGAAGGTTATTATGCCTGAAAATAACACACTGAGTGTTAAGAAAGGTAAATCTAAAAATCAGGATAGAAGACTCCAAGCAGTCCCTCTCATTACAATTAGCGAACAATCGGTCCAAGTCTTTAAAACATATATGAATAGAGGGCTACTTTATCAAATGTAGCACCACTATCATATACTGTACCAGTGGCAGAGATTCTGATGAAGCCACAACTGAAATGTGAGACTGATTGACCTGCAGGTGTCTGATAGACATTTTTAAATTGTCTTGGGCTATGCTAGAGTATTTTAGCAGCGCATGCTTCTACTACTAGGGAAGACTTCTGTAACCAATCCTAATAGTTCATGGAGTGATTGCAGCCACTGATAAACTGAAACCTTTAACAAGACTTGATTGCTCTCCATTATTGGAAGTTTCAGTCCTGAAGTACAAAGCTTAAATACATCTAAAATGCAAGAAGGTAATATTCTGATTTGGATGAAAGTCAAATATCATCAGGAAGAAAAACTATTACTAAAAGCTGTCAGTCATTCCTTTGCAGCAAGATCACCAAAAAAGTAATCCTCAGAGAAGGGAAGACAAACTGACTGTGGCCCTTATGAGGCATATAAGTATAGTAGGAATGAAAATTGGAATTTGCCATAGAGAAGTTTTTTTACTGAAGGAAACACCTTTATTGGACTGCTGTAGGTACTTCAGAACTACAGGGTGACTGAATGTAGAAAATGGCATCTCAAAGACCAAAGTGGCCAAGGCAGATGCAAGAAACCTATCTAAACAATGGGTAAATTTGAAAGACAGTAATCAAACAGCTACTCCAGAACTGCTGAGCAAGGGACATGTAACAGCTTATACATGGCATAAAGCAGCCCACTTAGCAAGGTAAGAATGTCCCCTTGGATCTTGCCTGCTTAGCAATTAGCACATCCTTCATAAATGTGACAGTATTCTACACATGAGCATCATTAAACTCCAGACAGAGGTTCCAAATGCTTTGATGATCTCCTGACGTGATTCTGCACAATCAGATCTGAGATTATGTAATATATCTATGGTCTGTCCAAAAGATGAGAGGCTAGAATTATCCTCACCTGGCCAGATCTAGAAGGATGGGCTAACTGACAAGTTGTATTGGCTTGTCAAAGACCATCAGAAGGAATTTCATCAGAGGACAAGTCAGCTTCTCTGACCATAGATTGGAACTGTCCATAAGCAAACAAACATAAATCACCTATGAAGCATCAGGAACTGATATCATTACAAGTGTCAGTACAATGAGGTCATTTTAGGATGCATCTTGCACAGACAATGGCTCTGGAAACATCTGCTCTGCATCTTTCCTATGGCACTGAAAAAGGCTTTTGTGGAATGTAAAAGAAGCTCTGCAGGTTTATTATTCTCTGTGTAAAAATACAAAACGTCCCAAGTGGTAAAAAGAGCTGCTACTGACACGGAAGGTACCACTTTCACTTTTCACAGATTCTTTAGGTTGGAATAGATGTCTTGAAATCAGTCAGTCCAACTTGCCTGCTCAAGAAGGATCAGCTAGAGCAGGTTGCCCAGAACTGTGTCTAGTTAGGGTTTTGACTGTCTTCACAGATGGACACTCTACAACCTCCATGAGCAGTGTGTTCCAATGCTTAAGCACCCTCATAGCTAGAGTTTTCAGAAACGCTTTCCCTCTTTGGTAAATCCTAAAATTATCAAAGATGTACAACTTACTAGGTGCAGAAAACATTACACCCATAATTAATACACTCTACGATTACATACATTCAGTACTACCTTGCACTTTAGCCTGTCTTCCACAATAGAGGATAAAATTTCAAGTCTTTCAGTTTGAGAGACTAATAATAACGAGCACTTTGTAACTTTTGCTCATCAGCAAACTGCATATATTAGATGTGAGGCATTAGCCTAAATAGCTTGAAGCTGTTGAAGCATTTTGTCCACAAAAGGTGAAGGTCTAAGC
Organism: Machaerirhynchus nigripectus; assembly: GCA_013397975.1. NCBI lineage: Eukaryota > Metazoa > Chordata > Aves > Passeriformes > Dicruridae > Machaerirhynchus > Machaerirhynchus nigripectus. The sequence goes on along the minus strand of VZRQ01011259.1, from coordinate 1,733,656 downwards.
TGCCAAGCCCCAGAATAATACACATCCGCTTCTTATGTACCCTGGCAGCCAAACAGTGAGTCAAACTTGCCAGGGCACTTTGCTCATTCTTGACTGAATTTTAGTAACAACTCGACGTGGCTTCAGAGTTATTTAACCTGTGGCCAATCCCCACATGCATGTCCAAACTGCCTAGCCACAGAAATAACAAACATAGCAATACCAGGTTCAAAGTGTTCCCTCTTTACATCTGAATCTAAGATAAATGTTATTCATGCCACGTTGTGCAAATATAACTGCAAGGATCCAATTCTAAAAGCAGAAGTGGTAGGAAAGTAAGAACTAGTATTGAGTGGTATTACTGCTACCTCAGCCCAAATAAAAAAGACTGAAATGCTTTGCAGAGTTAGTTGATGACACTTTCCTCTGCAGCAACTTGCCTCAGAAAAGATACCAGAAGAACTTGTCAAGAATAAGTTTCATCATAGAGTTGCTGTGATTATGTTTTTAAAGCAAATAAAAACAAGGAATGGAAGAAATTTCTAAACCAAAAATAGTAACGTATGGCAGGAGAATTTAAAATTGTGTTCTGAAATTAAGATCTAGAAGTAGGTACCAGCCAACATTCTCAACAAATCAGACACTCTAGGAAGTCACAAGCAGTATATTCTACTCGCAAACATTTAAACCTGTCTTACAGCTATAATTCAGACATTATGAGAACCAAAACTGCCTCTACTCCCCACAACTCTTGCAGACATTTCTGTTTAATAATCACCATTGGCTCAGATCTTTATTTTTGTCAGGGCACAAGAACTGAGCTGAATGTATCATATCATTAAATGGTATAATAAAATTAAACAGGTTAGAAGAAGAAATAATACTTTGGCTAGGACAGCAAGAAAAAGAAGTAGCTGCCAGGAGGACAAATTTGCTACCAAAATACCTAACAGCACTCTGAACTTTTACTTATAGACGTAAACTGACTACTTGGCAAGCTTTCAGAAAAAGAACCTACCTCCCCAAAGCTACAGCAAAAAACAAGTTTAAGTACAACCAGTTCTTGAGAAAAACACTTTAATCTGCACTGTTCTTACTGCTAGGTGAGAACTACACTAACAGTCCTTGGGTGGTAAAATAAAATAAATGGTGCCAATTACACCTAAAATACTCAATATTTCCATCGTAATTTTTCAAGCTCTCCCTCAAGAGATTAGTGGAACTTACCTTGCAGCAAGAATTAGTTCCTAAAAAATCCTATACACTACCTTGCTTTCTGAAATCTTCCTGTAGAGATACATATAAAAGACAATTAAAAAAAAACCCCTTTGTGACTCGTTGGGGCTTAAACCATGACACCAAACACAGGGAAGTGTGTCATTTATATAAACAGTCTTTATTTTTTATTTTCTACCATCTGGACATGAAACTTTTACGTCACCCATTGCTACCAAAAAGCTGCAGCCTTGCCAGGGCCATGTAATTTATCACAACCAGATGGTGTGCTGTCAATAAAGGAGGGGCTGCTATCATTGCACAGCAGAATAAATACCTTTCCTTTGAACCAAGGACAATGTTTTCAATAAAAACCCAAAGCTGTTTAATGCAACTTCCAGTCTGTCAAGACTCCCACTGTGCAGCTCCAGGATTCATTAGACTCACAGAAGTGAAGGAGACCATTTGTTGAAAAACATAGCACACGTTATCTCAGAGGACATTGATGACACACAATTTAAAAACCTCAAACAGTAGAGATATTTTGAATCTTCTTTAAAAGCTTTTTGCACAGACTTTTTTCATCACAAATTTTACAGCAAAAGTAGCTGTATTGCATTAAAATGCCACCTACCTCCTAGGCCTTTTAAGTAAACTATGAAAGATATTCACTGCTCTGCTATGCACCTCTTCTGCTTTGCATTTTTACATCTCAGAAGTTGGAGTGGCAACATTTATTCTGGGAGGAAGACTAATAGGCAAAGGTTGTAAAGCACAGAGAATTAAAATTAACTAGCAAGCAAAGCTGAAGAAGAACAGAAACTGTCTCTCACACACTGAAACACTACTAGGCTGACATTCCTCTGACATCTGGAAACACATGGCAATCATACTGGACTAATTCAGAGGACTGGACCTTGCAGCATAATTAAACAAGTTACAATACAACCAAATGGTACCTTCTCTTTGAGCAATGCAAGAAACTGGATGAATTTCAGTACATACCAGATTTCCCCTTGAGTTTCAAACCCCGCCAAATAAAAAGCAGTAATTATTTGAACACTCAAAAGCGTTTTCTGAGCCTACTTCCATGCCAAAAACTGACTTTCAACTTGTCCTTCTTTCAACAGTACATATTTAATGAAGTGGTTAAGAAACACATCCTTTTTTCGTAACACCAGAACATTTTGTTCACCTCGAAAAAGTAGAATAACTCTCTAGCTTGGGAAGTTAAACATGAGCTGGAAGCCCAAGTGTGACCATTTCCAGGAATTACATCGAACAGAATAAAACAGAAATATTCCTGTAGTTTCCATTCCACAGTGATAATAAATGTATTAAAAGATGTCTTAGCTCAGTTTATGTTTATTGACCCTCTCTCTAGCTAAGATCAAATCAGTATATTCTTTTCTTCATGTAGCAGTTGCCTAAAGAATGCTATTATAGATTATTCTACTATATTTTACATGTGATTTGCAGCCTTAGAAGAAAAATACATCCAGGCAAAACATGACAGAAAACAAAAAAACCAAACCACCACAACAACTGAACAGCATTTAAGACTTTGCACAAATCTCAGCCGACAAGTTTCTGCTCAACACCTCCAGAAGGGGCAGTAAGTAGCTGACGACTTACCATCCAGAAGACCACAACTCATTAAAAAAGAGTAGAAGATAAAGCATGATCCTTCGGTTCTCCCAAGAAGCAGAGTTATGTGCATGAACAAAAAGCTTCACAGGGAAAGAATAAGTTGTCTTCTCTGTCTGAATGAGCGAGGGTGGCTCTTACCTTAGGATACCAGGGTCCAGTCCCACCAGAACTTCAAATATCACCAGAAAATCTCTCTGTTGTTCACTCTTAATAAGCACATGCAGTGGGGACATAATACAATGGAGACAGCAAATGATGAACTTCCATAGACACACAGATACAGATCTATTTTTACTAACACTTAAAACTGTTCTCAGATTTTAAGCATTTTTTGCACCTATGCAGTAGCCTTCAAAGGAGATTTTGCAGGCTTTTCCAAAGCCCAGGCACAGGTGTGCAGCAACTCACACTCAGTGTGCAAAGATGCACACAAGAAAATGCTCAATGCCCTTTCCAAGTTATAAGCTTTTGTTTTCCAATACATGACAATTAGTCTCACCTTGATAACAAAACATTTTTACTGTTCTTGTTTTGTACAATACTGTTATCTCCAACTCTGCCATATTACACAGAGAGTATACTACAAAATCATCTTTTTTGACATTCCCTAACAGCTATAAAGCATTATTGTTGCCACTGCTATTAAAGCCATGTTAATGAAAAAGTAGAGCAAACAGAAACCAGTCAATCTCCAATCAAGCTAAAGGCAACTGAAGGCATTTGTCTTTACATGAAGAAAATAAATTTAGAACCACCAATATCAACTAATGCACAGTACTTGGAAAAATAAAACCAAAGAACATAGGCTACACCACAGCACCGATGATCAGGTGCTAATTATGTCANTGATGCTCTGCCCGCCCCTGGGACCCTCCGGGATAAAACCACGCGTGGGCTTTTGTTCTTTGCCTCTGTTCCCTTTCGAGTGTGTTGGTTCTCAGTATCCAATAAACGCCTCGGAACTGCACGCAAAGAATCCCTCTGGCCCCTTCGTCCCCGGAACGCGCACAGACTGTGAGTGTGAGTGGCTGCTCGCGACAGCCTGCGGGGGTGAGGCTGTGTGCACGCGTGGGTGCTGGCAGAGCGCCGCCAAAGCCTCTCCTCGAGGGACTCTGTGGGAAAAAGGCAGCATCGGTCCATCGACACCACACACCGTGTTAAGAACCAGACTGTAGCATGTTCAGAACCTTCCTCTTGATCAATCTCCTGCTCCAGTAAGTGACTCAGGAAGTGATATCAGCTCCTAATTAACACCATGTTAAAATCATGTAATACAACTCTAAGTACAAACATGTCTGAACAGTTTTCATGTAGGTTTTATTGTGACTCTTCCTTCTAGTTTGCAATTCAGGTTTTCTAAGAAATCTGAATTTTCTAGAGCCAGCAACTGAATTAACCTATTTTATTAACTGAAACACCTCAGTCCCTCTCGACACACAGGATGAACTGGCATCTGCACTGAGATGTCAGATGGGTCACCCCCCAGAAAAGCCCCCAAATAACAAAATACAGAAGGCACCAATGATAATTGCTGAGTTTTGTGTGAGCTGTAATTAAGTGAATTTCAGTACAGTTCTGGGGAATACAGATTTTTAAAGGCTCCATTGGTATGCAACATCGTGGGTTGCATACTGACTAGCGTTTTTAAAAATACCAGATATTTTCAGCTGGCTGATAAAAATACAGCCAATAGAATACACTGACTATTTTAATGGATGAACTCTTAAATCTCTCCAGTTTGAAATACTGCTCCACAACAGGAACAACAAACAACTCTTCAGTACATCCAAAAAACAGAATTGTTTGTAATTCAATATGGAAACATTTCAGCTGTCTTAATACCAGGATAATTCCTATGCAAGTCTGGCATTTGAGACACGCTACATATTTGTCACTGAAGTGTGTGAATTTTTGTGCTGTTATGTGAGGTTCATCAGTTGATGGCTTGGCCAAAACAGTACCTCCTCCCACACATTCGCTCTCAGGCTGCAGAAGAGATCAGCCCTCTGAACCTGGAGCTTTTTCATCAGACCATTTATTTGTTCTACAAGGTACATCCAGCCCTCAGGAGTTCACAGCTAAAGGGATACCAACAAAATACATGTGTTTACATGTGTCAACCTTTAAAAGAGATCTTAAGAACCACTGAGCTTGTAACAGCAACCTTCACAAAGCTTAACACTTGAGCTGCAGTGCTTTTTACCCTGATTTTAAAAACTGCCCTTTCCCTTTGTATAGATAAGAAAATGACACACAACAGGGATACGGAGCCATCACCATCTCAGGCTCCCTATGTGATAATCAGAGGAAATGATCTGCTGGCCTCAAGCAGTCTTTGAAGTCTGCACAAACATTACCTAAAGAAGAGGGAAGGACTATTCAGCAGGACATACATCCCCCTAGGCCTGCCTCTCCAAAAGCTCTGCTGGACTACTGGTTCTCTCAAAACCTGAAAACACCGGGGCTGCCAGAAAACTTACGGTTATAGACAATATTCAAGGGCTGCTGTGAAACAGACTTTGTGTATCAGTGTTTCATTTAAGCCTAACATGAAAAAACTGTCATGCAGCAAGCATTGACTGCTTTTCTTTCGGTCTGAATTACTAAGTTAGCATCAGGGAAAAACAAAACAAACCAACCACAAAAAATCCAATCCCCCCCCCAAAACAGGCCTCAAATCCAACCATAATTCCGATTCAAATTTATATAGCCTTTTATCTTATGCAAGATGGCATGCAAAGTAAAATGGAATTGCTCCCATTGTTTAGTTTCAACATTCCCTTTATTTTAAAGATACAGAAATTATAAAATAGTAGATCCACATCGCATAAATAATCTACTGGAGTTATCCATGTATAAGAGAACCACATGGTCAAACATAATGCCAACTTGCAGTTAATTTCAGTAACTCAGTTTCAAGAGATGGGAAGGCATAATACCATCTCTTGCCACTTCTCTGTAGTCAAAATGCACTCTGAATTACAAAAACGTGCTTTTTAAACACTTAGGAGAGTCTAAAAAGACTGCTGGTTGCTGGTACCATCAGATTCCTTAATGACTACTAGAATGACACGTATCTGGTAATCTGCTTTTAAATTTTTTCCCCTAGTACTAACTCAGTGGTATACCAGACACTGCAGAAATACCAATTGTCTCTACTTTAAAGTTCACACAACAGAGAACAAAAGATTCCATGCTCTCCTTTTGTGTTTAGTGTGACTCTTCGTAGGAAATCCACCTGGACAGAAGTAGGATTTGATGAAGAATGGATCTTGTCCAAGGCAACAGCAACACACAAAACCAAACCAAAACACTGCCTCCTATCAGAAGGCTGTCAGAAACACACAAGCCCTTTTCACTTAAAGGAGAATTCAAGATAATGCCTGGTTGACTAAGTTGATAAAATTATCCACTAACTGTATTTTACTATTACAAAAAACCAAGAAAGCAATAGCATGTGCCTGTGTATCTAAAAATGAATAAGACTGTCTGAACACAAAATTATTTCATATGCAGAGAATTGCACAGGAACAACAGTTACATTTCATGGTCACATTACACTCATGTCCTCCGATACGTTTCAAGCCCTGTTGCAGTGAGAGACTAGGTTCATGAGACTCAGAAGGGTTCCCTAACTCCAACCCCACAAGCCACCACTGTATTTTTCCACACAAAACTTTTCCAGAGGCCGAATTTCTACTGAAAGCAGTTTCAGTTCTCTCTGGAGGTATCATAGCTAAATAGATTAGCTATACAAAAAAAATCTACTGTGACACAAAGTGAGGACAAAAGCACATTACCAGCCAACTTCACACTGACACTAGCACACGGATCTGCTGAAGAATAGCAGCACTGCCTGCAAGAATCCCCCCCTCTCCCAGACAATCCAGAAAGCAATTTCTGAAAGGTAATTCACAATAGCTGTTCCTGTTTGTTTATACCTTGCTCACTCTGTCTGGTTGCACTGCTGTCACATGACTAAAATTCCCTGCATCCTAACAATTATTATTTACAGTCATCTTCATTTTAAAGGTGAACTTATAAAAGTATTGGTTCAGACCAACAGGTAATTTTTAAGAATGTAATTAAGGCTATCCCTTCAGGACAAAGAAATTAAGTTTGTGTTGCCTGGGTACATGTATTATCTAACTGCACATATTAAATCATTGGGAGGATTTGTGGGATTGTATTAACACTACTTACACATTAGCTCATACAGATTTTGTATTATCACTAATGCAGTCAGGATAATAGCATCCATAATCATTAAAAAGACAGCTGTACATATCCATTTTGCCAGCTATTCCTGTGTCCAGCTGAGAAGAAAGAAAAGAAACGTGTGCTCGTCAGACTATTCTTCTGAACTAGTTATGGCACCTTCACCATAAAGTCAGAACCCTGAAAAAAATTACCTTTATATAGTTTCAATAAAACTTACCTTGCCAAGTTAATTGATTTGTTGAAAAAAGCAAGCATTAAAAACCTTCTGTTTTCTTTTTATTATGATACCATAGACACTGAAATTTTAAAAGCACACCTTTGTTCTTAAAAATCTCAAGAGAAAGCATCAGTGAAGAAGAGACAGAACAAAAAAAGGCTCAAACCTCTGAACAGTACAAATAGGTTGGCAGGCCTTCATGGCAGACTGAAGCTACAGAGAGCAAAAACATCAGGAACACATACAAACACGACATTTCTTTAGAAGCTAAGGAATGTGCAAGCTTTGACAAAGCATATTATATTAAGGATGTTTATAATCTACTTCCATGGAGACAGTTCAGTAGCTTTACAACATAGCAACAAAGAGTGTGAACTATATTTTCCATCTGTTTTGTGCAGACTGTTTTTTTACAATGGAAGTCAGTATCAAAGCTAACTGTTCCATGGGATTTTAAACAGCAACACAAAGGGGTAAAATCTTTTCCTATGCAGTACAAGAGAAGATGGAGGATATGAATGGCTATTAAAATATATACAAAATGATGTGATGAAGATCTCTTGTTTCAAGCAGGAAGTGTTACACATGATGTAGCAGTCGCCTAGTTTAAGCTAATATTACTGTGTTTATTAATTGTAAAATATCACACAGATATAAAAAGCCTTACAGAACCAGACAGATTATCACCTCCAGCTGAACATGTGCAATAAGAAGAGCAAAGCAGCCCCTTTCAACATTTTAAGAGAGCTATAATCAAAAATGGAAAGATACAGTCAGTATAAAACATGAAATCAGCTTTAGGTCAAGCATGAGGAGAACAAAAAGGACAGCACTGTAAGTACTTCTTCAAGAGGAAAACAAAAATATCAGCATTGGAAGTACTCCTTCCATCTCCAAAGTTCATTTACAATGGTACTATAAAATCTCTTTTGAAGCCATCCACCTTAAAACAGATAAAACAAAAACCAAAAAGCATCTATTAAAATAATGTAATTATTAGCACATGTTCTGCCATTCTGCTGCTGTTAGGCTGTTCACCCTATGTTATATGGCACGGCTGTTCTCTACATGCATAGACCACAAGAAATAGTGCAGAAAACTGCATTTATTTTCCCAGAAAGCAAAAAAGCTGCAGTGCACACCAGCTTTTCCAAGCAAAAGCACAGCGCTTAAGTTTAATAGGTGTGATATATACAGACAACACTTTAAAGAAAAGGTACTTGAAACACTCCACAATACATTACTGCTGTAGAAAAACAAATGTGTATGGAATATACAGCCCTTGTGGCCACACATTAGAGTACCCTCAAATCTAAAGGGAAGTTGTTGAACATTTACACTCTGTTAGAAAAAATCCTGCTATGAAAAATATTCCCAAAGTCCCCCATATGAGCCTTCAATCCCACTGAATACATCAAACCCAAAACTTAAGTTATCTTACGAAGACCACTACATGGATCCAAGACCATGCCTGAGCAGCAGCAGTGTCTCCCACCATTTCAATAAATGCCATTACAACAGAACTATCGAAACCCCCAGATCCTACACATCCACTTCCCAGAATACAGTGTAATTCCCCTTGTTTACCAGGTAACTACAGAGCTTCCGTGAAGACACTGTTACGCAAATCCTTCACTTCACTTCATGATGAATTGTCAAAAGAACTAATCCCAAGACAAGACAAACACTTGTAGTGGAATTTTTTTTTTATCTACATAACACTTTTCAAAGGTATCCCTCGGTACTAAAATTTCCAAGTTAATTAAGTACCAAAATCTATGGACTCAGCCAGGATATTACAGCACCATATCCAAAATCAACAGGCTACAAGGTATTAACACATCCTTCCTAATGGAGAAAATCCCACCAAAAAAAAACCCAAACAAAAAAAACCCCAAATCAAACAAACAAAACCCCAAACCAACCAAACAAAAAAACCACACCAAAAAAACCCATTAAAAAACCCGCACCAACAAAACCAACCAAAAAACCCCAAAGTGGCCATGTAGCTGCCTTCTACTCCAAACTGTGCTCACTTCTCTCAAAATATAATGAAGAAAAAAGGTACAAGTATGAAGTATTATAAAAATGAAAAGTATTGAAATCTGATAAAAATGACTGCATACAACACAGGTTATAGCCAAAGCTATAGGGTTAGAAAAGATGAAGAGTCTGACAACCATAACCAATGTCACTGAATGCCCTGTGTTAACAGGAAACACCTCCCAAAAATCAAACCTGGAAGAAAAGAATCAGCTCTGTTGTGTTCAGAAAAAAAGCAAAACAATTTTCCCCTAAAATCCTCAAATACAAGAATAGTATTCAGGGAAATGCAGAAAAGTATAGTCTGTGTGGTTTAATGGTAAAGTTATTATTTATTAACTAACATTTAGTTTGTCAGTATATTTATCCTGCCATTAGGCACATCTCTAAGGAGTTCACAGTGGAATGCATAGACTGGACAAGATAGCCAAGTACTCAACTTGAGAGCAGTAATTCAGTAGCTCCTCTGACTGAGCTTTATTACACTAGCTTCCCTATGGAACTCTTGCTAGCTGCTCATAAAAATTAGATTTATTTTTTCCTGCACTGTTTTTCGAGTTTCACACCTAACCAGTATAAAAGCACAAGGTTTTACAACATCCATAGGCCTTAATCTATTCTTCTAAAACTCAACGCCAGTTCAGCCAAATACAGGGATTTACGTGTCACATAAATCACAGGCAATAAGGTAGACTAAGAAGCAGTGTAAATTAACTGCAGATGACTAGCAACAGTCTTCCTCCCTCATTCCCTACAGCTGCATTAGCCACATACTGAAGTGCTGCTCTTAAATATAAAATCAGATAGGAGTGCTGTTAAGTGCAAGAAATAGCATTCAGCAAAAGTCAGCTGATTGGTCACACTCCATGTCAACACCTTAAAAGCTTCTAATTAGCGTTGCTGCTGAAGCATCTGGATTAATGCTCAAGTTCTAGCACAACAAGGCTTATCATTCACTGGAAAAGACACACCAGCCAGCTACAAAGTGTCCACCTTTGGTTAGAAAGAGCAAATAATCATCTTCATCTAGAAAGCAACAAATAGAGTGAGGGCTTCCATTCTCTTACCTGGATAGTGAGGTGTCCCTGAGGGGGTATCACCTGAAGGGTGGGATGTGTTTGACTACCGTACTCTTTGGCAAACTCCTTTGGGAGGTGGCCGCCATAAACACTGAAGTACCATCTTCTGGCCAAACTGAACAGAAGCCAGCTCTATAAAGAAATGAAGCCAGAGTGCTACGAAACAGGCTCCATGAGCTTGAGATAATAATGAGATCCTACACAGAAGTACGCTTTGACCAGTAACTGATACTGTAAGGTACTATGAGAAGTATTTATCTCTGTGTTAGTCTGAAAATCCAGAAAAGCAGCCTGACAGACAGACCACCTTCTACTACACCTCTTGGTAGAAGAATCCTTTAAGGGCTAGAGAAAGTGAACAGAATAGTCCTCAATACCTACTTTTCATCAGTGGTACTAAATAGGACCTTATGGAATGGAGCACATTAAGTTGAAAAGTTCTTTCTGTACTTCAACAGGACTTTGATATACCTCCCAATATAATATTGCTAGAGATTTCACCTAACACAAGGCGCAATGGGAGAGACAAGATGCTGCAAGTGTGTATGTGCTCTTTACTAATGTATCCTAAAATTATGAACTTTCACTCTGAACGAGTCAGTTTGTTTTGTTCGGTTTTTTTTCAATAGGAAGCTGATGTATGAAGTCATTGAAAAGGCAGCACCTGAATCTTTCACAGAACACATCTTCATACATCTTTCTGTGAAGACTTTGATCCATTCAGTAGGAGGTCCTGTACAACATTTTAAGTTTCTCCTTTGACATCAAAGATGCTTATAGCCAAGTTATCTCATGATAAAAACTGTAGCCTGCAAATTTCCCACCAAGTCAGAGCTGCCCACATCTGCCTGTATATCTGTTATAGTAGCCATACTTGTCCTTCTACAGTGTACCCTAAAACTCTGCAATAATTTCAACAGGAAGGGTGTTGAGCTTTCCCATGTTAGTAAGTTGTATTTGGCAAGAAGCTCCTGGTATCCTGCCACCTGGAACTGCAGTGAGGTGGAAGAGTAGGCTTTGTGCCTGAAAAGGCCCAAACCCTGGAGACCTTGCCTCTCCTTTGACATTTACAGACTTTTTTTCCTGCACAGCTCTGTTTTCCAAGGATCCTGGAAAGATCAAAGCTGTGCATATAAAACCCACAATTGCCTCTACAATGCCAGGTCCTGAACAAAAAGATACTTGTCAGGAATATAGCTATAATCCTAGAAAAGACAAGCTATATTTCAGATTGGAGGCATTAAACATTTTGCTTCCAGCTCTTGGTACAGTTATTCTGTAAGAGTTACACATGTGTCTGCACAGAGTACTTAGTTCTAGGGATGCTGGTTGCAGGACAAATGAGTTCTCCACTGCCCATTTAGAGCCTCAGTTTGCCAACACACTTACATGATACAATATTAAGCTGACCAGCTGGAAGGCAAGCTTGAAAGTCGTAAAAATCTTCAGAAGTATTTTACTGGCGCCTTTTTTCTTTTTTTTTTCCTCAATGCCAGTGTCCATGGACAAACAGTTAAGAAATCTTAGGAGCTGCTAGACAACATGAACTTGAGAAGCATGCATACTCTGTAATACATTTCCCCCCATGTAGGCAGTATTGTAACCACAAATTTTCCACTATGCAACAATTAGGCAATAACCTGAGCATTAACAGAAGCTTATTTGTGGCAGAAAAAGCCCTACAGATTGGTTTATCCTGTCCTTGACAAGTCAATTTGTCTTGAACTAAACCCCAATACTGAAATTAGACTGCAACAGAATCTGCTCAATCTTATTTAAAGTAATCTCAAATCTCTCCTCTGGTCATATGCTCTTAAAACACATTAATTGGCATGCAGGTTTTTCAGACATCTTCCTTCAAAGATTAAATCTGTACTATCTAAGAAAGTTTATTAATTATGAAACATTAGCAAACATCTGCACTCTAGTAGGACAAAAGTACACACTGTAGATCGTCAAGATTGTCTGTGTTTGGGAATTTGTGGTAGGTCAACAGCACTGATGTGAAATGGCATGAGTTGACCTTTTGTCAAACACATTTTCCATCAGAACCCACTAAAGTAGGCATGGACAGTAGCTCAGCTGGCCTGCAAGTCCCACATAGCCTAACACAGCCCACAGAAAGGGCCTCACTACTGACTACTGCCTGTTTCCAAAGAAGAGAGAAACAATTATACTATGCAGTCTTCACAGAAGTCTGTATACTGCAGACACTATTGCAGTACTAGTGTTATTTTTTCTATGTAGGACTTCGGTGCAGTTCCAAGGACTGATGATAGGAGGTAGTGCTTGTGTGGGTCATTCAGGTATTTTCTAAAAACTCTGCTCTAGTAAATCATACACCACACCAGGAACCATGAACTCTATTTCACACTAACCCAAAGAAAGAGTGCACATCACTTCATGTGTGACTACTCCTGTTGAAATTCTTTACCTTAATGTTACCTTAATGATTTAGAAGCATTTTAGTTGCACTGTTGCTAACAATATATACTATATATACTAGTAACCTGCTACCAGTATTTTCTTCTTTCCCCATGGGAGCTGCACACCAGGATTCTGTAGAAACCTGGCACCTCATATGCTATTGAGAGTAAAAAGTGAGATACACATTTTAAATCAAATGTCATATAAGAAATGAAGAAAAATTAAATGTCTTCAACAAAGCAGCATTTCTAGTTGCATTTCTGCTATGACAGATCAGTGTTTAATGAAGACATAGGATGACAGCTCCTACTGTAAGAGAAATAGCAAGAACCAGAATGTTAGGAGAACAAGGCAGGTGTACACTTATAAGGGTTTATAAGCTCTGTACAAACACCACAATGTTGAATAAAGTCCAAAAGAAGAGGCACTGAGGAATTCTCACATTTCAATGCACAACACAAAGGGTACAACTCTGCTAATGTCTGTAAACACTTGTCAAAGCATCAAAGGCTGAAAGATTTCTCCTGCCCAGCCCAGGTTAAAGCAAGTTTTCTGGAGGCTTGCCATGCTCTGTGGGAGGCAGGTAGGGGTGCAGCAACAAACTGGATTTAAAAGATCCTCAGCTGGAAGTACAAATACAGAGAATGATGTTTAAAACTGTTAGACCCCTGGAGAGAAGCAGGAAACTCTCTTTATGACCCCCAGAGTATTTGTTTTTCCAACAGTTTCCCAGCTCAGCTTGAGATTCTCAAGGGCAGCAACAACAAAAAAAATTCACTTTGCTCAAATTAGTTTTGACTGGTCCCCAGGTTCCCAAGGTGATAATTTAACACCTCATTAACAACTGCATTATTGGAGGAAATTCAAATGAACCGATTTTAATGATAATTGAATGTTTTCAGCCTCAGCCTGCAGAAGGAGTATTTTTTCCCTTGGAGTACAACAGCAGTCACTGCTTCCACTTGTGGATCTACTGCTGGCAATGAATGGCGAAGTACAGACGTCATTTATAAATATACCATAACCTACTTAAAATTCAATTCCAGGTGCTGAAACATTACTTTCCTTCATTACTCCTTATGTTTGTACATGCATATAATTCTGGTTTGTCTTTGCAAAGAAAAAGGTAGTGTTACAAAATGTCCAACTTCAAGAAACTGACTGATTAGGCAGATGATTGAACTGCTGAGATCCTATTTTCACTTGAGGGCCTCATTAACCACATGGAAATTAAAATACTAATTGCAGTCTTTTCTCCTTCAGAATTCAAGCAGACCATTTAAGCTTAGTTTGGTTTGGTTTTCCTGTTCCCCCAGCATGCTTCTCCCTGGGCATACTGACAGTATAACAATGGTCCTGAGTTCTGAACACCTCAGTTATGCTCAATTCTCTGCCAAGACAGCTGTACATTCTTATTACTTCTGATTATAATTGGTTTAACTACCTTCCTGATTTAACTCACTCAATATTGTTGCACATAGCAATGGCAAGAGTAGAATTTTTTTTTTAATGTTTTCACAGATGAGATGGAATCAATTACTGGCTCTTCACAACTGAGGTGCTGAGACAAATACCAATCAGACTGTGTGCTGCTAACTGACTGCCCAGCCTTCAAAGAGCAGTTACTCGTTTCCAACAGTTTAGCAGCTGGGATGGGCAATGAAACTGCTGCCTCCACTGAACTATGCTGGATAATAATCCTTCATTTCCATACAGTGCTCAAGACAACATTCACTCAAAATTTAAGACCCATCTTGGGCAAGGTCTATCCATGACTTACTCTATACATGCTACCTATGGTGCTGAGATTAGGTGTGGGATATTTGCCTCCTAAAACTCACATTGAAGTCAGTAAACTCATTGCAAATGTCAACAGATATAATTATTACTACTGAGTTAAGGTCTGTGGAAAGAAGTAGTTAACCTCTTTTACAAGCCATTAGTACTGCCAGCTTTAGTTCAAACTTAAAGCACCCCTGGATTTAAGGCTCATCTTCAGTTTTCAATACACAGGAGAGCAAACTCAGTTTCAATTTTGAAGGTGGTTCACCAGTCCCTAGACTGGTTTCACATTGCATGTTTTGATTTGCCTGCATCTCACTTGGGTTAGCTATGATTTTCATCCACTTTCCCCCAGCAATGTTATCAGGGCAACAAACAGGCTGGGTCCTGAAGAGCTACAGTGATAACAGAACTCCAGCTGTATAGGATGTATCACTGGCTCTTATGTAAGTAACAAAGGAGCCAGCTGGATTCCCAGTCCAAGTGAGACTGTAGTGGCAAGAAATCCAGCTTTCAACTCAAACCAAACCATTGATGCTGAAAAATTGATCAAGACAGGTCAAGTACTTAACATCATAAATCAAAACAATGTCTCATTTACCATGACAAGAACCAAGCTGCCTCATTTTCCCTACAGTCAAGTTAAATAACAGCAAGAATCAAGTGGCTTTATGCTCCAGCTTTCTAGAACTCCATTCCAAGAATCAATTTGTCATCTTTGTGTATGTATAGTATGACCCTGAAAAATCTGCTTATTGTGTCTTTTTATTACCATTCTTTAAAAAGCTCCTTTATCTACAGAACTATCTGAAACTCATTCATTATGTGGCTGAACAGAGCAAGAGCAACATTCACCAAACTGCTGACACGCATCTGCAATACTTTCTCATTAAAGGTTTCAACCATAGTGAGTTTGACTTGGAAAACAGTTCCAAAAGTTTGTTTTTGCAGAAAGAAGCCTTCTCCATCTCTCCTGCTCACCTTGCTTTACTGTATCACGGCCAAATGTGATATACAAGAAATCATTGTCACCTGAGTTCTCTGAAGAGTCTATATGCTCAACATGTTCAACACTCTTGAGCATCACTGTTCCATTGAAGAAATTCTCAAAGGGATCACAGATCAAGTATGTTTTGTTTAAGACCCCATGATGGTCTTCTAGCCAATTACAGTGCAAGACAAGTAATGCAAAGTAAAATAGGACAGACAGAGTATTGATCTGATAATGTAGACAAGCTGCAGTACTGGAAGCACCACCACCAAGAACCAGTAAGGTGGCTCTGCCATTGCTTTAGCTGTTGGCATGTTTTTTGCAGTCTGGATGAAGGAACAAGTAATATATTCATATATAACTATATTCAGTCAGTCTTCAGGGTGACTGAAGTTTGCTAGTCACTTACATGCATACACATTACAAAGAATTAACAGATTAATTTGAATAGAAATCAAGACAAGAAAACTACTGTCCCAACTCGGGCTGCACATCTGCACATAAGCACACGTCTTACATTCTCTCTAGAGAAGCTTTTCATAGCATCTGTATTTTGTCTGTGCTGCCTCCTACTAATATCCTATTTAGTCACTGGCAACTTGCTGGAAAAATTTGAAGGGAGGCATTCATTTTTTTAGTTATGTAAAATTTTAGTAATTACAACACTTTATATTGTAAGTTTAGAGTCTTCAGATGCTTCTTTAGATTGAGAAATAACCTGAAGACAATTAACATATTCTTGCAAAATGATACAAAAAACCCCTTTCATCTTCAAAAACTACTCTGTTCCTATTACTTACTCCTCAGCTACAGACTGTCTCAATCTGACAGGACAATTTCCACAAAGATTTGATGCCATGGAGGACAGCAAGTTTTACAAATAGCACGTGGTAAACAGAAGCAGGCAAACAAAGAAGCCGCAAAGGCTCTTTTCAAGAAAGCATTCTTCAAGCCATTAGAAGATTTAGCTGTGGTCCAAAACATGAGGTTGGGAGCTAACCATCTACTGTTCTGATTCCAGCTCCACTCCTGTGCTCTTGTAAAACCATTGCACTATCACAGTTTCCTTCACCCATTTGTTCAGCTTGACTAACTTAAAAGCTATGAAATTTTTGTAATACACGGTCAATTCAAAGGTGCTTACTAGTCACCCAGTTTAACACTATTTCTCCACTTGTCTTTCACAGTTAGCAACTATTACGAGCACCCATCTACTCCTTATTTATTCATAGTCAAACCGACTGCAGGCAGTGGTCCTCCAGAGCCCACCTGTAATTCCACAGAATCTAAACAGAAGTTTTTCAGCCAAAAGCCCTTAAATAAAGAAAAAATTTTGTCATGCTATCACTAATCAGCTGTTCAGTTCACCCAATTGAACTTTTGCCAACTTCATTCACAGAAAATGTCTACAAAGTAATATTATTGCTAAAGCCTTAAGGCAATTTTAAAAAAAATGCATGACTGGGAAATAGCCCTGTGCAGAAAATAAACAGAAAAGCACTTCCATGCAGAAATCATCCTTTGAGGTGCTTATCTTAACTCAAGAGTTGACTTAGATGCTTAAAAAGCCAGTAACACTTTCACGAGACCTGTAGCTGAGAAATACTTTGAGACTTGACAGGGTTCTGGCTATCCAGCTGTTATATCCATCACTTATGCAAAGTGCTACAGCTCATACAGAAAGTGGACATCGAGAGACTTCTTGGAAATAAAATACCTATCAAACACCAAAACCACTCATTTTCTCAATAGAGTGCCTAGGAATTCTGGTACTTCTTGTCACCAAATTAGCAGGATGTAGCTCAACACACATTTTAAGCCACATGAGAACAAAAAAGATCTTTTGAGGTATTTTTGTGCCAAATTCGTTCCTGATCTGGTGTGCCTTTCAGCTCAGATGGATCTCGCTGGCATAATGGCAGGAGAACAGTCTGGAATGGAAGTTACTTCCATTCTCCTGGCTTGAACAAATACCACAATGTAGCCCCAGAAAGAGACAAAAATGCCTGAGTTTAAATACTGCAAACAGAAATCAGTTACACATTCCTTGCTTCCTGCTTCATTAAGCAAAACAGATACTGGAAGAAACCCAAAACAAGCAACGCCTAAGCAGACCACAGATTGTTGGCAAATCATCAGCTATAAAAAGCTCAAACAATTACTTTTAAGACTACAGCAACTTTTTGTGTAGTTTGAAGGTTGCTTAATCTCTGCTCTCGAGAGCAGGGAGTCACCTCTTGGCTGTTGGTACAGGTCTCTCACATGGACCACTCTGAAGCACTCAAAGCTAGCACAGACTCCGACTGCTGCCCAGCTGTACTTGCCTCACTGATGATGTCTCTACTGAGCAACCACCAACATCAACTGCTGGCACTTAACTCTGGTCTCAGATAATGTAAGCAAACCAAATGAAGCCTATTATAACAGAAAAATTCTCAAGTCATTTCCCCAGTGAGCCTTTCCACTGTAAGTTATCCAACAGGTTGGTTGGTCAGATGATGCATGTTCAAAAGCCAATTCATTTCTTCAGCGTACACCACCACCACCTCGTGGCCAGATGCCTCAAGCTCCCAGAATTCAATATATACTGCAGTCGGAATTCTAAGAGCCTCCAAACTAAATGCCACCAACAGATCCTCAGCAAACTACACCAGCATCCTGTGTGAGCTGCTCACAACTTTTTAATTACCTGTGAAGAGAGAAAAGTATCCTACATGCAAACTGTACCATTTCAGTTTCAAGGCAGCTTAAAGAGCTGTTTACTTCATGCTGTAACTGAAGGAAGCTGCAACCCATAGGCAAATGAGGACTGAATTTGTCATTATGACTTCGAATGCCCAGAGAGTAGTACAGATTTCCCTTTTACTTCTACAGTGAAACCGGAAAACTAAGACAATAAAGACAAATATGCTGAATTTCTTCTCCTAGTCCATTAAGTTCACTGCTTTTGAAAAATGCCTCTAGCTCCCTGAGTAAAAAGGAATTTCAGAAACATTTCCATATTTACTTTAACTGAGATGCAAATATCAGTACAAGAAAATAGTGTGTCTTAGACAAGACTAAGATGACTTACCTCTAGCTGAAAACTCTTTATGCTGTTATTAGGCTGCTCTGCCAACTAGAACTGTAAACTGGTTTACTGATCCAGAAATTCCAACCATACATGTACTAATAGATTTATGAAAGTGTTCACTGAATGTGTTATCTGTCCAAGTGATAGAGGCTCTTTTGGCTTCCCCTTTCTACATGTTTACTGCTAGAAAGACTCACCAACAGTTGTACCATCTTCACCCATAATGCACTTCACGGAGGTGATGATTTGCTCCACAACAGGAGGTGACATTGATGTTGCATACGCAGCACTGTGAGAGTATGTCCTGAGGTAATCAATCAGTTCCTAGCAAAACACAAGCGGCATCAGATATAGCCTTCCCAGCACTCCGAGAAATGCTTCTGACATAGCTTTAATCACAGTAAAACAGGGCACCACAAAAAACTTCAGAATGCCCTGTAGGAGAACAAGTGTCTCAAGGATTAATTTAACAAGTTGCAAGTAGAAGAAATAAGGAGTTGAAATGTGAAAAGCAGGGACATGACAAATCATAATAATGTCACAGGGCAAGAATGTGTGTTGATCAGAGACAAATATCTATGACAGACTTGTTTAGCTAACACCATCAGCAGTGGATTGCAACAAGGCTGTGCATTATGTTTGCATTACTTAAGCTGTGCCCAGGGTGAGTTTCAAGAGTGTTTATTGTAACAGTGGGAATATAAAGAAAATCGAATAGTGGGGAGCAGGATCCATAGGTGCTTATGGTTCATGCTCAGTATACTTTTTTCCCCACAAAAACCACCAAACAAGGGAACAGATCACAAAATCTCTCTCGTTCATCAGCACAATATGAATAAAGCAGTAGGTGTAATTTAAGAGTGCAAGAACCTCAGCCTAACCCTTCTGCATTTCACAGTTAAATACATATGCTATTTTTCCTAGAGGGCAAAAGCAGGTCATGTAGGAACAAAGGACCAACACACCTTACATCTAGGCTGCTTGTTAAGTGTAACAAAACCATGCTAAAATACCACCCTACCAAAATATTATAAGCATCAGTATGAATACCAGGACAGATTCTGTCTTTTGCTACCATAAAATGAATAATGACAACTCTGTAGCTATCACAAGCTGCAAATGTATTATAAAAACGTGCAGAAGTGTTCTGTGGCTGTCTGCCTAGGGTCAGAGTTAAAGAAGTTGTAAACAGACTTTGAAATAAACTAGGTAAGAAGATTTAAGGCCTCTTATCTCTGAAGCAATCCCCCAATCAGTTGCTAAAACACAGTTGCAAAGGACTCTTAGCTGTTTTACCTTATGCCATGGAGTCAATCCCACCAGCTCACTACCTTTGGAAAAAGATTTATATGATGTTTTTTTCTGGGGAAGTTGTCAAAGTAATTTTCATCTAACTGTAGTAAACATCCTACAAGGAATATCTCTTAAGTTCCATCTCCATTTGGGTGGGTGGAAGTAATTATCCCAATTAATATGTAATAAATTATTGTCCTGGTAGGAAAATGCTAGAATTTTACCCTCAAATAAAGCTTAGAAGCCTGATCTATGAGATCAGATATTTTAGGATGTGAGGAAGTTGACACAGGGAATTGTCTACACCATCCCTTTGAGAGTTAGAGGTTTGGCAAGGGCAATACCTTCTAGTTGTACTTTCCAGTGGAAAAGAGACAGTAGCCAAATAAAACAACCCAAAAACCCCCAAAACCCCAAATAAAATGCCAAAACAAACAAACAAAACCCAAAACAATCAACCAGCCAAAAAAGGGAAAAGGTGTCTTTTCTGAAAGCAAACTGTGCCCAGGGGAAATCAGTTCTACCAGACTAATCTAAGAGGATCTTCCTCCAAACAGGTGGAAAAACTTAAGCTTTTGGCATTTTTCCTTCCAGTCTCATTAAAAGTAACATCAAGAAATCCCAGCTTCCTGGCTCCTAGCAGTTCCTATAAAGATACTACATCACTACTCCACATTCTGCAAAATGAGATCATCGCTGACCATGTGAGACCTTAACAATTATGAGGTATTTTACTAGACTAGACTCTTCTGCACTGCAGACTTTCACAGTATTAGACAGTATGTAAAATTATGAAACAAATGGACAGTAGGGTACTTGAGGAGTAGATTAACTTTGAACTGCTTAATGAAGAATTCCACCACCTGCCTGAAATGGACTTCACCACCAGCCACGAGATTCCCAGCTTTTTACCTTCTTGCCCCCAATGTATCCTCCTGCAGCTCCAAAGCTTTTGGTGAATGTTCCCATCATAACATCCACATCTTCAGGACTGAGTCCAAAATATTCCACTACACCCCGGCCACTGGGACCCAGGGCACCTATACTATGAGCTTCATCAAGGTACAGATAGGATTTGTACTTCTTCTTAAGGGCAATCACTTCAGGCAAACGGACTATGGATCCCTCCATACTGTTGAGAAACAAAAATTCAGTATAAGTTGATTTAATAGTTGGGACCACCTTATAGAGCCTAAAGTCAGTAAGCTTTCATTTCTTCCCTCTTTCAGTAATTACAAACACCTAAAATTTGCTAGACACATCACAGTCTGTAGAGATGCACCTCTCCTCCTTGCACCTGGGGCCCAGATCTCCACTTCCTACCTGTTCAGCATCTCTGGGATACTGACACACAGACTAAACAATAGCAGCAACAGGAAGTTAGGGCACAGGAATGCGTTCAGTGAGAATTCATTCATAAAATTATCTCAATCTTACTTCCAGCCTAATGTCAGTATTATGACTTGACATCTACTTACCTGACGTTTCTAAGAACTGACTAGGCTCTCGTTAGTAACACTCCAAAACACCCCATTTTGTGCTGAAAGTCACTATGATTTAAATGCCTAACGCAGCTATGCCTACTGCTCCTACTCACTCTTAGCAAAAACTAAATTTGTGCAATTCCATTCACACTAGCATAATCTAGTGAGCACAGAAAGAATGGAATGGACAAGCAATTTAAGACCTCATCTCTGATATAAACAATCCGTTTTGATTAATTAATTTCTACAATCTAATCAGGATGTGGGAAGCATTGTGATAACACCAGGTGCAGCTATAGTTCTAGCAACAGAAAGCCCAGGATGTGAGACATACACAGTGTAATTTAATTCACAGATGAGACTAATGAAATAACTATGAAGTGACAATATTCATAGTTTGATTTGGCAAAGAAACCCAAACACTAAGCATTTAGATCTCATGTGGAGGATCTTAGGAATATAAAGAATAGTTTGTACCTGTATATTCCTTCCACCAAGATAAGAATTTTTTTCCAGGGCCTCCGCGTACGAGGTTGCCCATGCACAATAGCATCTTTGAGCAGCTTCTCCAGGCTTTGCATATCTGCACCAGAAATTACTGTTAAATGGTACCAAAACAGCTACTAGCTTGAGCTTTGACATGACTAAAGACAGCAATACTCCAGAAAGGCACAAATTGCTCCAGCGTGGAGGACAGACCATACACAAGTCAATAAGCACAGGCTTCATCTACCTACAGGCCCATGGATGAGATTGAAGGGAACAGGTAACTGTATGAACTCCAAGGAAGAATTGCATCATTCTAAACTAAAACAAGTTAGAGCATTAGGCACAAAGAAAGTGGGGGGGAAAAAGGAAAAAAGGAAGGTATCTCATTCTGATGAAAAGAGAAGGCAATTTAGGTCGTAAGAATCTCCTTGTGGATAGAAATAATTCAGAATAGAACAACAGAATAGAGCTAGAACACAACAAGTTCAAGGATAATCAATTAAAGATAAGTAGAACATAGACCAAAGTGCAGGAAAAGAAGCAGGGCAAGCATACTTTTTTCCTTTGTTTAAAATTGAAGGAATTGGAAGTGTGGAACAGGAAGCTTCTAAACCAAAAGGAGAAAAGGAAAAGAAGAGAAACACCAGTCTAGGAAAGAGGACAATATTCAGCATATCAGAAACTAGACAGATGAAGCTCTTAGCAGAAATGTATTCTGAAATCTTACTCGCTTTGGTTACAAACACTTGACATGATCCTAAGAGACCTAAGTAATGTGAACAAATACATACACATGGAATCAGTCCTGAAAAAAAACTCAGAGGAAAGGAGTGAAGATGGGATTAATCAAAGCATAAAAGCCAAGTGCTGAGCAAAAGACAGATATAAACACTGGGGCATGAAAAAGAGCACAAATTAATAATGAAAAGAGAATTGGTAGACTAGGGCAGTTGTAGTTTCAAGAGGAACTTGTGAACTAGATCTAGACTAAAAACTATACAGCAAAGTAGGTTAGTTAATGGACTGTTAGAAGACAGCTAATGTTCAGAAAGTCAATGATGAAATCTGCAGTGTAGTCCCTGTCTCCAATAGGTCTCTGAATTAAGGAAAGACAACGGTAGTGCAGTTACGGAGAACAATAGAAAATAAACTTCTACTCTAATTTTTCAAGAAGGAGGAGAAGGTTAGTCTGACGTTAATAAAAAGGACAAACTACAGAATAAGGAAAAAAATAAAAACATTGAACAAGGAATTTCAGGGGAATTTTTCATTCCCTCCCCCTTAATTTCTAAAAATCTGAATATGAATGAAACCATTAACATCTCAAGAAAATGACATTAAAAAGGCAGCACAGAGTATAACAAGATTAAGACTGAGAACACATACAGAAATATGAACTGAACATCATCTTGACAGGCCAAGACCATTGTTGCATTTTGCCTTGATTCTAATCTGCCATTACATTCTCTTCCACAGAAACCCACCATCTAGAATGTTTCTAGAATATTCCCCATTTTCACCAGTGCTAATTTGTACCCCATTCCCACAAATGGGAATTGTTCATCACAGCAGCTTCTAATTCCTTCTCCTCATAGCCAGAACTATGTTTGTCCCCAATGTTCTTTGAAATTCTGCAACTGGATGTAATGCTCAAAAGTACATCTAAACAAATGCAGAAGTTGAACGCAAAGCTTTTGTGATCTTGCCCAGCAACCAAAATTTACGAAGAATTATGTATTGGTTTGGCATGGCCTGGTATTAGGTAGCAGGGAGGCCACAAAGATGGCTCCTGTGAGGAAACTGCTGGAAGCTTCCCACCATGTCCGGCAGAGCCAATGACTGATGGCTCTGAAGATGGACATGCTGCTGGCCAGAACTGGGCCAGTGAGAGAGGCTGGTAACACTTCTGTGATGACATATTTAAGAAGAAAATCAAAACAAAGTCACAAGATTTTGGATTCTAGTCAGAGAGGAGGAGGTGAGAACATGCAAGGGAAAACAACATGGTGACACCAAGGTCAGTGGAGAAGGAGGGGGAGGAGGAGCTCCAGGTGCTGGAGCCGAGATTCCTCTGCAGGCCGTGGTGAAGACCATGGTGAAGCAGCTGTGCCCCTGCAGCCCATGGGTCCGTGAGGAATGCAGAGATCCAACCACAGCCCGTGGGGGAGGTGCCCACGCCGGAGTGGGTGGGTGTCTGGAGGAGGCTGTAATCCAGTGGAAGATCCAGCGGAAGATCCAGTGGAGAGAGAGGGCCCTTGCTTCCAGGCTGGAACACCCTGTCCTTGGAGCACTGCACCCCATGGGAAGAGACCCACGGCGCAGCAGTTTTGGGAGGACTGTGTGCCCGTGGGAGGGACTCACACTGCAGCAGGTGCGGTTTGGCTGCTGCTCATGAGAGGGGACCCATGCTGGAGAGGTTCACAGAGAACTGTCTCCCGTGGGAGGGACCCCACGGCCTCACAGGGGAAGACTCCTCTCCTGGAGCAGTGGAAGGAAATCTCAGTGATGAACTGACCAAACCCCCAAGCCCTGTCTCCCTGTGCTGTCAGTGGGAAGGAGGGAGGGGCTGGGCAGGGGAAGGTGTTCTAAGGGTTTGTCTTACTTCTCATTATCCTCCTCTGATTCTGTTAGTAATAAATTCACTTCACAGCTTGAGCCTGTTTCGCCCTTGAAATGTTTCTCCTGGTCCTTATCTCACTCATTAAGCGTTTGTTAATCTTTTTTTCCTTTTCCCTCCTCTGCCCAGCTGTGGCAGGGGAGGGTGAGCGAGTGGCTCTTGTGGGTACCTGGCGTTGGGCCAGTGTCAAACCATGACAAATTAAAAAGAAAAAAATGAATATTACAATAAGCTCTACTTTTTTGTAAAACAAATTATTTCAAATTATAGAAAACAAGAAAGAGCGAACACAAAAGAAACAGTAACCACAGCAGAGAGAATCCACACCATCAAGTAGGAAAAAAAGAAAAATAATTGCAGTCACCCAAGTTTTGCTATTATCACCACAGACTTCAAAGAGAGCAAGAGTTATGGTGATCTCAGAGACTGACACTATAAAAAGTGTTAGGAGTACCTGAAGAACAAAGGTAGTGGCCTTACTAATCAAGAACAACCAGGTACCTCTTTCATCAAGAGTAAGAGAAGGAAATCTTAGGTAGTTTTAACCTGAAAGTTATTATAAATAGCTCCTTTGGAGGAAAATGAAACTAGGAAATTAAAAATCCGTGTATTTTGGAAACAAATACTTAAATACTTAAAGAAAGTAATTCAGTGAACTTAATCTGTGCTTCATGTCCCAAAAATTCTTTTTGTGCTACATTGTGCCAATTCATGACTGTCTAGTTTAGCTGGGACATCTGCAATCATAAGCTTTTGTTACTGTAGGAGCATGTTAGCATCTAGTTCTAAAATTAAACTTCCTTACCCCCCAAATTGTAACCTAGACCTCTGCAAGATTGCATTATTATGCGACACAGACTGTTAGAATAGTCTAACCATGCTGAGTTACCCAAGGCATGGTAGAGCAAACAACCATGTTACAACACCAGTGCCCCTAGACTTGCTAAAGGGTAGCATGTTCTTTTCCATATGCAGAAAATGTAAGCCAGAACAGCTTCAGGATAAAAGTGTTATTAGTTGGGACTGAACATATAAAAAAATATCCTACTCAGGATGATTCAGCTTTCAGTAGCAGCAGACTTCTGACCTTTCAGGTAACTAGCAAATAATTTCCTTGCATGAAATTGGATTTCCAAGTGTTAGAAGATAGAAAAGATAGTATCTGATCTATAGCATCTGCAGAAAGGCAGAGTCCACCATCTGATACTTACTGTTGTGCTTAAAGATTCGAATAGTTGCTCCTGACAGTCTTGCTCCAAGCACTAGTGATGCATGATTCAGTTCATCACTCAAAATCAGACAGCCCTGAATTAGAAGTGGAAAGAGGAAGATATTGAAAAGGTTATGTTTCACAGCCAAGCATGTAACACCTTTCAGCTCTGAAGTGCTTCAAGATCATTTAATAGAAAGAAATTCTAACATAAATGCAGCTAGTCCAGGCAAGACTTGCTAAGACCCAATTTGCAGCCTTAGTATGGCAAATAAAAATACACAACTTCTCTTAAAGAATCACTCAAGTTTCACTTTTCCTGGAAGTCCTGCAGCTGAATCTGCCTGAATGTCTCATGCTGCTGCTGAGTACTCATCCTCCTATGCAGTCAGGTAAAACAGGGAGCAAAGCAGCTTGCCACAGTTCACTCAGCAAGTCTACAGTGCTGCTAAGAAACGGGACACAGAAGTCCTAGATTAAAGGCCTTATCAAAGTTGCACTATTTCTTACATTAGGAGGCAACCACTGACTAAACGCATGTGTAGATGGAGACAGAGAGTGGAAAACAAAATTGCATTATGAAATGGAGAAGTTTTCTGAAGCCATTAAACAGAACATTGAATTCATTTGCTTTTTAAAAAAACCCCAGAAGATAAATCCTTGGACAAACATTAAAACAGCGTATGTATGCTTTGAGAGCAGTGATGATTAAAGGTCAATAATTGATAGGCTGAACATTCAGTCACAGCATTATCACTGTGGACTACAGGAATGTATATTGGGGGATTAATATATAAGGGAGCAACAATATTTCTAAATAACCTTGGCCCACTCCAATTACTGTGCAAATGTGATGCAACTTTAAAAGCGACTTTGTTCAGTTAAAAATCTAGAAAGGGTGTTAAAATGCTGAAGATCTAACACTGGAAGATGGTCATTCCATGCTTCTCCAGTAACAACTGATGGAGGGAAGAATCAAGAGGATTTCTTCTCTGCAATGAGAATTACTAGAAAGGACTGTGAAAAGCATTGCCTATAGTTACACCAGGAGTGTCACAGACAACAGGAGTATTTTCTCCAAAACAAAGGAAACTGCACTAGAATTGCGATGCACCTAGAGTCATTCTACATTCTGAGAAAGAACGAGACTGGTTTTCCCCAGAAACTGCAACAAATGCCATGTGTTCATGCTGCTGCTACAAACATTCACATTACGTATTTCATAGACTTGGGCATGTGAAGTATGAAAATTTCCAACTAGTGTTTTCTCTTTGGAACTACTATACCAGACAGGCTATGTATACATCAGAGGGCATTGCTGTTAAACACTACTGTTTCAAAAAACTTGAATATAATAATCCAGTACTAGTATCCTTCTTGAATGGTAGAAAGCAGGAAAAGTAGTAGATTAAAAAAAAAAGAGGAAGAAGAGATTAATAATCTAGAAAAAGCTTTTCCATAAAAACAAGGACAAGCTTTTGGTGGAGGAAGTAGACTTTAAAAACTGATCATCAGCAGCAGCCTCTTTTCACCCCCTGCTAACAGGACAATCAATTAGAAACAAATTAATTTGAAATTGAAGAAGTAGTAAAGAGTCTAGTGCTGTCTGCCACTAAAGAGAGGGCAACAGATCACGTAAGCCACTGGTACAGCAATCACTGATGATCATATGTAAAAATGGGTGCTGCTACTACAATAAGACCTCAGTTGCATTTATCAGCTAATTTGCTTTTCAGAAAGCATCCAGAACAAGGCTAACAGTAACTGGAGATAACACTACTTGGGCTCTAGAAAAACATGTCAGTGAAGATCAGGCTTACCACCACATCCTACAAGGCCGATTGAAGTGAATGCCACGTTTTACCACAGAGTGCTATGTACATGAATTGTGTAATTCAGTCCTGAGCACTTAATTTCACAATCCACCTATATATGGAAATTATTTGCCTTCTTACAATCAAAAAAATATCCTTCAAGCATCATTGTTCTAACTCAACTGTCTAGTCTCTCAATCCAGAGCTATGATAAAAAGCTCTGTGCTAAAAGCAGTACAGAATGGTGTTATTAACTAGCTACACTAATGACACTTCCTAACTACATTATACTAACTACATTAATGACACTTACTCCAAAACAGGCAAGTTTGAGAGTCTAGCTTAGCCTTGAATGGTCTAACAACTTCTAAGTAACCCTCAAATTTCACATTAACTGTGGTCTAGACTCAGCCTACTTGGCAGTGACTGCACCAGGCACATGACAACTTGGCTGTGAACAGAGGGTGTCTACTGATGAAAACTGGCAGGTGCAGAAATACCTGTTTTTAGTGATGCTTAAACAGTGCTGAAATACAACTTTCAGTCTACACCAACTATACCTATTTTCTGTTAACAAGGCATAGTGAGGAAAGATCAACTAAGTAAATGATGAAGCTTTTGAATTCCTTTTGCTGACTAATGCTGATCAAATTATGGTGTAGAGATGGATCTAGGATAGTCAAACTGTATTTGTTGCTATTAAAAGAGGATTCAGTACAAACATAAACTAAACACTTCAGGATTCCACAGAGCAGAAAAAGAACAGGTGGTCCAGTATATGTGAGCAACTACACTCAGTAGCTTGTTTTCAGCTAATTAAATAGTAATATAGGAACCCAGATACCATTAACTTCAAACATATCTTGTGTTCCAAGCAGCTTTGCAGTTGAAAACGTAAGTAGGACATGCAGAAAGACACAGTCTTAAAAAAAAAAATAGCCCAAGAATTTAATCAAGCATGGGAATCTCTGAGCTTTACTGAGGACTATCAAAGCATTGCCAAACAGGTTGTGCACACACAATTAATTGTGTACTGGGTGGTGCCAGAATTCAGGATTTGTGTGTCCTTATTAGCAGACAATGAAGAAATCAAATGTGCAGTGAGAAGCAACTTCAGGCAGCCAAAAAAAAAAACCATTTAGTGAACATTCTGAACTGCAAAATGGTTCATTTGATGAGAACTCTTTTCTTCACCAGAGTGCGTTTTCTGTTTGGAGTCTTCACCTGAGTATAAGGGCACTTGTATTGTTATCAGGCAGAAACTCCTTAGTACTTTATTTCAAGTGTACAAAAAACTAAGTATCCTCATGACTAACCCAGCACGGACTGCTGTACCCATTTATGACAAAAGTTGGCTTAGTAAATATACAAGTGACCTGTATAAAAACAGGTATGTTACATGTCTTGAAATTTACTGTTCAGATTCTTTCAATGGTTGTAAAACCTGTTGAAGTGCAAAGGTGAAAACTCAGGATCTGAGTAAGGTGTCTCAAGGGTAGTCTCATAAGATATTGAAGATACACAGAAGATACGCTCCACATAGAAAAAAACTGAGTAAGTTTGCAGGAATGAGTAATGTGTACTGATAACAACCAGCAAACTACTTAAATGTATCTGACAGTGTGTACTGAATCTGAAAGGTCTCACAGAAATCATGAATCATTAAAACTGGAGAGATGTGGAAAGACAAAGAGCCAAAAAATGCAGGTAAAAGATATGTCAGAAGTAACATAAGTTGCTCAGATTCATAGCACTGCAGAAGTATTTGACTCCAGAAAGACTAGATTTGAAGCACTGAATTTCTCTCTAGCATCAGACTCAGGTTTTTTTTATTATGCAAAGCATTTGATATTTAAAATTTAAGACACCAAAAGAAAAGGCACATTATTTAGACAGTACTACTTCCTTGTTACAAAAAAAAAATAGCATGCAGGAGGACACTGCAGCTAATCAGACAGCAAATCACCAGGAAGAAAAGTTGCCAGGAAGAATGAGGCAGCAAACTCATAATCTGTAGATATCACAAGTGGAAGATTTACGAAGTAATATCAGGAAGTGAAAAAAAAAATTAAATAAAAGGAAAATCATTCACTACACAGGGACAAAGAACTCCAATAGACTAGTAGCATTAGAGTGACAGTGAATAATTTAAAAAAAAAAACCAAAACCTGTTCCAGTACTTGCACTATTTTACTCTATGGAGGAGCTAAGAGAACATTTATTTTCCATTAAAAGATGCAAACAAAAATTTCACTTTTATTTCATTTTCCAACAACTGAAAAAAGATAGTTGGAGATACTGGACACTTGGACTAATTGTCTACTGTTTTATGGGGCACACAGTAAACATCATGAGTCTTTACTTATTTGACCTTATTTCCCACAAACAACTTTGCAAATTCTTCAAAATGAGGATCTTTTAGTTGTCACGCAAAGATAATAAATTCTCTATGTACCAACATGCAATTCAGCTTATCTGTGTATCTGACAGTCAGTTCTTAGTGTCTCAAAATCACAAAAATACCTTCAGCCCATCAGTCTGTTAATCAGCCACCATTTCACACACCAAGGAGTAGCCTGAGAAAGACTTAACATGCTAGGCTTTCTCCCAGAATGGAAGTTCTGGGCTGCTAGTCCATGGATGCTGTTTCCCAAAGAGATTTTTGCAACGGTTAGAGATGCATACTGTGACCTACAGTTTCCATAGAGAATATCTGCAGGGGTTGCCTCTGAGGAAAAACAAAAGCAAACAAGTAGCTTTTAGAAAAATTAACCACTAGAATCTTTGTTAGGTGAGCTTTTGTCCATGACTTAAGGCATACCTTGCCAACTAGAGCAGGAATGTTCATAGAGTTGGTTGCAAATCCCATTCCATATGCCATTGCAGATTCCACACCTAGGAACCTGGCAACTAGCTTTTCCAGCTCCTCATGCTTGTCCAAGTTTCCTGCATATAAAACAAATGGGAAATTCAGAGTAAGGACAAGCTTTCACTACTGCTAAATTCTACAAAGAGAATTTCCACCAACCAAGCTACACTTTATTTAAAGGCCCGTAAGGGAACACTGAAAAAAAACACATATATGAAAACATAAGTAAGACAACTGCTGTGCAATGTAAATCCAGGAAGTCAATTTGTCTTCACTGAAGTAAAAGCTTCTTTACTGGTTAGACTAAAGTTCAATGCTGGAACAATTAAAAAAACAAAGACCTGCAATCAGACACATGCAATCAGACTTTGAAATACACATTCAGGGAACATACTACCATCCTCCAACTTACCCATCTCCTGCCTAGTGCTGCACACCCCAGCTCCATACTGGGACAGAACTTTAGCAGCTGCTTCTTGGCAAGCCCCAGCCTTCTGTGCAAATCCAAGGTAGTTGTAGGAACCCATATTTATTATGTCTTTTATCACTCTCCCTGTGTACCTGTGTTTTAAAAACAGCACAGGTTAGGGCACCCAAAATTTAAAAAATTATCTACACCACAAGATTATTATTTCACTTTCCCAGACTATACACTAAAATATTAAAACTCAATAGAACCAACCATTATTTCAGTACTGCCTCTCATCATCAAACTGCAACAATCAGTGTAAACAATTCTCTCCCTATCTTACAATCTCAAATTAATTCCCAGAAGAGTTTACATTTAAAAGTGAATTTGCTGTCTTATATAAAATTGCTTGAGGCTTCTCAAACCATCTGTTGCTCTGACATGTTTTCCCCTCCATTCCAGAAACATACAAGTTTTCTTTCAATAACAAAATAACATCTCTAGATCAATTAACTTGGCAGCCCCTCAAGCGGGATATCCTCTAACCACAGAAAGGAAACACATCTGGCACTTCTGTGCTAACGATACGTGACAAGGAGAATAAGGAAGAAGTTTAGCAGAAAAAAAAATCAATTTTAATTCTTTTGCCCTTAAAGCCAAGAAGAGACATAACTAGTTGCACCAAGTACTGTGCTGCAAACCTCTTCACATCAAACCTGTGATATGTCATTTCCAATTTGTAAAAATCCTTTCATTGTATTCCTCATTTTGTTTTTACAAACTACTTCAGTTCTGACTCAAAACAATCATGTTAAATTCAGTTCAGGCAGCAGCATTTACTTCAAGTGGCAGAACTTCTTCTAAATCAACACAGTCACATTGCAGCAGTGCAATACAAAGTATCTACCCCAGGTTCTTGTCATCCTGCACAAAGGTATTAATTTTATTGCAGGTGTATGCCCAGGAAATCTTGATACAGTAAAGTAGCCAAAAGATTATATAGAAATCATCACCTTGGTGGCTAAATGCATTTCAAAAGAGCAAAATTCATTGATTCAAGCTGCAAGAAAACTCAAACTAAACATAATTCACTCCTCCTTTACCCCCACAGCCTGCAATTTGCTCTTAGAGACCCTATATTTCAAGACAGGTCTTGCAAGTGTTTTCTTTAGTTTTGACTCACGTGAATGTCCAGTTATAGTCATGGGAAACTCTCTCCATCATGTCCACTTTGGCCCCTGGCACACTGCAGATCGGACGGTTCCAGCTGTCCCGAATGCGCATGTAGAGGTTTCTGTTGTAGAAATTTTCAAAGTCCTGGTACAATGGGACAAAGTCCTGAAACACATCAAAAGCACTCAAAGTAAAAGGAAACTATATATGACAGCAAAAATAGACTAAGAGGAATAATTCTTTTCTCTCATTCTCTTGTAATGAAAACACTCAAGAAAACACAAAACATGAAATAACCCCCTTCATTGGGCATATGATCTTTGCAGGAGAGGTATGGTCAGCCTTCAGAGTTAAGCAGAAAAAGGGAACATGCAATGGCTTTTTGGCACCAAACAGTGTACATTGCTCTGCTGAATACACAAAGACTTTGAAAACTAACGTGCTGTAGCATATTTTATTCTGTGCACAAGGAATGCATTTAATATAGCAGCACTAGCGTTATTTTTCACATTACCATTAGAACGTTTCACAACTTTTTGTTCTGAACAGGAGCTAATAAGCTACATTATGGCACCTCTCTTCTGCACAGCTCATCAACACTGAAGTCCCACATGATTTTTATGAATGAGCATTTCCTGAATTTCAGCTTCCCTTCCAATGTTTTCCAGGAAAAGTAAGTGACTGCCTTGAATGGATAACACAAGAATGTCAAACTAACTGTGGCAGCAAGGATATCTGAGCACTCAGGAACATTTTTTTCTTGCTCCAAAGTCACAAGATTTCCTTTTTACTATTCAATTAAAGAAAGTTTGACGTTTAGTAGCGATAAGAATGCATAATTCACTTGCTTCTCTTGGGGGAAAAAAAAAAAGCACCTTTTTAATCATCTACAGAAGGAAAAAGTAGAATTTATTACAAAGGTACAAGCCAGCAGAGCATTTCTTCCTGTTTTGCACAAGAAAAATGCAAACACTGTGATGGGAATTTTATTTTTGGTGACAGTATGAGAAAGGCAGAGTATCTATCTCACCAAGCACTACAGTGTCAGACATTTGTAACACTGAAGCAAAACTGGGAGCATTTATGGCAGATTTTTAATAAAAACACAAACGGACACTGACAAGCTCTTACTTACAATGCTTGCCTGCAGAAGGAGTACTTTTTTCATTACCTTCCTATTTTAATGATTTAACAACTTTGTCCTTGCAGTTTGGAGTAAAGGAACATTTAGGTCCATACCTTTGCATCCTCCTGCCAGCAGCTGCACAGGAAGGACCAAGCCCAAAAGTGCCAACTTCTAAGCACACACAGTTGCATACTAAACCCATTTCTGATTTGCCTGTGCCAAAAAGGCACAAAGATATTAATTTTCATCATTTCAACTATGGAAAAAACAACTCAAATTTAGCTAGCCATCACTCTTCCAGAGAATCACAAGTATGTCCTTTCTCAAAGACAGACAGTGGGAATAAAATTTCTATGTGCTAAGATGCACAGAAGAGCAATTATTTCTTCCATGTTCCTGTCCCAATTCATGACACAAAATCAAAATAATTATCTACAGTTGTTTCAAACCGTCTGCTACATTATTTGTAGAGGGGTGGGGGAAGTGAGATCAAAAAGAAACCCTGGCACGTTAGAAGATCAATACTTAAGAGACTTGTTAAATCTAATTATAATCTACTGAGATGCTTTTAAGTATTTTCCTCTCCTCTCAACCATCTGAGAGAGACTGAAATATTACAGTTTATGACTTAAACTTTTGAAATTAAGGACTTTTAGAACTGTGTTGCAAAAGCTGCAGAGAAGACCACCGCACCCTGAAAGGAGCCCGGCCGGAGGCCTTACACTGCTCGCTGATGAAGGTAAGATAAAAGTAACAGCTCAGGGGCTGGGGACATTCACAAAGCCTAAGCTTAACACCTCCAGGGTGGAGACCACGGCCCCAGGGCTATCAGCTGCCAGGCTTTCACAGACTCTCGCACCCAAGGGTGGGGGGAGAGAGGCTTTGGGTGTGTGCTGGAAAAGCCTCTGGTCAGAGGCAGTGAATGCCCATCCTCTCCGTGCAGAGCCCAGCTGAGGGGCCCTTCACCCAGGGGGGGNGCGTGTGGCCGCATGGCCATGGCGGCGGCGGGGGACCCTCAGCACCAAGAAGACCAGATGGAGGGGAGCAACGAGATGTTGCTGGGACCCTTGGATGGGTGATATGCTCCCACCTAACCCCTGGCACCTCTCCCTGTCCCCCACCCCCCACGCACACTTCCTTCTATATGTCTTTCTTTCTTCTCTCTTTCCTTCTCTTTGCCTCTTTTACTATTAAATAAAATACATCAATTTTTTGGCACCAACATTTAACCTCGTTTGGTTTGAATCTCGTTTTTGGGGATATTTTGAACCTTCACTATGTTCTTTCCAGTTTATGCACAGAGACTTAGTTTCCTCTGCTCTTCGGGGCTTAAACCGGATCGTAACACCATCTATGCACAAGAGTTCAGCTTTGCAACAGTTATCCAAGCACACCAACTATGTGACCCGAGAAACAATTGATATTTTAGCCAAGGTTCCTGGCTAGGAGGGAGAGGCTGGAAATGAGTCATTATACCAACCCAAGCAGGTACGCCTGCGTTGATACAACCCAATCCCACTTCAGATTACTCATCAGATGAGTTTTCTTATGAAACCCAAGCTGACAAAGCTAGAACAGTAACAAGCTCAACTGGTGAGATAAGGACAATCACCCCCAATAGGTTGGCACCACCACTATATGTAACACAAGCATGCTCTTACAAGGCAGCATTAGAACTAAGTTTAAAGGGATTTAACTGTTAAGTAGAAAAGTTCTCCGAACCTAATGGATTATGATAAGGAAGAAATGTGTTTTAAAAGTCAAGAATTCAAGGAATAAATTATGGGTAAGGTTTAATATGGGACACTAGCATTAGTTTTCTGGGGTACCAAGTTGTAGGATTATAGTAAAGGGCTTAAAGTTGAGGTATCAGCATACTGTCAACTCGTTTGTTATCTATACATGTACCCCTCCCTCCCAACAAACCACCCTCAGATAGGTCTCATGAGAAAGTTCCTTGGAATAGGACAGGCAGGAAGTATTATTTTGGCATAATGCAAAATGGGATTGTCTATTTCCTCAGTAATCCTAACCCCACTGAGGGGTTCTCATGACCCACGCATCTGAGAACGTAAAAAGAGAACAGGTAAGGATATTGTGCCGTTATAAACTGATACTGACTCTTGGAGTTCGAGAGCCCTCTTTTGGAGCTGGCATACAGGAGCAGATGGTCTGCTGGTTGGTTTGGGGGTTGGTTTGTTTGTTTACCTCCTCCATCCTTCTATAGCGTGGCATTCCAGATGAAGAGTAGAGAAGATAGTTCAACAAAAAGCCCACTTGAATTCCTCATGCTAATTTAATGCTTTCAATCTTTGAACCAAAAAAAAAATTAACACCTGGGGAGGAAGGGAGGGATGAAATCTATCAATCCATACTTTTCACCCAGAGCGTGTTCATTAAGAGGGCCCTGGAAGAGACTCCTAAGGGGAAGTGGTCACAGCACCAAGCCTGACAGAGATTGAGAAGTCTGGAGAATGCTCTCAGGCACGTGGTGTGACTCTTTGGGATGTCCTGTGCAGGCCTAAGAGCTGGACTTCAATGTCCTTGTGGGTGCCTTCCAACTCAGTATATTCCATGATTTCAAATTTTTGACACATGCAGCCAGAGTGCTCTGATGCAAGAGTGTCCTAGAGCTGGAAGCAACCACTATCACCTTTAAACGGCCTTCAGAGCTTGTTATTTTTCCATCAAGTTGCCATCTTATTTCAGATCAACACTCTTCCTAGCTGTAAGGGTCCCTATGAATATCAGTCTAAGATGAAACAGTTTCATTTAAAGGAAAAGTATTCTAGGAGTTGATTGTTTGAGAAATCCTCTGAGTAAGCCAAGTCAAACAACT
Organism: Machaerirhynchus nigripectus; assembly: GCA_013397975.1. NCBI lineage: Eukaryota > Metazoa > Chordata > Aves > Passeriformes > Dicruridae > Machaerirhynchus > Machaerirhynchus nigripectus. Next base: position 1,697,656 of record VZRQ01011259.1, on the reverse strand, counting down.
GCAAAAGTTACACTGGTTCCAAAAGAGGGAGCAAAAGCAGCAAGTTCTTTCATTTATGGAGCTAAAAAAATCCCAAACAGCTTTATTCCTGTCAATTTAGGCCTAGAACACATCCTCTATTAGTTAGGGGATGCCTGATGAAGAAACCGAAGTACTAGTGGTCTCCCAGAAGCCTGAAAAGCATAGCGATTTCAATGAAAAGCACAGCCAATCAAGGGAAGAATAAAATTCTCCCTTGGGGTGCAACATCTTAATGTAGGTGATTTGAGAATCCATTACTTCATCATACTGTAAATTAATATTACAACAAGTGAAGGTCATGAGAGTGTTACAGCCTTTAGCTCAGGGCAAAGGGACATGCAAATACAATGATTGTGCTACTTTTAGAGCCAAGTTTTCACAGCATTGCACCTAAGCTAACAAATGGTGCCATGAGCACCAGCAGGGCTTATCTGCAATTCGCATAATGTGCTCCCAGATAGTACCTAACTCACTCTGAATAGAAATCAAGCAGACAATTTCAACAACTTTCAGGCTTCTAAAAGGAAGCAGAAAGACCAGTTTCATCTCACTGTTACGTGAGTCAAGAAAAAGTGGAGCAATAACTGCGGGTAGCCTTTGTACCATCAGGAGGCCTCTGATGAGCTACACAGATGCTAAGATGACATTGAACAGAAGATTCCAGTTTACTGCCCCTTAAATATTCCTACAGCTGGACTCCTGTGAACATGTGTTTGAAAACCCTAGATGCTAGAAACACATTCTAACCGGGCAAGCTACAGAGGATGAAGCAGTTACCAGAGTTACCAGCCCCATTTGCACAGTCACTCCCATACACAAAACACGTAAGGTAATCAACAGGCAAATCAGACTGCAGGAAAGGTAACAGTGATTTTCATCTCGCCTATAAAATCCTATAAGCATTTTGCAGATTTAACTACACTGTATGACCAGACAGCACATTAAATTGGGTACACATAAATTGATTCCAGGATAATTGAGAATTGTTAATCTTGCCGTTTACTCATGCCCAAAACAGACCGGTAATGCTTCAGAGAGGATGTGCTACACAACACTGGTTTCCAGGAAAAGCTCAGCTGGATGTATTTTAAACAAAGCCAAAACCCATGAAACTATTTCCTGGAAATCAGTACTAGCAAAGTCTGTCCCTTTTCACCCTTTTGTGTTTCAACAGTGAGTGAATATTAGGTTTTCCCGGAATCATTCATATCAATGCATGGCTCTAATAAATTCCAAGGAATTTACCTGCCATCAGAGACAGTTGTAGTTCAAACCTGTTCAAAATCCTGCTCTGCTCTTCAAATTTGTTCAGTCACTTGCAGTTTTCTAGTTAGGATGCAGAATAAGATTATACTATTAAGTGACAATTTAAGGAAGGACTTGCTCTACTGAAATAAACTGCCCTCCCTAACACAGAAAAACGGAGTCTTTTTCTTGTGTTTGCTTTCAATACTACATTTTGGACCTAAGTTTATGTTAGGCTTTTAAATGTAATCACCTTCAGAAACACACCACAGAAAATCCACATACTTCAATTCCATGTTTTTCAGAACAGGTTCATTCAGCCCTTTACAAAATACTTAATCACACTATGTAATTTAGTAATTTTTCACCTAAGCAATGATGAACTATTTCAAAAAGGTAAGGCTAATCCTTTTGCTTCATACTTAAGAAAATCATCATAACCTAGTTGGCTCTTCAGAATTTCAATAATAAAAATGTTACTTTCCACTCAGAGGTCACAAATCTGCCAGAAAGTACCCCACTGTAATCACAAGGTGCCTCTGATTGATGTATTAGTAATAATAAAAAAAGGTGCGTTTTGAGCCCTTTCTGCACATTAGTATCTGCACTCCCTCACCAAAAGGTGATCGGGCTGTCATCCAGCTGAGAGATTCAAATATTTGAGAGAATCATTTCAAAACAAGTAATTGAGCACACACCTCCCCCTCCACCTCCTGCACCAAAATAACCCCTGGCTCCCACACTAGACATGCTGCAACGTGCTCTCATCAATTCATTTGCAGGCAAACAAAGCTTAAAGCAGCAAAGGGCGAGGATAAGTACTGTATGTTCTAGACCTCACATGCTCACTTTTCTATTTGTCTGACATGGGAAACAGCTATTACAATCTAAGTGCTAGAAACATGATTTGGGGAAGTACACTAGGCTGAGATTTTTCCAACACCAAAATTTCTTTAAACAGGATTTCCTATTCTTGATTCTTACGCAACATTCACTGGCACTTCTTATTAGCTCCATCCACGACATCCTATGTACAAACAAAACCAGAATACGTGCATCTCTTCATGGAAGCCATAACCAACACAGAAACTGAAAGAGTTTCAATTCGTCTGTCCAGAAGGCATACTTGTTAAGTAAATGTCTTTCAGGGTAAGATGCAATGCTGAGTTAATTTATAAAAAAATTCAAGGCTACATTTCCTTTAGGACTAGGATTAACTGTTGCTAACAACCTCTGTGCTTCAAGGTCCTCTATGGCAATCTTTACTGAGAGCCTAATATCAATAATGTGTTGCTGAATTAGACCTACTGCCCCCTTTCTGTACACTCACTCATGTAAGAGCCATGACTGCTCCCACAGAAAAGGACTGCTGTGAGCAGTTCTTACCCACTGATAACAGGACAAGCTTTTCACAACAACTGTGCAACAGAAATGTAACAATTACAGTATAGAGTACTTCAGTAACTTCAGTTACTCCTTTAGAATCCTCAACACCATGAATATGTACCAATATTTAAACTTTTATTCTAATGTCTTCGTAGCTTTCTGCAACTGTTTTGACTGTTCACTATACTTTATACACAGAAAAATATAAGGGTATCATGTTCTCTAGTGTCATAAACCAAAGTAGCTCAAAAGACATTAATGAACGCATCAAGTTTTAAGTTGAGATTTAACCAGCATTCTTTAATTAGATATTTTAACTGTTAAAAGGGATCCAAGATTTTTACTTTCATATTCCAGAAGTCAGTTTTGGCAATAGTGTAAATTTAAACTCCTGTACTTTTAACCAATATGAAAGGCCTGTAAGAATGTTTCTGTTTTGGAATTTAGTGCCCTACTATGAATCTGCTTAATTCTACCTCACAATGTTCACAGAAAGAAGCTACCATGAGGTAATTTTAGGCACTGGTCCTTAGCTAAATCTACTGCAAAAAGACATGCACTTTACTCCAGTGCTGTCTCCAAAAAAAGGCTCCAAAGGAGCCTTCCCTTTTTTAGTTCCTCCCTTCCACCCTTGATTATTTGTTTGCCTTACTGAGACGTCTCTTCTGCCCCCTCCTATTTTCTGCTAGCCAACTGCTTGTGTGGCTGCACAGAGAATCAGAAACCAGCAACTGGAAAAGGAACTCCCTTAACATTTCATAAGCCAGATTGGCTCCCCAAAGCAGTTGAGAAAAACAGAACCCAAATCAGCAAGACCTTTGGAGAAAGCTCACTGGTAGTCACACTCTTCTAAAGAGAGCTCACATTAAGACTTAGCAAGAAAATAGCTTGTGAACTTCAAGGTTCAACAGTAGCTTTCCTAACAACAATTAACTCCTGTGGGGAATAAAGATCTCTAAAAATAATTTACAAGTACTGAAAATCAGAATTATCCATTCCAGGCTAACTGCTGAAGCAGGCAAGACCTTTCCCTGGTAACAGAAGCTTTTGTGAATAGGTCTTAACATGAATTAGTTCTTTCTAATCACCATCAGTGAGCCAGGAGTCAGTACCGCAAATTACTCACCAGCTAACCTGCTAGTGTCCTGGACTCCAAATGAATTTAAAGTCATATAGCTTGTGCTCTGGATCTGACCCACAAGATTCTCTTTGCAACTGCTTCAGGTAAAGAGAGTTAATAACATTTCTAAATCAAAACTCAACCACCAGATCAGCATCAGAAAGCCTCCCACTGGTGTCAAACTCAAACCAGAGCCTTTCTTTAGGTACTGATGCTGGCATATTTAGTCTCTCTTCCCCAAACCGTTGTTTCTGCAGCTGGAGGATCTTTCAGTAAGTTGATGCAGCTTTGCAGTGAGACAGATGAGGAAACTACTCTGAAGAAAAATAACTCAAAAGAAACATTATTTTTTTAACGACACAGCAGTACTTGTATAGTGTTTGGGGCATCCAGAAGACAAGGAAAACAGAACTTTGAACAGCACTTTTCCCCAAAGAAACACTCAAGCCTCAGCCACATCATTTCCCCTTGAACATTATTTCCCAGTGGTTACCTTCTGTTCTTCTCTTTCTGTTGCATTTTGACACTTCTCAATCTTCCACTGCCGCATGAAATCTCGCAGATATCCAAAGAGAGTGAGAACACCATAGCCTACATAGGTCAGCACAGCAACCAGCATTGGTGTTTCTTCAAAAGCTTCATTGAAAGGCCTTTTGTATAGTCCTCCATTGGGCACAATATGATTTATCTATAGTAAAAACGTAAAGAGAGGCAGTTGAGGTATTAATTCAAGAAAAGGCAGACAGACATTTCAGAGTAGTCCGCAGCCCTGTGGTCAGTTATAGGCTCTGAATCCCCCCCCACTCAGCAAATGGTGCTTCCAGCTAAGTTCAGCCATTACTGATAAATACTGCCAGCCTCCATATATGAAGTTGCCAAGTTGCTGATATAACCCAAGTCACAGTTACCAATATAGGGTGGTTTAATCTAACGTCTCAATAAAATTATTTAGCTTGCAAAGCTACATACAGAGCATTGCTTACATCTAGGCAAACCACAATGAAAAAAGTGCCTTCACCAAGAGGGCACAAGTAACAGAATAGTGATGTTCCCCAGGATTACTACAGAGAAAAGCAAAATAGAAAGTAATACTTTTATTGATCTAAACAATATATTCTCAGACTTGGAAACCTATATTAGTGTAACAAAACAATCATAATCCATGTGTCTCTGTTGCTGTTAGCCTAAAGATGCTGACATAAACACTGTACTCATCCATGAGGCGGACATGACACCACAGACAAAAAAGTCATTGTATACAGAGTCTCAACATGGCATGTATGTCAGCACACAGAACAAAGCACGGCTTTCTGCGTAAAATCCACGCTAAAAGTCATCTTGCTACTTACATATAATGTGAAGGTAAGAGATTTACTAGCTGCCTAGTACATACAGCAGGTCTATCTCAAGTACAGTTACTGGAATATGCAATATTTGTGACTATTACAGAAAAGCTTCACAGCTACAAGGCAAGTGCTCACCCAACATTAACACTGGGGGAAAAAACCCATGGTTTTAACTAGACTACTTTTTCAAATAGTTACATTCAAGATCAGATCTCATAAGCCAATGAACGAAAACACAGAAATCTAGCCATTAGATGCAAATTGTTATCTGCATTGCTACAAGTTATAGAGAGGCTGCACTGTAATAGAACAGCTACATATGAAAGAACACTCTCCAAGATATAAATCCCCTTTGCGTAGCATCAAATATATATAAAAATAGGAAGTGTATTTCTTAAAATGTATTAATCAAAGAAACCTCAACACCCAGGAAGGAGATTGAACCTAAACAGATCAAAAAAAGACAATGGCAAATAATTCCTGAGGGGTGTGAGCCAGCAGACAGAATAAAACCAGTTATTCACCTACGTCACTCATATTATCATATGAGAAAGTAAGGTAGAGTCGTACAAACCTCTACAACAGCTGATCAATCAATAAAGGCACAGATACTTGCTAGCCTCACCAGACACTGCATTATTTGGAAAGTGATACCTGCTCATCTCAGGTGCTGGAGCAAGTCTGTATTTCAAATCTGTCATTAACATTGTGAAAGCAATTTTTCAGAAGCAAAGGTCTGCTCTTAGGGATACAATTATGCTATACCTATGCAGTCACCAAGTATAAACCACAACAGCACCTTCCCTCCTGATAGTCATTTCTACCTCTTCCCTTCCGCTGACACAGTTTTAAGCAAAGCAAAGCCTTGATTTGGCCAGCATAGGCGTGAGGACTTCAGAATAGGTGTAAGTGTGGAAACAAAATAGCAAAGACACAGTAGGAACTTCTCTTTTAGCAGCAGCACTTAAAAGCCAGATGCAGGTAATTAACTTGTAGTGCTTCGAGGCCAAGTTTAATACTGAAGTATTATTTTAAAAACATACCGCATACAGTGGTGGCTTAAGTTAGAAAATTACCATGGCTTTGGAACAAGTGTAGGAACACTTGCATACCACATTGCAGCTCAAGTGCTGGCAATTTAAGGCTTTAATGCAGGCCAAAGGTTCATGCATTTTCTTCATGAACGATGCCAGCCAAAGAAACCACCCCTGCCCCACTCACTCCCACTTTGAGCCATCCGCACCAGCCTCCAGCTTGCACAACTAAAGCAACTAAATCTGATTATCAGCATAGCATCCCTTCAACACTGAACCTATCCATGTTGAAAATATAATCGTTTGCAGAAGGTTATTCATTAGATTGTAGTAGTCTTTACAGTTCTGCTCCACAAAGTCATTCGATAGAGCTCAGCAAACAAGAGCCAGCAGCTTTTGGAGAGAGAGGAGGGGCAGCAGCACCATGACAATTGCAGAATCAGTGAGCCAACACTGCAAAGGAAAAACCGTGAAAGCCACCTCTTCTCTATTACTCTCAGGATGGCTTAACTGTACTGTAATCACTACGGCTCCAGTACACAAAACTATAGAATTTTATTGCACCCACAGACAAGAAAGTTCACACACCAAAGCTCCAACCACCACAGTTTCACGGCTTGATGAATTACAAGTTGAAGTTTGCACCCTCACACTGTCAGATCAGGCTGTGAATGGCAGCTGTTCAGGAGCAGGCACACTACACACCTGCCACCTGGGCCTGACTACTAGCAGCTGATTTCTGGATAAGCAGACAGAAAACTGGTAATGACTGCTTTGCAAATTACCTAGGATTGAACAACTAGAGATCGTATCAAAGCTTCTAATATCTTTCCCAGATAACTGGAAGTTCAGCCGAAAGAGATTAAAGGCTTCATCCTAAGATAATGGATCCAAGGTTACCAAATACCAAGAAGTAGTTACTGAAAAAAACAACTAAGAGACCCAAATCTATATGCAAATTTAATCAGAATAAAAACATACCAAATTATTCTAGGTCTTTGGAGGTGCTTGTAACAAAAGCTAAAACTAACCATATTCCATATGGTTGAACCCAACATTTCACTAAGAAAGGCTGTGTTAGGAATACCTGTATTTATTCAACCCATACTCCAATCAACTTCACCTCTCAGTGTTCTTCCACCAATGTGCTTATACACGCTTACACTCACACATCAACTACCACATCAGCTGAGAAGCTTGTGTTATCCTAGCTGAATCAAAAAATTAATGTGCAATTCCACAAACTCTTCATGAAGCATGTGACCATAAAAAAACCTCTAGAGCTGACTACAGAAGAGACATTTGTAGTCACATAAAATACAAGCCTATTTGTTTTTCTAAGAATGCCTTATAAATCCACACATTAGCCTTCAAATGAAGGCTTACATGCTGCAAGCTCCAAAGCTGCTGCAAAAGAGCAGCAATTTTAGTTCCAGAGACCAAGAAAGAAGGTGGCTGCAGTTCAGTGCTTCATCTCCTTTTCATAGGAGGAGAAAAAAAGGTGTGGAAGATTAACATGTTTATTATTTCAACAAGCCTTATGATCATAAAGTGAGCCATGACCCTTGAAGTAGAATATATGGCATATCCAAGTACAAAGAAAAGTCAGAGTTCACTTAAACACGTGGTTCAAAAAAGCACATGTACGCTCACCTACATCTCTCTTTCCTGTACTGTGCAGAGTATATGTACGCAGAAAAGCACCATCACATTAAGGAACTCAACTGCAGGAGAATCAGAGAGCACAACTCAGCTGGTTACAGAAGGCAGCAAAGAATCAGCTACAGGTAATGCCTGTGTTGGGCCAAACTCTTGGGGAAACAAATCACATTAAACAGTATTGTAGCAGTTATTGAGCAGCAGCATCACACAGCTACTGCTAGAAAGGACTCCACCGGTCTACGCAGAACACGTCAGAGTCTGATGATGGTCACAGAATGTACTGAGTTGGACCCACAAAGATCATCAAGTCCATCTCCTGGCCCTGCACAACCTCAAGGGTCAGTCACACCGTGTATTTGAGAGAGTTGTCCAAGAGCTTCTTGAACTCCGTCAGGCTTGGTGCTGTGAGCACTTCCCTGGGGAGCCTGTTCCAGTGCCCAACCACCCTCTGGGTGAAGAACCTTTTTCTAATATCCAACCCAAACCTGCCCCAGAACAGCTTCATACCACTCCCTGGGGTCCTGTCACTGGTCACCAGATTGAAGAGATCAGTGCCTGCCCCTCTGCTTCCCGTCGTGAGGAAGTTGTAACTGCAATGACGTGTGCCCTCAGCCTCCTCTTCTCCAGGCTGAACAGACCAAGGGACCTCCATCACTCTTCATAAAGCTTCCCTTCTAGATCCTTTCACCATCTTTGTAGCCCTCCTTTGGATGCTCTCTGTATCCTTTGTGAGTGAGAAGACAAAAGCCGTGCGCAAACATGGGAACATTTGCAGATGCTCTGCAGACAACACACAGGATTTACCACAGGGCTCTGTGGCATGTACTTTAGGGAGAGAAGATGCCACAAGTGCAATGCACAGTGCACAAAGTATGAGAGAAGTACATGGTAGCTTATTGCTGCCCCAGGAAAGGGCCATCACTCTGTATTAAAGAGGCCATTTCATTTCATGCTGACGGGAAGAACAAATTCAGATTAACCTGGCAGACTTTACATAAACACCTTAAAAAGATTATTTATGCTGGAACACAACTTTGCTAAATTCTTATTAAAATTTAGTAGCTTCTCATTGCCACATACCACACATACTGCAGAAATTTTACAACAGGCTTGCAGCTTCTATTTTTAGAAACACAGTGTGAAAGACCGCATCCATGAGTGTGCCTCCGTATGCAAAAGTGGTCACATTTATTACAAAGGATTGAGGAAATCAGCACTACAGAAACCACAGCAATGAGAATTCCACAAAGGCAGCTGCCCTAAGCTGTTAGGTATTCTGTCATAATTTTACTGTCACCTCTAGCCCTTTTCCTTGCACTGCTTTGCTTAGACTTCAAATCTCAGACTGTTTCATGGATAAAAAGACCAAGTACTTATCACCAAAATTAGAATTAAACTAGTTTGATCACATTTTAAGCTTTAAAAAAAAACCCCACAGGAGATAAACTTGTTTCATAAAACAGACTTTAAGAGTATATGCCTCATTAAAGATTTGTTCTTCTTGACAGGTATTCTTCAAATATTTTTATTTGCAACTGGTTACTCACAAGAAATTTGACAGCCCTTGTTTAAGATGCACTTACTGCATCTACAAAAATAGCATAAACCTTCGTAATGTTTAAAAGTTGTTTGGGTTTCCCGCATCCCCGTTAGCAAGCAAAGGATGCAATTAAACTTGGGGTTTTTTGCTTGCTACATATAGGTGACAATTTCAATCCTCCTGAGAATATACTTTTTTCCTGACAGTTTACCTTAAATTACCTTAAACCTGACATGTAACTTTATCTATTATGTTCAGTAGATTTTAGGCACAGAGTTTTGACAAAGAATTTCCTAACCGCATGCTTAATTACTAAATATGATTTTCAATAAAGACTTCCAAAGACAGCACAGGTCTGCAGTGTTTCTCTAACAAGTCAATCTCTATGCTCTCAGATACCTCTGAAAGCATTTCCTGACAAATTTTAGAATCTGCTCTCATTTTTACAGACATTAAACCCCATTACTTCCTAAGTTTTCCAACTCCTGCTTTCTCAATTTTAAGTATTCTTCAAAACTATACTTCTGAATTAAAACCAGTTCTTTTTCTAGGATTCACTTCCTAATGATGGCAAAACAAAAAACTGGACACCTCATTGAAGATGGGCCAATGTTTTAAGTTCCACCTAGAGAAACTGAAGTCAATAGATAATTCAGATAAAGCTTTTGTCCGCCCAACAAATTGAAAACATGAAATTTACAAAAGATTGGTTTTGTTGTACAATTAAGACAGAAAAATACAACATGACATATCACTCAAGTAGATATAGTAAAAAAAAAAAAATCAACTTGTATACACTTATAACAATTTCTTAGAGCATTTAAGGTTTATCACCAGCTAAATTTGAAATGGCAGTACAAATATAATCGATACATTTTAACACTTCATCCAAACTAATTTCTCAGTGGCACATATTCCAATCTAAGAGAAGCCCATCACATCAGCAGCTACCATGGGCATTTGTTTTCATATTAGCACAGACACACAAATTCTCAACAACTACAACACTGGCACTACACCTACTAATTTAATATGATGGCCTCAAACATTCCTTTAGCCAGGGAAAACATTGAGTAGCTATTCCTTCCACAAAGGTTTACAGTCTTTTATAACTGAATTTGGTATTACAAAAAGATCGTTGTGCACAGGTACACTTTTTCAAAAATAAAAGAGTTTTGTCAATTAAAATATCTGAAAAAGGTTGCAGTCTTTTCTAGATCAGACAACTTTCTTCTCACTCCAGTTTAACATTACTGATACAATAAATACAGTCAATCATAAAACCAAGCAAGAGTCAGAAAGTAGTAATTTCTTTCCTCAGGTCTGATGTAAGACTCAGAGTACCTCCCATGACCCCTAAGCCGCACATTTTTACAGGGGTTTGGGGATTAAATGCTAATGTCTAAACCTGGACAAACTCTCCTGCAATCCTATAACCATGGAATCACCAAGGCTGGAAGGGATCTCCAGTGGTCATCGTGTCCAAGCCCCAAGTCAAAGCAGGGCTAATTACAATAGGTTGCCAAGGGCCACGTCCAACAATCTTGAACTTCTTGAACTCCTCCATGGATGGAGATTCCACAACCTCTCTGGGCAACTTCTTCCAGTATTTTACCACCCTCGTGGGAAAAATTATTTTCATTATGTGCAATCAGAATTTCCCATTCTTCCGAATTACATGTGTTGCTTCCCCTACTATTGCCACACGCTTCCAAGAGTCTGGCCTCATTTTCTCCACATCCTGCAGCCAGCTAGTTCAGCCTTCTCTCCTCCTAAGGTTGAGCAAACCCAGCTGTTGCAGCCTCTTCATTTCTTGGGGACCCTCCACTGGATTCACAGTCTGATGCGGTTATGTCAGCATCTTTCTGGGAAGCTCAAAACTGGACACCATTTGCAAGATGCAGTCTCCCTAATGTTGACTGAGGGGGAACCAACCATTTCTTCATGAAGAAGTTAATGATATTTAGATTCTCAGGATCATTTTTTTCCATCAGAAATATCTGAATTTTTAATTTGCACACAGATGTGAAAACACCTCACAATTCTGTACTCCAGTTCCTTTTTATACCAGTGGATAGGGTAGTTATTTAGCGTATTTATCTTATCCTAAGCTTCATCTGAAACAAGACTCATGTCACTGCTACCACTAAATCACTTGTAACAAGAAAAACCTGCAGTATCTGCTGCAGTCATCCTAAGTGTGTTCTCCAAAAGAAGTTACACTAACCTGAATTCCAGCAAGAGCATCTAAAAAATCAAGATGAAGCTATTGTTCCCCTGCATCCTGAAGCATCCCACAAGATGAACACACCAGCAGTTCAACTGCTTTATTTAAGAAGAGCAAGCACAAATCACAGGACTACACAAGCTGTTTTCTGCATGTACACACCAAATAGGAGAGAAATACCTATGCTGGCCATTTTAATAGTTGTTAGAATTCAGGACTTGTTACAGTTTTAAAACAATGCAAATCCCGCAGTACTCCCACTCTTCTCAACCAAACTATTCCTTGTCTTCCTGAGGAAGTAGTACAAGATCTTGTTTACAAAGGCATGTATGCAATAAATTATCTGGAAGTTGCTATAGGATGGCGTTTGAAAACCTTCTAGAAACACCAGGGAAATTAAAATTTGTTTATATAATTACAGCTCCTATCTAACTGGAGATACTGCACACAACAGAAATTAAGAACTTGATATCTAAAACCTATATTCCAATTTTATTTTTTTAGTTTGAGACTATTTCTTCTTTAACTTCTAGATGCATAACAGAACCATTCAAATGTGAGAAGTCCAATTAAGGAGAAAAAAAAATCACATTACTGAGAATTTTTTCACAATAATAGGTAGATTCCAATAAATTATGTCAGAAAATAAGGGTATCTTCTCCCATTAAAGATATCCCAATCTCCCTATTCTAAGCAAGAAAAATCTTTTTAGATGCAGCACTGGAAAACCATTAATCATTTGCAAAACACTCTAACGGAGAAATACATTCCAGTTTAAAACTGCATTGCAAAAAGAAAAAAGCAATTTCCCCACACTTATTATTACCACAAGTGTCTTGATAGCTCCTAAACACCATTCTTCTGTTGAACTCAACACTCTCCCCAGAAGAGCAGAAAGGCATAAAAAGCAGAATCATACACAACTTGAAGAGGTAACTTCACATCTGTTTTACTAAGATTTGCTCTCTTTCTCCTAGCTGTATTCAATTCTTCACATCATGACAATACCCTTTGAGATGTCAGGCTTTTATCTTACATAGTGCAGTATTCCACTAGAGCTCTAAATCAATTTTAAGTCCATCCATAAATTACAATTCTTTCTAATAATGAGCTCCCTTAACTGTACGCAGTCAGAAGAAAGTAACTTTTCTCTAACATTCCACAATTTTTAATTGCTATATGGTTCTTCAACCTCTTTTAATTAAGGTGTTCATAATGACATTGAAATTCGGTGAATGCAACAATCTCTAATCAGATTAACTTCAAGCAGGACCCAAGTAAATTTGAACACAAGACATCTCAGGAAAGCCAAAGGCTGTTTATTTATCTTAGTATTTCAGCAGATTTTCTTTTAATATGCTGGAATCTTAACTTCAAATGGTCACCTTCCTAGTCATTGATGATATTTCATAAATCTCTAAGGTAGTCAAAGTCAGTTACTGCGCAGTTTTAGTAGGCAGCAAGTTTCCCTCTCCTCTTATCAAAAAGAGGTTTAGCAGTTCAGAAGGAGACAAATACAACCTCTTTGAAAGTTAAGGCAAACAATTTCACCCTCTTCTGCTCATGCTGGAGTAACAGTAAAGAACCCATTTTATGTCAAATACCACTCCTAGCAGAGGGAGTATCATAAGGAAACCTCTGAATCTAAGCTTTATTTTTTTTAGGATAAAAACCCCCAAAACAACATAAACAAACAATTCAAAAATTTTAAAACCCCAAAACTTACACAGGTAACTTGAGCAGAAATGTCCTAGGTAGAAGAGGACTCCTTTTTTTTCCACATTCTTAAAAATGGGTAAAGCTTTCCTGTGCTATAAAGCCCTACTGGAGGGTATAGTAACGTATTACCCTGTCTCTGAGCTCTCCCTTCAGAAGCTCCGCGGTTTTCCAGATAAACTGTCAATGACTGCAACATTTCTTTAAACCAGTGGTTTTCCTAGTCACTCCTGTTCCCATCATTTTAGCTAGATTTCTTTTTGCCTCCTATTTCTCACACAAACCCCGTGAAAGGCTTTCTTGAAAAAGTTCTTTTCCTCATCCTTACTTTTCTATTGGTTTTTTTTTTCCCTACTAAGTAACAACTGCATTCTTTTGTGTAAGCTGCCTCCTTTTTGGTACATGCTTACAGTTGCAGATTCTAAACTGCTCTATGTAGTATGTACGTAGTATATACATACACAGACAAATATATTCAACACAAAGTAAGCATTCACATGTTTCCCTTCTACTGTATAAAGGCCCAAAAACCAAAACTGAAAGGGCAAAAGACCAATCAAGTAGCCAAATCTGTGATACAGCAGCAAACACATCTTCTGGCAGCTTACCATCACTGATGCTATTTGAGAAAGCTGGATATAATTAGTTCCCCTAAACAGTTTCTTCCAGTCCAGTTCTAACATTCAGATCCTCACTTTGAAAGTTAGCATAAAGTTAGCCCACATAAAATTATGGAGAAAAGAATGTAATACTCCTAATTATAAATCTCCATTTGACCAGCATGCAGCTGCCAGAAAGATATCAAACTTTCCTACACTCTTCTTCTATCCTCTGACAATGCCACTACACTTTGGCTTTTTGGTAAGATTTCTCATGACCACCACTCCAGTGAACCCTCACCCGCTTTAGAAATAGTTATCTCAAATGCCTCAGGTCTCCAAAACATATCTGAGCGTAGTATCACATGCAAGCTGCCAAGTGAATAGAACATCTCATAAACCAGCAAGCTTTTAAAGCTTGCTCAGTTTGACATCTATGGTTGTTCCCATTCACACGCTGCATCACCCATGTTTTCCAGATACCCAGCTGAACAAAATCCTTGAGGAAGTGCTTCCCTACCGCACTTTTCTGTTCTTCTGAAGTAGACTAATATAACTGTACTCAGACCTTCTTCTTTAGAAAGCACAGGGTGGGGAAAAACACTCACAGAAGAACTTTCACTATCACCATGCTTTGTCTTACTACAAAGATTCACATGTAAGATTTTATAGCCAGCAGTGCTCAGTGTTTGCAAGGCAAGACTACCAATGCCATGGCTCCCTGAACCAGTACAAGCTGACACTGCTGCCAAATGAAGATATTGTACCTCCCTCCATTTGTCACTCCCAGTACTGTGCTATACCCCCTAAGGGCCAGGGCAAGACTATGAGCATCCATCCAGTCAAAGAAACACAATAAGTATTTTAAGTTAAAGATAACCTAAGTAGTTTAGTTTTACTCTGCATCAGTTCTCAATCTAGTTTACACGGTGACTGCACAAGCCTACGCTGAAAAAATAGAAGGGACAGCAGAGGACTGAAAAACAGAAGCAACAAGAAAGATGATGACAGAGGAAGACTTTTCTCAAGCAGCTTGAGGTGTTCAAGGAAACCCAACCTATTGCCTTCTGCTGAGGCTGACTTCATGAGAACCATTAAATTCCTTACTCTAGAACACAAAACTTGAGTGTTTTGCAGAGAAACAACTGGAAGTCTGCAAGCACAAATACACCCTTGCATCACAGGGTGTTAATACAGCCAGATGGGAAGTGCTGCATCAACCTCCAACTCTGCTCTAAAGGGAAGTCTCTGCTCAGCGCTACTTGAACCCACAGCCCAGTGCATCGCACCTGTAACAACAAAACAGTGGTGAAGAACTGCTAAAAACTTTTCTTCTAAAACTCAGACCTACTGCGGTACAGTGAGGCTTAAGTTCAAAGCTCTGCCACCACCAAAAGCCTTGCAGTAAAGTTACAGCCGTGACTCGAGGGCCAGTCATTTCACATGCCGCCACCAGTGCGGTGAGCGAGCACCCGTCGGACACTGCCCTCCCTCCCCAGGCGAGGGCTGGCGACACAAACCACCTGGGTTCTGCCGACATCCCTCACAGCCACACCTCGGTGCCTTCCGGGG
>VZRQ01011259.1:1467266-1676377 GCA_013397975.1 Machaerirhynchus nigripectus | reverse complement strand
ATATATATATATATTAGTAAAGAACTGTTATTCCTATCCCTCATATCTTTGCCTGAAAGCCCCTTAATTTCAAAATTATAATAATTCGGAGGGAAAGGGGTTGCATTTTTCCATTTCAGGGGAGGCTCCTGCCTTCCTTGACAGACACCTGTCTTTCAAACCAGGACACCCTCCTGTTGAGTCATGAGGTTAAGAGTGTACACCCTTACCAAACTTAGCCCCAGGTCTGACCAGTGGGTTAAACTTAACAGCACTGAACTGATAATTTAATCTAAACAATTTAACAAAAAACATTAAAGTATTTACTATAGCATGACAACGACTCACATGCCTAACTTACTTATGAATCTAAAGTACTTAAGAACGTAGGAGAACAACATTCATAGTACATTTGCTATTGTATATTCACACTTGCACACACACAGACCTAAAGGAGTATGTACAAGGTATACACCTGTGAAAAATTCCCCTCTAATTCAGTAAAATACTCAAGTTGGATGCCTTCGCATCTTTTCAGTGGGCAAAGCGTTGAGCTTCAAGGAGTGGAGATACCAGCTCTGTTGTCGGCGATCAGCAGCAGTCGTCCAAGTATAGTCGACTTGAAAGTTTGTGAGCTCTGAGAGACACCGCAGTCAGAGGGAGATTGCTGGTCACAGCCCACTGCAGTCCTGGAGAGCTCAAAGGGTCTCACTTCGGACTGCTCTTTGTACGGTCACAAGAGAGTTGGCTTTAGCCATAGTAATTTTCCATCCTAGCTGCAATTCCTGTTGGTTTTGCTATCAAATTTTCAAAGTTCCACTTGGGTTGTTATTCAGGCAAGAAAAATAAGTTTCCAAGGCTGTTTGTTAAAAACCAGGAGCTCATTAGACAGCATAAGTTCCTGGGAGCAGACAGGGTTTCTGATAAGCTCAAGAGGAGCTGAGCCCAGGTGCTGTTGGTCAAGGCTGAGGCCTAACAAGCATTTCTCAGATCACAGTGCATCCAGAGGTGGGGAGGAAGGGGGCGTGCACCACCACACCTTTTTTCAGACAGTAACAAAAAGCTGTTTTTCTCTAGGCTTTAGTCAGGGCTGACTACCAAGATTGTCCTAGCTTTGTTTGGAGCCTCCTGTGCTTTATCTGCTTTCACTTATGTCNATTTGCTATTGTATATTCACACTTGCACACACACAGACCTAAAGGAGTATGTACAAGGTATACACCTGTGAAAAATTCCCCTCTAATTCAGTAAAATACTCAAGTTGGATGCCTTCGCATCTTTTCAGTGGGCAAAGCGTTGAGCTTCAAGGAGCGGAGATACCAGCTCTGTTGTTGGCGATCAGCAGCAGTCGTCCAAGTATAGTCGACTTGAAAGTTTGTGAGCTCTGAGAGACACCGCAGTCAGAGGGAGATTGCTGGTCACAGCCCACTGCAGTCCTGGAGAGCTCAAAGGGTCTCACTTCGGACTGCTCTTTGTACGGTCACAAGAGAGTTGGCTTTAGCCATAGTAATTTTCCATCCTAGCTGCAATTCCTGTTGGTTTTGCTATCAAATTTTCAAAACAGACCTTGGGTTGTTATTCAGGCAAGAAAAATAAGTTTCCAAGGCTGTTTGTTAAAAACCAGGAGCTCATTAGACAGCATAAGTTCCTGGGAGCAGACAGGGTTTCTGATAAGCTCAAGAGGAGCTGAGCCCAGGTGCTGTTGGTCAAGGCTGAGGCCTAACAAGCATTTCTCAGATCACAGTGCATCCAGAGGTGGGGAGGAAGGGGGCGTGCACCACCACACCTTTTTTCAGACAGTAACAAAAAGCTGTTTTTCTCTAGGCTTTAGTCAGGGCTGACTACCAAGATTGTCCTAGCTTTGTTTGGAGCCTCCTGTGCTTTATCTGCTTTCACTTATGTCCCCTGTCCCCAAGACTTCTGTACAAAACTGCACTTAGAAACTCATATCCATTCGCATCCCACCCTCCTCAGTTCAATTTTCTGGATATTTGGCCCTCCTTTGGGCAGTGACTTGTGCAGTGTTTTGGAATGGAGATGGCTGTTTTTCTGCAATGGAACTAGATTGTATCTTATAGCCAACCTAAGGCCAGCAGTAACATCCATCCACTTTCACTACATGTCACTCAGCTGTGGAAAGATGACTGGGAGTAATATCAGGAAACTGAGAGGTTATATTCACAGCCTAACAGAGGTTATAATGGTATGGAAATTATAGAGTGAAACACAGTTGCTGCTCCCTGGATGGAAGGCTGTTGGCATGCTCAACACCTATTCCACAGTGGTTCCCCACACCCACAGTCTGCAACCATAGCACCTGCTAAGGGGGATGGAACAGAGGGTGGAGTGGAGACACCTCATGTGGGCTCTGTTTAAATCCTCGCAGGGAGGGGAACTTGATGGCACTTTGCAGCTGAGAAACTGCGTAACAACTGTCAGCCAAGGGAGACAGGAGATGTCCTGCTGCTGAGCCAACAGCTGTGGCGAAATCATTCTCCTTGGATGAACTCGGTTCATTATAGCCTAATTGTAATATTAACACACAACTCCACCCCAAAGTTACGTGCCCCCAAGGTACAACCACCCCTCACTGCGCATGTGCTCTGTATTTTTGACTGTATCTTTAACACCAATCAGTAGCAAAGGTACATATGACTGGAGTCACTCAAGTTCCACCTAAATGTAGAGAAGTAGTATAAAAGTAAGTTGAGAATGGGGGAGAAGTTAGGGAAGACTCCATTGTAGCTGCTGGGATCAGTCAATGGGCTGAATCTGTCTTGTCCCCTGTGGAGATGCCTATTGGGTAAGGATCAAACTACGCATACTGAATACTTCTGTTGGGGATTAGAGCTTGTCTGTGTATTGCTTTGAATATGTTTTTGCAGTCAGATACTATCACCAGCACCCATCAAAACTTGACCTGTCATAATTTTATATTAATAAAGAGTGTTATTCCACAAACTTAGTGTGAGTCCTTCATGGGCGCTGGAAGTCACCAGCAGCAGATAATGTACTGAAATAAAGACGAAGACCCACTGAGGGGTCTCCCTTATGCTATTGGTGTGTGTCCCTGACTAAGTGGAAGCACCCTCTGATCCAGCAGGACTGCTCAGTGAAGGGTCCCCCTAACAGGGCTGTGACAGACTGGTCAGGCACAAGGATCTCGACTTCCCTGGAGTGCTGACATACAAATCAAACACTAAGAGTAAAGTAAATATCCCCACACTAAGGGTTAAGGAAATCCCCTTTTCACATGACAACAACCCATGACACCACCTGCTTATTCTGGAGCCTGAATCTTGGACCTTTGTTTATGCTATCACAATGTAACTGTGTGGTTTTGTGTCTTTTTAGGTTGCTTACTGGCACTGTTGGGCCAACAAAGGTTGTAGCTCCTGGAACTTTGTACTTGGCACTGAGAGGAGCTGATACAAATTAACCTTGCGAGAAAAATGATTAGTTTGGTCCTACCATGCAATTCACCGTGTATCCATGTCAGATACATGGTTTAGTACAGCAGCATTTGGGAATGCAGAGGCATGTTTGGGCATGAATGGCTGAGATGTGTTCAGTTATTTCATCATTCTTGGCTTATGCTGGTTTTTGTAAATGGAAATATGGCCTAACAGAGTCTGATGTCAAGATACAGGAGTACTGGCAGAATGGAGGTGCAGTCAGTGTGTATTTAGTTGGAAGCAAGGTTATCTCGGTAGCTTCTGATCTCATATGTGGCTCCTGTGGTGTGTAGTTAATCACTCATGCTGCTCAGCTTTCATGTCCGTCCTCCATGGACATTCATTGTCACCCATGCCCGCTGCCACTCATGTTGGTGAGTGGGGAGCAGTGCAGCAGAAACGTTAGGTCTCGGGTTCAGTTGGTTTCTGACGGTGCATCTAAACAGGCCTCCATGTCCTGTGCTCAGGGCTCCCTGGTGCATTCATTCCTAACGCCTCCATCTCAAACTCAAACACATCGGGAATTTGACCTCGCATAATAATGAGGCTCCTATGAGCCAAGTGATGACTCACTTGTCTCCCCCTCTCTACAGTAAAAAACAATCCCATGGTTGTAAACGATGATCAGGATCTCTGCCTTTTTTGACACCCGTGTTGGGTGATATTGAACTAGTGAGTTCATTTTGTTTGTGCCTCGCTTTCTTAGTCCATAAAATGAGAGTAGTGAGACCATTACTCTCCCCGCCCCCCCCTCCCCATCCCGGATGAAGTGAAAGGCTGCATCTGTGCGGTATAAACAAAGCCCTAATTTACATGTAAATGCTTGTGATATCGCTGTAGCAGCAGAGTTGTAGCAGTGAAGCCCTCCTTGTGTGCAGGCAGCTTATGTCAGCAGAATGAGGCTCTTTTTTGAGCAGAACTTTACCGAGCACCATCAGCTATTTCAGCAAAAACATTGAATACCAATATAACTACATCCTCATTAGGACCTCGAGGCTCATAGTATTTTAATTTCTAGGTGCTTAAATACTTTTGAGGATCTGCACCTACCTATGGGCACTACGAAAGTTACCATCTTCCCATCAGAACCCTGGCAAACAGGTTCTGAGCAGATATGGTCTCACCTTATCAGTGGCTGTGAAGCAGTCTGAGAAACTCTGATAAAGGGCCCAGAGCCCAGCAGAGCATGATCAAGCTGCTAAGGCTGACTTCAAGGGCAACGTAAGTGCTGCTGCTGCTTCTGAAAGTGCTGTTAGTACTGCAGGAGACTGGACAGGTTCTTCCTTATTCACCTCTTCCTGTGAGAAGAACAGAACTAAAAATGGTGTTCCCTTGAAAAGGTCTTTGCTGATAGTTTTCATTTCATCCTGTACTGATGCTATTACAAAGGTGGCACATGAGAAGACAGCATACTGTAGAGAAGAGAGACAGTGAGGACAGTGCTCTAGCACCTGAGCAGTGACCAAACCTTAGCTTGGAGAAGAAGGAAGGAGCAATTTGTTACCTTTCAAGTATCAAGCACAGTTTTGCAGGTTCTTATTTTCCTACATCTCTAGAAAAAAATGAGTGAAGGAAGACAATAGACAAGTTCGCAAAAGACGTGGCTAAAGGAGCTTTTTTTTTTTTTTAAAGTGCTCGACTTTCTACTTGCAGAGCAAGTCAGTTCAACTCATCCAACAGAAAATTATCCCATGGAAAATTTTCTTCAGGTTTGTGAACTGAACTGACTTGGTGGCTGGAGGAAGGTGGCCATGGATTAGACATAAGGGGAAACTACCCCATCTGTGCAGCAAACTGCTTTTGAATTACAAAATCTGGTATAAGGGGTGATGGGAGCACAGAAAGAACTTGAAGTTCAGTCCGGAGAAAAAGGTCAGCACAGGAAAACAGAAGGCTGCTTTCTCTACTTTTGGCAAGGATGTTATAGATAGACGAGAGAGAGACTTTGCCATACAGTGAAAAGGGGCAAGGGAGAAATCAGAGCCCTTAAGAACCCATAACTAGGTAGTTAAAAACTTTCCATTCAGAGTCAAAGGAAGTAAAAGCCATACTTAATTTGAGGAGATGAAAAATGGTGTAGGCTGTGCAATACCAAGAGGGGAAATCTACCCCAGGACCAGGGACTGATACTTGGGCTTCCTGCAGAGAGACAGTGTGATGCTGCAGGCAGGACTGAGCACTCGTGTCTTTCCCACTCACACTGCTCACAGTGTGTTGATCAGCAGCAGCCAGACAGGGCTGCAAAGCTCATGCTGTGCTCAAGCCTCGAGTGCAAGGGATACATGTCTGTGTCCAACAAGTGTAAGAGGAAACTATGGGAAATGTTTCATAGGTATAAATTCATAGGAAATTCATAAATATTCATAGGAAAATCACATCTCCAGTGAAGATGCTGCAGGCCTGCGTGGCTGCTGTATCGGGCACGGCCAGAAGAGGGAAGTGTGTGCTCAGGCATTAGGGGCTTTCTCTGGGCTGGAGCAGCCCCGGCTGTGTTGGCTGTGGGCTCTGCAAGCACCGTGGATCTGCCTGGGTCCCACCTCCTCTGCAAGGCTAAAAACAGGCCCAGCGCCTTCGGAGGCATGTGAGCTCAGCCACAGCCAAGTGTGCAGGTAGCAATGATCGGGATGGAGTGAGAGGGGAGCAAGGGTGGGAAAGTGAATTGTCATTTCCTGGAGATAGGGGAGGATGAGATATGCAACCCTGACCAGTCCCGAGAGAACTGGAGATGTCTTGTCCAGAAATGATGGGCAGTCAGGTGGGGAAATCTCATTTCAGTTTTCTCCTCACACATATACAGATGTCTGGTTGTGTTAGCTGGATCATACTCAGACTAGAGCATTCACGCTTGAGGACGGTGACATTGAGATGCTTTTAGGAAGAGTAGGGGACCTCAGGAGAAAGAGAGCTGAAGTCAGCAAGCTTGAAAGATTTATGGAGAGAAATGAAGGTCCACAAGGGTATGGGCAGGCAACCCTGCTAGCTCTCTAAAGGAGATGTTTTGCCTGCAGCACTTGTAATAGCATTTTGTAGGCCACGTACATAGAGCACCCAAACTGTGTAGCAATAACAAGCGGGTTTTGGCTGTTAGCAACCCTGTCAGACTCCGGTGACTGTTACCCTCAGTGATGGGCCATCCCTGGCTGCGTGCCTTTGCTACATGCTTGTTAAAACTCGCACTGCACAAGGTAGAAAAGGACACTTACACCATGCAATATGGGAACTTGAGGCTTCACCAAGTCTGTGCCTGCTGACTCCCATGGGCCCTGTTGGCTGGAGCTGTCATGCATGTATGGCTGAGGAGTTTCTCCTTGCCTCCTGGAGATCCTGCAGGGACCCACAGCGTGCTTTGAGGAGAAACAGTACTGAGATGATTTCCTGTAGTTACCTGCCAAGAAATGTGAGCAGCAGGGTCCAGTCAGGAGCACCAAGTGACCTGATCACCAGCTTCCCATGAGTTGGCTCTGCAGAGGGGCACCTAGGCTTCTCCTTATAGATCTGCTTTTCAGGGCNTTTTTTTTTTTTTTTTTCAGAGGCAGAAACAGAGAAAAATTAATAGGACAGGACTGAATTTATTCCTTGTTCAAGCGTGAAAACAAAATGCATCTAAAAATAAACTGTACAAGAGCTGTAGGCAGGTGTGGTGGTAAGGCTGGGGGAGACAGGGTGGGTGCATCTTTTGGTGCCTGGCTGAGCATGTGTTGATATTGTGCTCCCGAAGCATCTTATGCCCGTGCAGTAGAGGGACCTATAGTTGTAGGAGCAGGGACTGGGTGGTTATCTAGAGACATAGGTGATTTGAGGGGGAGAGAGCTGAAGGAGCCTGAATTGCTCAGCACATACATGTGTATCATCTACGGCGGCGGTGTTGCCCAGCAGGGGATGTGTTGTGTAGCTGTGGGCCGCGGCAGGGGTCTGCTGTGCTGGGAATCGCTACAAATAACCACACGGGGTCACTTTGCAGTTAAATGAGGAGAAGAATTACCATGGCGACCGCACTCCTCTCCCTGACAGATGCCAGGCTTCCAGGCAATTATGTTTGTGCATTGCTCTAAAACCCCCTAACTCTCCCACTTTCAGGAAGGGTGAGGACCATGCTGCCCCGTCTCCATACTGGGAGAGTGGTAGATACTGGGGTATGGGGTGGTTTCTGCACACTCCATCTTTCAGTAGAAGGGGGCCACTGTGTGGATACCTCCTGTGCTGGTCACTACTGCACTGCAAAGACAGAAGGGCTGTGGTTTGCATTACTGTCACACAGTATGATTCTTGCACTGTGCGTCAACTTAGTGTCCTCAGGAGCAGCGAGGTCTGAGCCAGCTGCCAGCCCTTAGGCACCAAGTGCACGTGTGCAGAGAGATGTGTGTTGGAGGACATGGCACCCGTGCTGCAAGAGGTGCTCCAGGGAGCACCACAGTGAACAGCTCCAATCTTGGTGCTACCGGGAGCCTGGAGCTTGCCAGCAATAGGTGCTACAAGACTCCAAGGACAGACAGAAGAAAAAAGTGCACCAGAACATAAAGCCTTTTTGCACCTAGTGGATTCAAACTTGCTGTTAATGCCCACATGGAACATGTTCTCTGTTCTTACTCAATTGGATCAAATCATGTCCTATGCTGTTTTCCTGGCAAAGAAAGTACAGCTGCATCTTTCGGGTACCACAGGTGCTGAGGTGTGTTCCTCAGAGACTTCTGTATTTCATCTTCAGAGACTTTACTCCTTTCATCTTCAGAAGCCTTATTTCTTTCATCAGTTCTCTAGTTCTCAGTGGTCTCTGAGGCTATTATAAACCATATCTCTCCTGTGTTCTCAGTTAGAGGTTTGGGGATATGGTTGCTTTGTGGTCTGTGGGGAAAACTTGAAGGAGGAAAGGCGTTTTGGCCTAAAAATGTTTGGAGATGCTTGGTTTGGGGAGGAATGCTGATGCATCCTGCAAAGACCCATACACAAAAGCTGGAAAGAAGAAAACCAAGTAGACGGTCACGCTGGTCCTGTAGGCTGAAGTACCACGGGAAACCAGGAAGGTGCTATAGACCAGCAAGTAGGTCATCATGTCACTTCTGCTGCATTGGTGTTTTACAGACATGCAGAACACAGCTCAAGGCAAAGGTCCAGTGCTTCTCCTCACTGATGTGCCCCTGGCAGCATCTTCCCTTGAGTACTCATCTTTTCCCTGTAAGGGTTTTTGTTTAAATCACAGAAAAGCATTCTAGACACTGATGAACAGGTATTGTCATCTTGCAGAGGGCTGGCAGAAGAACAAATAGCTGCACTTCAGTGGAGGTGCAGCAATCTTTCCACACAGCACAGACTTGCTCATTTGCATGGTCATGAGGTCTCACTGGAAAGATATTTTTAAATGAAAAAGCAAGGAAATGATGCAAAATAGATTTGAGCATATTCCAGGAGATAGCTAAATTTTTCATCATGAAACCCAATAATAGATCAGTCTGTGTGCTATGAACCTCTCATCACAAAAATATATCACAGGAGGCTTCTGCTGTCTATTCTGGGCTGAGCACTGACCTTGGCTATTAGATCTCAATTAAGCATGTGTGTGACTAATGTTTCTTTCTCTTACACTTTTCTGCTGCAGAAAATAATATTCATGGAATCAAACACAGAGTACTTGCAGAGTCACTCTCCAGATGAGACCCATGGTTTCTCAGCAGGTTTCATGCCATGTGAAAAACAAGCATTTCTACTGTGAAATTCAGGGAAAGGAAGTATTAAAAATCTGTGGAACCAAGGGCTGCAGCCTTCAGGACTGAGCCCCTCTGCTGTTCCAGAATGGTGTGCAGTGATGCTTGCAGCTGCAGGTGGGGTTGAGTAGGTTACAGGGACAGAAAGAGCATAACATATCTTCACTTCTTTATGCTTGCTCACCTGGCATCCTTATTTCCTTTAATTTCTTCCTTATCATTTTGATCTAGGAAAAGGGAAGAAGGGCTAGTGAATTTGACAATGATAGTAATAAGAATATGCAAGACTTGATTTGGTGCTTAAGACTCCTATGCAAGCCAAGACCTGTCTGCAGACTTGTTCCACTTTCAGCTCAGGTAAATGCTGAACCATCAAAACAGCATGCCAAACTCAGATCTCTCCTGGGGCATAATTACAGTGTTGGGCCAGGAAGGGCTTGGAGGTAATACCCCTGTACTCAGATTTGACAGGTCAGGTCTGGGGACTAGAGAACTGGTGAGCCTCACCTTTATGCCTGGGAAGATCATGGAGCAGATCCTCCCAGAAGATATGCTAAGGTACACGCTATACCAAAAGCAAAAGAGATGCCAATTTTTCCCCACGCTTGTGATGAGGATTTGATGGAGCAATGTCATTGTGAAAAATAGAAGACAGTTGTCTTACAAGGTGGAAAAAAGCCTTGCTTTAAAAGGGCCTGAGGTGTGTTTTCACCTGTGTGGACTGAAAAGAGGCTTATTTGTGTGCAGCATTCAGCAGGGTTTGGAATAGCCGCAGATTATTTGCAGTAGTGTGGCTAAAATCTTCCTGACCTGTCATAGACACCTGACAATCAGCAATTCTGCCAAGTCAGGTTTCATCATAGTAATGAGAGCAAGCTGACAAACTCAAACCAATCATCACAAGATTGGTGCAGTTCTCTGCCAGCCTTTCCAGGTGCTGGTTGTATTTGACGAAAGGTCAGGCTAACATCTGACTCTAATCTTAGAGGAATGTTGTCTGAAAAGCCAAGGGGGAAAAGACCAGTGAAAATGAAAGTGTGCTGACTGGAGTGGCAGAAAGCTGTACCTAAGCTTGGCCACTGGCACCAGGTAAGATGATGCCAAATCATTTCTCTCTGTTCTCGAAAAGATGGACTCAACACCTGTACTGAGGGTGTGTTAGATTTTGGTGCTTGTCTCATATTCAGTGTATGTTTTTTTCCATTTCTCTGCCTGCCCAGGCCATGGTGAGCAGTGACACTTTGTCCTTGGAAGAAACTATTTGAAAACATTTTTTTTTGTTAATACTGCTGCTAAAAATGTCTTGAGGCTCCACTCAGGTTTACTTTTTGTTCAGCTCCATTCCATGATTCCAAGCTCCATAATATCAAAATTAGTCTAAAAAGTTATCCCATTATGAACCAGTGAGTCTTTCCAAAATTTAAATTCTGTCTGGAAACAAATCTAACTCCAAAGCTTTAGCATCAACCAACTCTTCTGCCTGGACTGATTGTTTAAAGCAAGAACAGTGGTTTGAAAGATGAGTCTCCTTTCCAGGCTGTGTGCTCTCTTTTGTCTCCTCCATCATTTCCAAATCAATAGCTGTCTCTGATTGCCCCCCTTCCCCTCCAGATCCTGCTCTTTGCTACCTCATTTTGGTTTTAATTTGCCACAGCAAAATTGCAGTCATTTTTCCCCCACCCTAATTAGGAAACCTATCCGTTTAGGAGAAAGAAAACAAAAACAAAACCTTCTTATCTAAGCCCTTAGCACAGACCAGAGAAGGAATGATTGGTGAGATGATCACCTCTAGAAAGCCAAGGCCTTTATTGATTCTTCTGGCCTTCCTCAGTAAATACAGAATGAGTATTTTAAATTCACCTAGAAGGAAGCTGAAAGTTAATGTAAAATACTGACTTCTCAACATCAGAGGAGAAAGAGACTGTATGTCTTCTAGGCTGACTCCCTTTTTTTCTGCATACATAGTTCAACAAGAATATTTGGAGAGTGTTTCATTGTGCCTCATAGATTCATAAAATCATTTAAGCTGGAATATACCTCTAAGATCATCAAGTCCAAGCATAAACCTAAGACCTAAACCTAAACCTTGGCTGTGGTGGACAGCCAAGTCCACCACTAAACCATGTCCCTAAGCACCACTTCTACACGTAGGTGTGAGTGCCACCTCACATTACCTCTATTTCAGTTTCTCCACATTTTGTTATAAACTGGCCTAGCTGCTGAACTTCCAGGGGCTAATGGTCCTGACCTACGCTTTGGAAGAGCTTTGAGATCATGAAACAGACTAGGAAAGCTGTATTGTGGACAGGTGGCAGCAGTATTGAGCTCTTGAATTAAGGAAATAAGCACTGAGTGATGGTGAAGGAGGGCACAACCCCAGTGCTGAGATGTGTGATTACGTGGACAAAAAGGGACAGGCTACACTGAGAAGCTCAGGGTAGAGTCCACTACACATGGGGATTTTGTGGAAGAGGACATTCAGCCCTATAGGAAAAGGTCAGAGACAGAATAATCTCCTCTGACTTGGGAAAAAACAAGATGGGAAGTGTCTCCACAAGGTTAAAGCTTTTGCTTCCTCATCCAGAGGAAGAAACATCTCTATTCTGAAAAGAGGGAAAGCTACTACAGGCTTTTCCAGACTTTATCCCCTCTCTCCTTCATCCCTGCTCTAGTGGAAGTGGTACTTTCCATGATGCCTATCTGAATACGAGCCCTAGCTTCGAATAAAAATCAGGTCTGAGTCCCTGCTGTACTCCAGAGACTTATTTACCACCTTGGAGAGAGAAGCATTTAGCTGATGAAGTTCAGTCCCTGTGCACAGTCAGCTCCTTCTGAGGGGTGATGTAACAGCAGGAAGCAGATGGGGATTGTGCCTGCTGGACTAAAATTCCTCTGATATTCCAGATTGTTTCTCTCCTCTCTGGGACGCCAAGAGCAGAACCCTTCAGAGCAGGACCTGCTACAGAAGTCCAGACCAGCTTGCATTAAGAGTGTGAAAGTAGCCTTTCGAGACTGGCTTCCTAGGGGAGTAAAGCATATGTTCTTATGGGTTGTGCATGTGTTAAACTTGGTGTGTCCTCGTGTTCCTGTCCAGTAACTCTGACACCTGTTGGTCTATTTCAATTAGATTTGATAAATTTCACAGCAAATTAAGTTCCCGCAAGTAGTAGGTAGCCAGTGGAGGACCGGGACTCTATAAATATCCTGATTCAGGAAAACGGTGCCCTGTGCATGTATTAAACTCTGGGGAGATCACATGGGAAAAAATTACAAATAAGTACTCATCTGGGTGAAAAGCTTCAGTGAGAACTCAATTTTTCAGGAACAGAAATCCATAGGGGACCATGGTTCATTCATTCTGCACCTCACAAAACTACTACTTTTATTTTGCTATGATATGGATGGGAGGAAAGAATTATTTAATCTAGGAAACACTGTAAAAAAGGGGATCTAGTGGAACTAGCAGATTTAGGAACTACAATTCAGTAGTCAATTTGTTGTTGGCATCCTGATTGTAACAGAAACCAGCCCTAGCAGAGAGAGTGGTGCAGCACCTGAAATCAGACAAGGTTCTGAACAGGGCTAAAGTGAAGAAAGGTGGGGGTCCAGAGCACATTATCTATGGGGAAATGTTGTGGTTCCTGGGGTCCTTCCATGTGACTCAGAGTAGACTACGGGGAGATAACTCTAGACTTCAGTTATTTGTAGGAGAGTTACAAAGAGAGTGGACAGAAACTTTTGGTAGTAATAAATGGCAAGAAAAAGGCAGAGAGAATAGATAGAGGTCATATTCTGGGAAACTCAGGTGAAATTGCTTCATAAGGTGAATATGACAGCACTGGGCACAAGTTACTGAAAGAAATGGTAGAGTCTCCATCATGGAAGGTTTCTAAGTCTCATGTAGGCAACAGCACTAACTCCTAGTAGGAGGTTGGACCAGACACCTCCAGAGGTCCCTTCAGCCACCATTTCTGTGGTCCTTTACCTTCTGTCCAGATGATGATGCAAGAAAACAGGTTGTATGAGCAAAGCTGAGACTTAGAGAGTGGCAACTTTTATCTCACCTCAACTTTACCAGAGGACATATGAACATATTCTTAGTCATTGTTCAATTCCTTGTATAGAAAAATGGTTTTGTTAAGGTATTTGTGATTATTATTTGCTGAGTATAAATAATGAAACTTATTTTGTACTGTGCTAAACTTGTGTCAGACATATCTTGTGCCTCCTTGTACCAGACTTGTAGCACTATAGACTGTTTTCAACCAGCTTTGGTTGTTAGGATTTATGGAGGCATCAGCAGACCACGGACGACTGTCACTGGTTTTCTCTAAGTCTATTCTTGCGTAAAGATTATTAAAAAAAAGAAAAAAGCTTTCTATATGTGGGTCTTTTGAGGCCTGTATTAATGTATTTTTCTGGATTACTAATGTCTGCAGGGCATGTACTTCTGTTAACTTTTTGAGGTAACGCGTTCAGACTCAGGCAAGTTTTACGATTTCATCAGAACTGAAGTACGCTTAGAGCACACTGAATTATAGCTCAATTAATTTTGCATCCTAATTAAGTGGAAGACAATCTTATCACTGACAAGTCTCTTTTCTGTGTTAAATCTATCCTGTTTCAGGTGTGATGCAGAGAATAACTTATGTGAATAGAAGATAGATCTGAGCTGCTGTCTGCACTACATAAGATACCGGCCAGCTTCACCAGGCACCTGTAGCCATGGCAGTGCGATGCTGCCGCTGTCTCGGCGGTCCCCACCCAGCTTCTTTCCCCAGCCACTTGCTTCTCTCTACCTACTACCTCAGCAGAGCACACAGCGTAACAGAGGAGTTTAGGTGCACCTTACTACAGTCTGTAGAAATATCTGCTGTGAAACAGTGAGGAAAAACTGTCAACAAGCTCTCAAAGAAAGGAAAAATACCTAAGATCAGAATCATTCCAGCAGCAAGCACAACTTTAGGGACTACCTTGCCCACAAGTTACTGCGTGGCAGCATGGAGAGGCCATGCAGTAAATCTGTCTTGGCCTCTAGCCAGAAGTCCAGTTTGTAAGTCTGAACTTTTCTAGCACAGTACTCTCAAAAGGACTGAAAATTTTTAGTTTGTGCAGGCAGCTTCTTCTTCTGCTTTCAGTATTCATCTCACTGCACTTTCTCATTTAACTGGAGATTTATTTTCCCTTTATATTTGATTTTAAAAAAAGCAGTAATTGTTGGACAACTAGCTTTATCTCTAGATCATATAATGAACAGCATACATGTGGTAAACAATGTGCTTCATTTCCAGGTGGCTTTGAAATAAACACATGATTATCTTCCTGTAATCAACTCATTACCTAAATTTTCTTGCGGAATTGGTCCAGATGTCCTCTTCTTTACCTCCTCTCTCTCCAATTAAAAACTACAGAGATTATCTCAGCATGCACCTATATGAACACAAGCAATTTTTTGTGGTACCTATGGATACAAAAATTTGATCAGTGCGATGAAAAAATCCTGTTAGGTCATCACAAACCCAAGCAAATGCGGTGCAGTGTGAGACTCTGAAAGCTGTGTGGAGTAGGTCAGTGGTTCCTGAGTGTATTACTGGATGCAGCCCTATTCCCTGCCTACTTTCCAAGAATTTACTGCCTCTTTGAAAGTATATTCTGGAAGCACAGTTTGCAGAGCCTGCAGAAGTCCTGTGGTTTGCTCACTTGTACTCCACTCCGCTCTGGTCCCAGAACCAATGATCCTGCTAGGCTGGCAGTTCAGGAAATTCTCTCTTCTTGTTGTTTCTCGTGGTACATGGATGCTTTTTATTTCTGCGTAATTCACCTATGTCCATTTCTGGGTCATGGACCTCTCATTTTCTGGGTGTCTGATACAGAATTAGATTAGGGCTGTCTCACTCCCAGTGGCATTAGGTAAAAAGCTTGACTACAAGTCAGTAACTCAGAAAATTCTCAACTCGGTCACATCTAAACATAAGGCTTCAATGGACTGGATACTTCTCATGACTAATTGCTATCAGTAGTTGGCAGCATTTACTACAATTTTCAGCTGCAGATGGTAAGCAGTATGGTTTCTTGTCCTTGAATCACAGGAACAACTGAATCCTGGAATAAATGATTGCTTGTCGTGTATCTATAGGGAACGGAAGACATGAAAACCATGGACTTACAGTTCAGCCTGTGACATGAAGAAACCACCTCCAGTTCACCACCTTCTAGTTCCATGACTCTGTCTTGTCTCATCATCAGAGATGAGTGAGTTGGACAATCTTTGCTTCCCTCTCCAGAGTTAAGAACAGTCAGTCTGCTTTCTCAGGAAAACAGATACTCCTCTCCATCCTTCGCCACCTTCAGGTGCAACTAAGGGCGCTTTGCTACTTTCTGAGCCTGACTCAGTCAGCTTTCGTTTCTGGTCATGTTGTAACCTCTCTGCATAATATATTCACTCTCATAGGGCTCAGCTGTAAATACACCAGGCCTAAGCTACAGAAAGGATACACATTGAATAAGATTTTAAGATCTTATTCAATACGCATTGAATAAGATATTAGAACTCATATCTGATTATTTCAGATCTTAAGTTACTAGAGCTCTCTGCAGTATTGTATAAGGAATTAATTGCACACAAACACATTCATCTGCTATGAAATAAGCAGACCAGACACTTTACCCATGAGGAAAAACTGCCACATATATATTAAATTGGACTTTGATACTGCAGGTAACACCTCACTGCAACTGCCCAACAAACCCTGAACTGCCCATAAGCAAAGCAGCCCTGCAGACATACGCAGGGCTCCTCCACAGGAGCTGGCAGATTGCAGAGGCAGTAGATCCAAAAGAAGCCTGGAGGGAACTGCACAAGGGAGACAGCAGCATTAACAATACACTGAAGCAACTAACATGGAGAAAAAGAGAAGAAAACAGCCAGCCCAAAACTGATAGACATCTTTAATTTAAAAACCAAGTTAAGTTTATTCATTGGGAAAGTGCAAAAAAATACCCCAGGGATAGTGCATTCCACTCCAACAATTAAAACTGCATTAAAAAGTAGATACGACGGTCTGAATCTTTAAAAGAACTAGCACAAAAGCTAGTGTTTTTCTTTGTTTCAATATATTTATCTGTGGGCAACAGAGTTAGTCACTGATTAATTTCTTTAGGTACTTAATTTACAACTTCGTTGCTTCTATTTGCAAGTCATTCTGCTCCTTACAGATGCTAGCTTGGGACTGGAGACCCATAACACACAGGCACTTAAGAGAGGGCAGTTTTGAAAAAAATGGGGATGTTTGGCTCAGTCACATACTTACTACTGGGAGGAGACCCAGTTGGGAGCTACTAAATATTCTAAGTAGGTCTCACCCCCAGTTTTTTCTCTCTAAAATCTGAGATAAGATGTTCAGTACCACTCATAAAAGTAGATTCTGCTGCAGCTGAGGGGATGCAAGCTGGCAAAAGGAGAGCACAGGACTGCAGCAAGCTTACAGCAGGTGTTGGTTGAGGGAGCTGCCAGTTTCTGACCACTGAACCCATTTTTGCTGTAGAAGTAATTACCTGAAAATGTTGCAGGTAGGTCTTACACCCATAGCACCCTATCCTCACTCATTCTTGTTACTTCGCTTCAGCTGGGTTTTACAAGCCCAACAGGATTCTCTTATCACATAGCAATTATGTATCTTTTGCTAACACTCTGCCCAATAATTTCAAAATACTTTACAAGCAGCACTCCTAAAGCTTACACCAAGCTTCACCAAAAGCTTAAACCATTAAAGCTTATCCAAGCTTAAAATTCTCTGACATACAGGTATTTTAAAGGAAACACAGTACAGTAAACATCTGCAACAAAATGCAGTAGGGTTAATCTCCTGAGTCCCAGTCCTGAACTCATCCTTCTTTTCCTTTTAAATTGTTTTTCTCCTCCCACCTATTTATTACAGCAAGAAGGACTACATTTATTCTGCACAAGTTTATTAACTGCAGTACAGACAAGTGACTTCCAGTATTACACTAGTTCCTAATTCCATATGGAGATTGCCAGTCCAGTCCATGTTGGTGTGATCTCCTGGTCTCAGCTGACTGTGTTTGGTTTATGTCTTTTGGCTTTGCTGTTCTCATGATGACTGTCTTCAGAGGGTGCTTGGCCCTTTCCATTTGTCCCAGATTCCTCTGGAAATTTCTGCCCCTCAGCCAACACCTGGCGAATAGTCATGTTGATGCGGGAGGACTGCAGGTACTTGGCACACACCTGCCAATCCTCATCAGAGCTGTGCTCAATGACTGAGCCAGCAGGGAGGTCTGAAGAAAGAGCTTGGTCAAGGCACGAAGGCAGAGCTGTCCCCTCAGGGTTGGGGAGGACGCGGGGGACAGCGTGGTACAGCAGGCGGCTGAAGCCAGACATCACCATGATATCTCCACTGTGCATGAACATCGCTGTCGGGGCCTCCTCCCGCTTCAGGCCCCCAAGCAAAAATATCGATGATTGCCCAAAACTAGAGACGGTGTAAAGATGGAGAGAGAAGAGAAAACAAATTCAGGTAGAGAACAATTTTCTGTACAGGAAGAAAATATCAGTAGTTAAATTCCTTTATAAAACACACCCCAAGCAATCACAAAAACCAGATGGACTCCTAAGAACAACTTTTCAGTGGGAACATGGCAAACAGACTAAGAGATCTGGTTCAAGATAGGCACAGTGTGAGCTATTGCCCTGCCAGGTTTGAAGCTCTGCTGAGATACTTCTTTAGTACTCAACTGACACTCTGCTTCTTTAGAACAGAACTGTGCTCTGTGCAAAAGAACTCTTCACTCCAGGAACTACATCCATGCTACTCAAGCAGTCCTTAAAGAAAAACTTATGTCCCTGATCTACAGCCTTCTGCTAATCATATCTTCTGACAGTGAAGATTATATACCCAAACTACATCATACTGCCTTCCTATAACCATATGCAACCCTAGAAAGAAGCCACCAATCTTTCCATAACACTCAAGTGTGCTTTCCTTGACTCACCTGAATGATAACAGGGGCCGAGAATGGTCTAGTTCAGACTCATCTGCATGAATTCCCAGTGAAGAGTCAAAATGATAGTAGTTCAAGATCCCTGCTTGGGCTTGGAAACCCCGGAACCCACAGGCTGCAGCCACTTGTTCTGACAGGAATGCAAGGTCTGAGGGGAAAGGAGTGTGGTGATTTGCTGAGTACTTCTGGAAGGAGGAGAGGGGGGAGAAAAAAAAGCCACACCCAACACATCAGAGCAGCAATACAACTGGAAACAAACATTGAAAAAGAATTCAAAAATCTGGCTGATAGTCATAGAGAAGGACATCACATTTGCCTAGAAAATGACTACAACACAGGTAGAACCACAGCAAGTTTACCTCTTACCATTCAATTTGTGGCCTAGGCTGAGACTGCCAGAAATTCAATTAATTGTGAAGTTGATCATTGTATCTAGATGCTAAACTTGAAATCAGTAAGATTAGTACCAATATCCTGAGGATCTTCTCAGTCACAACCTGAAGCTGCCAATGGAAAAACAGTCCTGTAGCTCATCAACAGACCTCTAAAAGAAGCATCTTTATTCCTTCATGTGTAAGTAACAGGAATCAATTGCAAACCTACTTTTTCTCTCTCCTATGAGTGATTCTAAGAGGATTGGAAGATAATAACCAAACTTTTATTAAGGCCATCCAGTAACAGGTTGATCTGGTAAAGAAAAGACTGCAAGCAGATTTGGTTATCTGCAACATACAGATAAGATGCATATTCACTCTGCCAGTATTTATCAGCCTCCATCTATCTCAGTCTTATGAAAAAAATTTATTTTGATCAGGATCCTCAAAACAGCTGTTGGTTGGTAAGAATGCACTATACTGGTTCAGACTCATTTAAACTCAGAATCACACGAGCAGCTTCTTGCTCCTGCTCATCCCTGCCCCCCACCCCCAGAAGAATTGCTTCCCAGATGTCACGCTCAGCTGAAGTAGTTAGCAATGCTTTTGTAATCATCCCTTTTGGTAGGTAAAAATGCCTCTTACGCTGAAATAGCTCCAGGTTTAGAGCTGAATGCATGCTCTCATCGTTAACTTTCAAAGGAAAGAATGCAGCAGCAACAGGACTTCTGCTGTTAAACCCTTCACAGTAAACTAATACAGATTAAAATGTTCTTGAAAGCACAGTTAATGCCTTTCCTCAAGACTGTCTTGTAGGATCATAAACACTTTATTCCATGATGTTCTTCTCTGTTTGCCATTCTGAGTGCTTATGGCTAAGAAAAATGGAGAAGAATTTAATCTCAATACCTTAGTATCCCAGTTATAATGGTAACCAAGGGTCACCCAGCGTAGCTTCTCCAACAGGCTCCTGGGCTCCCATTTACTGGAACCTTTCCTTCTACAAAGACAAAATATGAAGAAATAGGATATGTGTTAATTTCTGAGGGGTCTTCTGGTAGTGCAACATACAGTAATGAGATTCACTCATCCATTTCACAGCCTATTAAAACCAACCAGTACTAAACTTTTATTTTCAGTGCCAATACTTTCTTCCTCCAAAGACCTTGAAAATTTAGTTCATGCAATGTGTGCAAGCTATGAGGCCTATTGCCAACTGCTGTCAGTTTGAAAACTTGTATTTTCAACCAGGTACCTAAGAGGTTATCAGATGGAAACAACACAATGAGCTGCACAAATTTAGAAATCAGAATTAAACGTCCTATTTGAGCACCTGACAGTGAAAGACCAGAATCTGAAGATCTGAAGGTGCAAATGCAAGGAAAAACTATTCTAAGGTACCTAATGGAACAAGAAAGAAAGATGAGTTGCCTGACAGTGAAACATAACATGCTGCCTAATATTGCAAAGGATGGTTAGTTCTACTACTTGGTACCTTGATAAAACGTCATTAGCACAGACTGACTCGCAGTAAAGACTTCTCTAGCTATGACCACAGCATCAAGAAGTCTAGACTGCAGGTGTCCCCTTATCCAGACTGCTATGCAGGACAAAGAACTGTTCTTCCCATGTGACAACCCTAAAATAAAGGGACTGAGTGGTCTGAAGCCACACACCAATTTACCATTCTTACTTGAAGGTGATGAAAGCAACAGACTTCAAGGAGGGGGTTTTAGTAGGACTATGGAAAAGCTCTTGAAAAGTTACGGAGTGTAAGTAACTAAATAAGACAGAAATATGTTAGTGACAAATGCAAAAAGGAAGATACAGATCTATTTTCTAGTCTACTCATTCCAGCAATTTCAGCTTATTTTTCTCAAGCCAAGTTACATGGTATGGTAAAAAAAGAAAAAGAGAGAAAAGGGAAATAGAAGATTAACAGTAGCACCAGACGGTTGGCTCATTTATAGCCTCATCAGTTCAGCACGACATGCTCTCTTTTACAAAAAAACATTCGTATTTGTGCTGCCATGGTCAAGTCTCAGCCAAACATCTGCATTTAATGTGCATTTCTACCTGGATATGCAGCTTGTTCCTGCCCTTCAGCTATGCCATACTGATAGCTCCTAAGATAAACCAGGAAAAGGAGTAAAAGGCCAGTTTCTTTACCTTTAGCATTTTTTCTTAGCTCACTGATTACTGAAAGTAGTCTTTCCAACTTCCATCTGTCATAGTCATAGGGTAACAGCAACAGCAATTACCACAAACACCAACACAGTAACTGTCAAATACATGCTGCTTGGAACAATTTGTGTAGCCTACAAGCAGGTAACACAGCATTTAGGAAACGGGGAGCCCACAACTTGTTCCTGTACATCTTTCAATTGACAATGTTCATAATGAAACATTTTTAGCATATGCCTTTCAAAAGTGCCCTTCTTTCACTACAGTGCTAGAGTGTGCTACAGCAAGAACCCAAATGTGGGAAGTCCTTATTCCCAGAACTTGGTATTCTGCATCTGATTTCACGTGCCATTGCTAAGAAGGGGAAAGTATGAGTGTTGTGTATCTGGAAACAATGAGGTCCTACAAGAAAGCACAGAAATGGTCTGGTACAACTATGTTAGAACAAGCATGGGGGCTTTGGTCTGAAGATTGCTTGTTTCTTTATTTGCTGGTCATGATTGCTTCTATAAAACCCCTCCAGCCTTTTCCTTATACACAAGGATGGACATATCTATATATCTGTATCTCCCTTGTGGGAATGCTCTATCCCCTTTTATGCTTTTAATTGTCCCCAGCACCAGAGAAAATACCCAGGCTCCACTTTGTGAGTAAAGCATAGCATATACATCTAGGAACTGTATGGATTCACCCTACCTTGTGATTCCTGCATCCTGAAAAGAGCAGATAAGCCATGACCTAAGCACATGCATGCATCATCCTGATGGCTTTAAAAAGCTTTAGAGTTGTGCTTTGTGTGACTGGAAGTAGAAGACCTCTTTTTAGTTAAGCACTGTTTCTCACCTCCTTGAAAGGCTTTCACTCCAGATACTAGAACGGCTGGCTAGTTTTGATCTGCTGCCCCTAGGTATAAGCACAAATACAGCAGTTTGCTCCCTTGAAGACTTAGGCAAGTACTTCATAAAACTGCCAGTGTTGCTGCCAGCCATCACTCTTCCAAACACTGTTTTCAACTGAACTGGATTCAGCTGCAAATTAACCTCTGTTCTCATCATTCTCAGGAGGTCCTGCTGGGAGAGGCCTGTCAAGCTGGAACAGTACCCCACTTTTTTCAGCCACTGGGCACAATGCACGATCCTTTCAAAGAACAGTTTTTCATCCTTGATGGAACACAAAAATGGTGTCTACATCTCTGTAGCTAATTCTGACTGAGCCGGCAAAACAAGTGAGGGCATAACTTCTCTCCTAGGTGCAAATAGTTAGAAGTCAAAATCTTGCTTTTGCCATTCTATATCTTGTAGATACCAAGAGTTTTTTTGAAGAAAAATCTCAGCATGTCAATCTCACTAAGAGACTGAGGTGAAAGATGAGCATTGTATGGAACTCTGCACCATCACATGAAACAATCATTATGAAAAATGAGCAGTGAAATCAATAAGGTAAGGATTAATATCCAAGTAGCTAAAAGGTTGCATACTGTAAACAGTCTGTCTTACATGTATTTTCACATGTGACTTTAATAAAGTTCAAGCTTTAAAAGACTATCTTTTTTTAAACTTTCTACTTGACTTCAAAACTGGGACAAATTCTCCATTAAATTCCAAATCAGGTAAGAGGAAAGGCAGCTGCATCAGCCACAGAATTCTGAACCTGAAGGAATCTTTCAGATTAAACAGGATTGCATTAAAATGGTACATTTAATATATTTAATTCAATGTCATGCTGAATTAAGAAGAACTACAAACAAAACCAAACTAGAAGAAATACTTTAGAAAATAAGAACACAGAAACTGGTAGATTTAAGAAGTTCAAGAGAGTACAGCTAACAGTGTAATTACAGTGCACTGGGTCTAAGAGCTGACTAGGAAGAAGTGCTACCACTAGTGGGGAGTTTTGGAAAGGATCCCTTTTGCCTCAGGATAACTGAGGCCTAGAAGGACTTAATGGTTCTACTTGTAGCTGAGCTTAGCAAGCTTCCAAGCACCACATCAGTCAGGGTCACTATTTAACAATTCACTGCTGGCTTTAGAACAATATGCTACTAGAAAGTCCCATTGAGCATGAAAGCAGAGAATTAACAAGGATGCACATGAAGTCATGAAATATCCATCTTTAACCTGGCGTGTCTGACACCATCTGTACACTGCCAGCATGCACACAATCTTCTTCAGCTTCCCTTCCCCGCTCCATTTTCTAAGACCTTCTCAGAGGTGAGATCTGGCTCCATTAGTTCTGACCACCAAAGCTTATTGTGCACTTACCTCAGCTGCTCCTTGCTCTGTCCCCACAGGTCCGTGGTCTTCTCAGGAGCCATGTGCAGGTCCAGGTTGCAGACATTGGGTTTCTCAGGGTATAGCTTGAGACACTGTTTCACCCAGTGACGCTGGCAGCCCGGAAGGAAAGGGTTGGGTATGAAAATAAACCCTGACCACAAAGGAAGAAGGAGAGGATGGAGAGAAAGTATGATTAGGAGTTTCCCTGTTTTTTT
The DNA here is from genome assembly GCA_013397975.1 of Machaerirhynchus nigripectus. Classification (NCBI taxonomy): domain Eukaryota; kingdom Metazoa; phylum Chordata; class Aves; order Passeriformes; family Dicruridae; genus Machaerirhynchus; species Machaerirhynchus nigripectus. Next base: position 1,653,180 of record VZRQ01011259.1, on the reverse strand, counting down.
CTGAATCTAGAGCAAAGGACAGGAATCAGTAGTAGTGAAAAAAACTGACTGTGCATATAAGCTGATGAAATCTATTTTAGTTAAGTTAAAACTTACTGGGGTTTTTTTCAGAAAACACAAATGGTTAGAAGGTAGAAGGCAGAGAAGGCAGCCAACACTGGTCCAAATAAAAAATGACAATAAAGGACATATCTATGCAAGGCACATTGATTACAGGAGACAAAGGAGTAAGAACATGGAAATCCAATTGCTTTGGAGTAAATTTTATTTTTTAAATTATTCAGCATGACTTTTCTCTTAAGCCCTGCAAAGTTAAAGTAATTCTGGCCTAGTTTTTCTACACTTCAAACTGACTTTATCCCTGTCTCTGAACTCATACCATCTTCCTATTGCTACTTCAGAAAGAAGTCCCTTGGCTGAGCAAGTGTCTAGTAATGTAAAGTGTCCTCCCCTTTGCTTCATGCTTATTTCCAGGTAAGTCTGGTTGTATCCACATTTGCATTTTGATACAGTAACACTCAGAAAGGGGCATGAAAGACAAATTATATCCCAAACCGCTTGCTGTTTACTGCAAATACTTTGCAGGCATTGTTAATTAACAAAACAAACATGCAGCTATTCTGCACATTCATCTAGCCAGGCACCTCAGGCAGGGTTCAAGCAGCAGCCCAAATGAGAGGTGCTATTAACCTGTACTGTACCTACCCTGAGAATCAAGGCACTCTCTCAGAGACTGTCAATTCACTAAGACTCACCAACACAAAATCCACATGCAAAGAGAGGTAAGGGCAAAGACAAAGGAAAAGGAGGTTTTAAGGTTTTGGCCTACTGTGTCTTTTTGAACTTCTCAGTCATGTCAAGTTAACAGAGACAAAAACAGATGAAAAAAGAAGCAGCAAAGTTAGGAGTCTCAGCAGGATACAAACTTGCCTTGGGGCCTTATGAAAGTGGTAATAAAAACACAAAGGAGCTACCTGCCAGCATACCTCACAGACTCAGGATTAAAGTAACTGGTTAGAAAACAAGCCTTCTGTGTATTAATAACTTACGGTCATTCACTTCACTATGTTCCCTGCACTTTCAGACTATGGCAGCCTTCTGATAGGCTTGGCTACAAGAAGTTTCTTTGCCAGAAGCATTACATTTACTTTCTGTTGGCCTCTGCATAGAACAGAATAATAATATTGCTCATCCTGTCTACAGCTTTTGATGTGGAGTTCTCGAAGCACTTTACTACATTCATGAAATTACACTCTGTTATGTATGTATTATCCCCAGGTATTAATGAAGGCACTGAAGGCTGGAGGGTTAGTTACAAGCAGAGATGAGAACAGGAATCCAGATTTTATGGCTTTTATATCACAAGCTTAGAACACGCTCACGTCTCTCCAAACCTTTCCTTTGCCTAGGTTTCTCCTAAGAAACTAGATTGGTCTAGATTTACAAAAGCAGTAACAACTAAAAAGTGGGTTACTACTATGCTTATTGTGTCAAGAAAGGCAGAAATGGAATTTCTAACAGTTGCAGAGTTTTACTATAAAATTCTACGCAAACACAGAACAAAGACTAATAGTGCCAGAAATCAGTGACACGCACACATAGGAGGGAGAAGAGTAAGAAATAAGAAATTATTTCTGTAGCAATCTTTCTGAACTGACTGAAGAACACCACAGACAAACTTTGAAGACAACATAATTGAACCTCTTGGCCTTGAAAGATGTGGGGGGAAAGGGAAAAAGAATAATTCTTTGTGAATCTGTATACTAAAGGAAACTGCCCTGAGGAAGACAATGCAATTCTCTTACTGCAGCACTATCTTGCTACTTACTAGGAATCAGTTCGCACCTAATTGAAGTGGTCTCCAACCTCAGTCAAAGGAAGGATAAGACATGCAGATGTCTAACAAGAAAAAGCTCTCATAAAAAAACAAAGTCTGTTACAAAGACCCAAAGACAGCATCACATGCTTCTCACAGAACTCAGGACACCACAACAGAAATTCACCCAGATTCCTTAATCTTCTATTTCATTGCTTACTGTGGGGACAAAACCAAGTTACTTCCTTTCCATCTGCTCATGGACAAACTAAAGAAATTCTTACTTCACTTAGAAGGTTATTGGGACAGTTGGTTACACATCTCCTACTGTTTTAGGATGTCCAGATAAAGGTAGCTGAAAAATGATAAAGTATTATTCAAGTCCACACATGACTTGATTCTAAACAGGACAGATAATCTGTCAATGTATTTGCATTTCATTTTAGTAAAAGGTTTCCTTTGCCAAAGCAGAAGAAAAATGCAGTTAAGTGGAACACCTGTGATTCCCCACACCCCCTATGTAATTACTAGGAAAAACGTTTAGGCAGACAGTAAATGACAAGCAGACCAAGCGAGGGCAGCTATAATATGACAGATAAGTGGAACAAAACATTTATAGAGGCAAGAAGAGGCAGAAGCCTTTCCCCTGAAGTTATTAAATTCCCCGTGTATTAAACATGCCAGATGGGTAGCACGGCTGCCTCAGTTTCAGAAATGGTAGGCTAGCTTCATAGCAACCCCTGCAGACACTGACTGAGGTCCCAATGAACCAAAAGAAACATGAGAAAAACCAAAATTAACAAAACAAAAATCTCTGAAATAAGGAGGATCTGGGGAACTACAAACTTATCAGCCTTACCAAAACCCCTGATAAAATTATGAAGCAAACTTTCATAGCAGCCACTTCCAGACACACGTTGGTTGAGAACAGAGAGCATGGAAGGCAAATTTTGTGTAACCAGCCTTACTGCCTGCTACAGTGAGATGTCCAGACAAGGGGAAAGCAGGGGATGATGTTTACCTTGGCTTAAGAAAAGTTTTCCATTTGGTCTCCTGCAGCATCACTGGAGCCAAACTGGGGACCCATAAATTTTTGGGGGAAATTGAAAGGGTAAGCAAAAGGTGGCTGGATCACCAGGCTTAAAGAATAGTGACCTGATGATTCAAAGTCTAATCAGCAGCTGTTACGAGCTGCATTCTTTGATCCTGGGGCAAAGCCTGGTAACTACATTTACATCAACAACGTGAATGATGGGATGTTCATCCCCATTTCACTTACAGATTACACTAAATTGGGGCAGCAAGTGGATATGCTGGAGGGGATATGCAGAGTGGATATGCTGAAAGAGAACCTCCGGAAGTTCAACAGTGGTAATTCTGCATCTGGGGTAATTCTGCATCTGGGGCAGAATAACCCCATGCAACAATACTGGCCCAAGGGCCAAGAGCAGCTCCAAACCAAGGCCAGGCTGCCTTGAGGACAAACTGCATGAGGAGCAGTGAGGGCTGGTGACACATCCTGGTATTGAGCACTACCTGCAGGCATGAGAGAGGAGGGGAGCCAGATTCTTCTCAGACGTGCATAGCAAGATTATGAGAGACAACAGCCACAAATAACAGCAAGACAAAGTTTTATTAGATACAAGGTTTAGGAAAAAAACATGGCCAAACATGGGTACAGGTGCCCAGAGAGGGTGTGTAGTCTCTGTCCTTAGAGATTTCCACAATTTACCTGTACAAAGCTCTCAGCATTCTGATCTAACTTGCAACTTCATCCTGCTTTAAGCAGGGTGTTGGCCTAGACCTCTGGAGGTGCCTTCCAACCTAATGCCTCTCTGTGACTCTACCAGGTAAACTGCAAACCTAAAACACATTTCCATTTCTGAAATAACGTGCCTAATGAAATTACTCTCTATATTGAATAGGCCAAAAAGTTCTTATTCACCTACTGTACTCAGTGTCCTACACTGACAAGTACATGCCACACTTCAACTGTGAAACTACTGCATTTCAGCCACTTATCCAATGTGCACGATACATATTGAGGAAAAATACATTCTACAGAAGTAAAAGTCTCTGCCAAAGGCAACAGGAATCCATTCTCATGAGCTATGATCTGGTTGACCTCACTCTGAAACAACTGGCTATTCTCACCTTCATAAATATTGCTGCATTCCACCCTTTAGCCGATTTGTTCGTCCTCCTGCACTTACGACAACATTAAATTACTTAGGCAAACCAAAATAGCTTTTTCAGGCAGGACAAGAAAGACAAGATTGAAGATGCATGAACTCAAAGCAGCGAGGCTGTGTTTTTCTTGAAATCAGAGACACCTACCTGGATACCCACTGAGGCCATAGGCTTTCCACTGGCTAACTGGCCGTAATCCTGCTCTGGAGGCATCTTGATCACTGACTGAAGAAATACTGAGCTGTGATCTGAACACCTGGCAAAAGAAAACAGTCCTGGTTTAAAAAAATAAAAGAGAAACACAAAACTCATCCAAAAATAGCATCTATAAGGAAGAGTGCTACCACACTTGAAGGTAACTCTTGTGAAAATGCCAAATGTATCACAGAACTACTGTCTTAACAGCTGTGACCAGGACAGGGAGAACAGAGCCAGTACACATCCAACATAAGAATCAAAAGGTACCAACAGGTTTTACTTAGGGATGAGGTGTCCCCCACTCATAAAAAAACCCAAACAATATACACCAATAAGAAAAAATTCATCATGATTTGTCCATTTCCACAGTACAGCCTCATCATTATAAAACATTCTGGTAAATATCAACCTCCATTAGAGAGCAATATACTCATTACACTTTATACTTTCAAAGAACATTCCAAATATAAGGTGCTCATGATCCTATAGGGTAGATGACTATTATCTCTAATTTACAGAAGGATAAGCAGTACAGTGATGAAGCAGCCAAAGCTGTTGGATGTGAAGGACAACAGAAACCCTGTCAATTCTGAATGCCACCCTGCCACTTCTGTTCCCAACAACAGGATCACCAGCTCAAGGCTTGGCAAGATGTATTTACTGGACATACTCTCTTGGGTTGCAATAACACAGGTATTTAAGCTAACATTTGCTGAAAAAAAACCACCAAACTCATTCTACCGTGTTCCCACTCCCTTTTTCCCTTAGGACAGGGAACTGTCTTGAGGAGGGCAGTGTAGAGGCAGGTTGGTTTTGCTCTGGCTTAGTTCCCCAGTCCAGCTCTCCATGCAGCAGTGGAAAAGTACAGGCTCATATAAGGAAAGAGATGGCCAGGCACAGTAAGAATAAACAGGCAGAGACTGCAAGACTTTGTCTGTAACAAAGCGTATATCAAATTAAGGACTTTGCACACAGCCTCTGTAGTGGTGCATGTGTAAATCAGTCTCTTTGCAGCTGACAGCTCTGGTTAACATTTTCTGAGCAAAAGAACTAACTTACATACATAGAATTGCTAAGAAGTTCTGAACTACTGCTGGACAGCACCTTCTGGCAATGTAGGCAGTTTTACCCATTTTTCAGGTCTCTGTCAAAAGCAGCTTTGTGACTGCCAGCCTTGAAGAGCTTTCTTCACAGTCCTGTCCACAGAGTGTCCCCAGGAAGGCTCATCCTCTGACCAAAACTCTGTCACATCACTGCCTGCTCAAAGTGCGTCCACACCAGCTGGGCTTCTGGAGAACAGGAGATGTTTCTATGCTGAAGAATTACATGTGCTGAATCAGTTAAATAAGCCCGGTAACAGGGCAGATGGGGTATGTCACACTTCACTGAAGAGCTCAATTGCTTGCAGCAGTTTTCTGAGAAAAAAAGAAGCAATATTTTCTGGGCCAATCTGCCTGGCCTGTAGCTCTTAAAGAGAAAAGCCAGATGTTTTTAATCTGGGGGAAAGAGGAATAAAAGATGTTTTCACTAGTAAACTGTCACCTGATCTTAGAAGGTAACAGGCACAAAAAGAATACTGAGAGAAGACAGATCCTTGTGATGTTTTCAAATACTTTGAATTTCCCAGAAGAGCCATAATGCTGTAATCCTTTACCAAATACAGGATTGCTGCAAGCTCAAGAAAGGCTGAAATGTTAACGACTTCCTTGGTTAACTCCAATGCCTCTAACAATTTCATATGGGTCAGGTTTTGTGTTCCATTAGCAACAGCAAAATTATAGTCCAAAACGATAGAAAAATGAACATCTTAATAGAATGCTAAAAAGACAAGACCAAGCATTGAAACTATGAAAAATTAGTCAAAGTTTCATTTTAACTATATTCCCCACTCCTTTTGACATAACCTCCTAAGTAGAAAATCTCAGATTAACAACACTTTAGCAGATATGTGTTATCTTTTTGTGAGGGTGACAAAACAGAAGACAAGTTTTAAGGATCATTTCTTCATCACTAAAGACATGGTAAACTACTATGATGGCTACTAATTTCAGCTGTACTGCTGACTGTGTTCCCCAACCCACTGCAACAGCTGAACTCACCCTGATGATTAAGCCAAGCATTTATTATACAGGAGTGAGAAAGGAGAAGAAACTTGACTCGGGGGAACACAGCACAGAAAGGAGAAGCTGATCCCAGATCACCCAAGTATTTCAGGGGTAAGACAAGGGCCAGCAGGCCCAGGAAACGGCGTCAGCTCCGAGAGTGAAACTCATGGCTTTTTATGTCAATACGTTCCGCTGCTTAAGTATCACGTGGTTCAATTAGAAGCTTTGAAGATCCCCTACTGCAGAGTACGGAGCTAATTAAACATTATGAAAGTAAATATAAGCAAAAGTAGTACATCTGTGACTAGGCATGGCGCCGGCCAGGGGCGGCTGCACCCTGTGCCCTCGGGCAGCGTCCATGGCCCAGGGGAACCCTGGGCGTGCCCGGCTTTGGGGCCCGCAGGCAGAGGGGCCCCGGAGCCTTCCCAGGTGCCCCTCTCGGGTCATGCCCTCATTTTTAAAACATCTCAGGGGCCCATAAGAGGCTCAGCGCTCGAGTGCAGCGTCCTCTAGCCAGAAATGGGGCAGCACTAGGGATTCGGCGTCGGACACGAAGGGGAACAGCAGGTGGAGAGAACGGGCTGCAGCGACACCGCCAGAGCCCCGCACTGAGACACCGCGAAGAGGGCGAGACGCGTTCCCAGCCGCTAGCCGCGGGGCACGGGCAGGAGCAGCCTGGTATTACCTGGCCCCCCGGCGCGGAGAAGTCCACCACGCCCCGCAGGTCGGACGCGTCGCGCTGCCGATAGAAGCGAAAGAGCCGGCGGAACGCATCCTCCCCACCCTCACGGGTCAGGGCCGCCGCCGCCATTTCGGGCCGGCCGGGGCGGGGCCGCCCCTCCCTCTCTCCGTCCTTCCCTCTCGCCGCAGTCTCGACATGGCGGCAGCCAGTGCGGTGCGGGCGGCTGGGCGCCGCTCCCGGCGGCTCTTCGACATCTTCGTGGCTGAGGTCCCCTGGACAGTGTCGAGCAGTGAGTCTGCTCTCCCCCTCCCATCCCTCACCGCTGCTGGGGCTGGCGGGGTTGGGGGGCCCCGCCGCGTGTGCCGGCACAGGCCGGGGGTCGGGCCAGGGCGGCGCGGCTGCGCGGAGGCGCCGGGCCCGAGTAACCAGGTGCGTTTCCCCACAGAGGAGCTGAAGGAATACTTCTCGCAGTTCGGGTTGGTGCAGAGGTGCCAGCTGCCGTTCGTGAGTACCCACCCGCGCGTCGTCCGAGCCGCAGTTTGTGTCTTCTTGGCGAAGCGGGGAAGAGCCGCTGGCTGGTCCTGGGGCTGGGGCCTTGCTCCGAAGCAGTTTCCCTGTTTCCGAGGAGCTGCAGTCTGGATGCCTCATCTTGTACTCTAGTGAGGTTTTCAGTGCTCCCTAGCCTTAGCTCCTTCTCGCAGGAGCATCACCACTTGTCTGCGAGCGCTAGGCCTTGTTAAAGCTTAGTGTTTTCCACTGGCTTTCAAAGAGCTTTACAAAGCACATCCTTCACATCCTGTTGATGCTGCCATTTCTAAATAGTGTATAAGTGCTTGGAGCTTCTCTGTCATCGTGTTACTATTCTTCTGATAGAGAATAAAGTTTTTATGTACCTGGTCTCGCTGGCCAAAAACTAAACGTGTGGATATGAACGTACCATCTTTTACTGCTGTGGATTCAGACCCCATACAGAATGCAGGGCTAACACAAAGCCCATAACCTCTGCAGGGTGCTGCCAAGCTGCCAATGCCTCTGTCGTTTAGGCTGTTTATCTTCTGAGGATGTAGGTCGGGGATCATAGTATCTAGTGCAGTTTCTTAGAGATGAACAGTCAAAAAGTGTTTCTTTGTGGGTAAGTTGCAGGCCATTGCTGAAAGTGTGAAGGTTCTGTCCGCTTGTGTTTCTCCATATCAAGTAATGGTCTGTTAAATTAAGCTCCGCGTGTAGTGAATTTAAGTTAGTGAGCTGATGGGTTCACCTCAGTTGAGGATTAGTGTGGAAGCGGAGAAAGATAGTTTGAAACAGGCTGGTTGTTTTGAACAGAGTAAGCTTAGGCACCTGTCACGTTGTTTTTCCTCAGGCCCAGGACAGAGTGCATAATTCTGTTGCAAAGTTTGGTAGCTTACCACAAACCCAGCTCCATCACTGATTCAAGTGATGCATGTGTATACGTTTAGATTTAGTGATTACTTAAGGAGTTCCATTAATGCTTAAAACTGCCAGAGGTACAAAAATCCCCAGTGTAGGACAGCCTAATTTAGACATCATTGTGATACTGAAACCAGGCAGTGCCTTGTAGGTGAAAATTTCCTTGGTGGTGTGGAAGTGTTGCCAGTTACAGTGTTTGGCCTCATGATCAGAGTGGCTGAGCTGTTGGGAGCTTTGAGGGGGATCAGAGTAGAGATTGAAGGCACTTGGATACACCTGGCTTTTCCTCATTATCACCTCTTTATTGACAACTGTCTTTTCTGACTGGCAAATTATTTCTAAAAAGAACTTTTTTCAGTGCAGTTACTGCTTGTCATTCTGAATTGCACTCTGCTTTCTTAGTCTCTTAAGCAGCTTTATCTTGCTGAATGCTTTTCAAGTACTGTGGCCATTTAAATGTCAGTTCTGTTGTGACTGGCTATTATTAGTAGATAAATACTGCAGTTTAAAACTACTGTCTATGCATTATTCCAGGCTTCAACTATATCTTAAGATCGTGATTTTTTTTTATTATTGCTAGACTCAAATTGAAAGGTATGTAGAACAGCCTTTGCTAGACCCACACATGCTGTCACTGACAGCAAACATCTTAGTGTGAAAAAGGCTCCTGAAACAGCAAGTGTGCCAGTTCCTCTGATAATTTCTGAATAATCCTTAAATTCAATACCTGTACAAAGTTTTTAACAGCCTCTCTGAATATTTCCTATAGTAATTGTATTTTGGTTTTTTTAACTGGTAATTAGGACAGAGATACAGGCTTTCACAGACGTTACTGCTGGATTAAATTCGCAACTCCTGAAGAAGTTCAGAATGTGTTACAGAAGGACTCCCACATTCTTGAAGGTTCCAAGGTAATGTGCTAATTCCTTTAATGAAGTAATGTGATGAGTTGACTCTAATTCTGCCTTCATTTGGATACAGTAACATGAAAATATTACCATATTCTTTCAAAGTGTGGTTAAGGATTTTGTCACTCAGTGTGCTTTTAATGTTTTTTAAATCATTACCACTTCTGTTTATTCCCTCCTCCCAGCTTGAGTCGTTAGGGGTCAAGATCATAGAGATACCAGAGAGATCCTACTCAAGAGACCAAAAACTCCTGCTATGCTAAAGTCACACAAATTCAGTAAAACTGCTTAACTATGCAACTAGTTTGCAATTTGAAACGTAGGTTTCTGCAGGTGGATTCCAACATCTGATCTAGATGTTGAGTGGCTGGGGGAACATGATAAAGAAAGTGATGCTAACTTTTGAACTTTAGTGAAATTTATTTTTCTTCAGCTGCCATTTAATACAGGAGAAATCAGCTGCTTGCTTTCATGTGTTCAAGACAACTTTAAATTTTCTTTAGTGTAGGGTTTTGTTCTCTCCATCTTTAATATTTTAAATGTTAGTGCATTAGTGTATGGTATCAAGACAGTGTACTGGTCTGGTACACATACAGCAGTGTCTGTCATTGACTGGTCAGCTAGAGCCAGACAACTGTATCCTCCAGCTTCACTCCAGCATAGAAGCAGAGCAAAGCCATCTCACCGCTTTCCTAACATTTAGTGTGCAGTGGTGTTGACAGATAAAGAACAAAGGACAGGGAGTCAATGGCTGCCCAAAGCCATTGATTTATTAACAGCTCTCATGTCAAAATCATTAGAAACTTGCATCTGGTATGTTCCCTGAATAGGGGATTTTCTTACAGGCTTACATGTGCTGCAGCTGATACAACTACTCAGACGGTGTAGAGAGTGAAGCCATGAGCAACACGCAGGCTGCTGTATCAGACACAATCAGTTCAAGCCTTTGATTAATTAATATGAATTCCTCAATATCCTTTTGACACCTAGTTTCTTATTTTGAGACTTAGAATGCTAGGAGATTGTAAAAGTAAAATGAATTGGCAGGAGACTTTAGAGATGCAGTATTTTGATTGTGGTAAAGTATTTTGCTTGACATGGTTCATATTCCTGTATAAGTCATTGCTGGTTGTGGTTACTTCAGTACCCATTCCCAAGAAGAACCAACCTGCAAGTTCCAACTGTGGTACAAAAATGGAAGCAGAAATTAAGATGCCTTAAACCATGACTAGATAGGCAGTAGGCTGGTCCTTCATAAATTGTGCTGAACTAGGATGTTATCTGTATGCAATTATCAAATTAAGTACTAGAAATAGCATAGTATTTTGTGTAAATTTCCTGGAAATTTTTGCTGCCTTTTATTCTTGAAACTTAAAGGATAGCCAAATGCACTTGAATGCCTAGGCTTCAAAGACTGTACTCTCACAAGAGGTGCAAGCTAAGAGGCTTCTTTATAGTGAAATAAAAAGCAGAAGGCAAGGAGTAGTTATTTTCATTTCTTAAAAAATGAAGAATAGGCTTCTCTAGAATACATGAGCACTTCTCCCACTTGGTTCTAGGCCAGGTTTAGACAGTTACTTTTTCTTAGTTCCAGATGAAAGCACAAGTTTTTAAGATGCATTTTGCTGGTACAACTAGCAAGTGCTGTGCATATATATTCAATTTTCCTGTCAGGAAAGCCCTGGCTTGGGGCTCATGAAACTGAATTGGTTATAAATGTATCTTCTGCTTTCCATACCAGTGTTCTGGGTGATCAGAAATGAAAAATAAACCTTCTTGCATAGCTAATTTCAATAATTTCCATTGTTTTCAGCTCACTCTCAGACAGCAGATCCGTAGAAGACGCAGTCAAAGAAAGAATCAAAGTGAGTGAGTGGTGGAAGGAGGCTTTATTTCACTAAATGTAAAGAAACTAAAATAAAGATTACTAAGAAACTATGAATGAGTACTTGTTTTAAAACAGAATCCAGCTGTTTCCCCTCCCTTGTTCAAATAAATTGTATAGCCACACTAAAACACTGAATCATAAACACCCCAGCATCTGTTACAGCAGAAGACGGTCATTATATACAGCAGGAAAGCTTTTAACAGATCAAGTCAAAGCTTTAGCTACCTACAAAAACTAAAGCTGTAGGAAGGGGGCTACATTCTTACCCTCAGATGCTGGGCAATGGGGAATCAGCAAAGTCAGAGAGCTTGCTAAAGAATAATTAATTCCCTTATGAAACGTTTCAGAGTGGTCTCCATGTCTCCTCTCTCCTCAGGTAGCAGTCCTATGTAGAAGAATTAGAGTGTGTATATATCCACACGGCCAGAGTTGTGAACTGCTGTGTTACAATGCCATCCTCCTATACACCCAATATTAAAAAATCCTTTTTTCATCAAGTCCAGGCTTGCAGTCCATTTCCCTACCTCTCAGGGAGCAGAGGCATTCAGTCCTTCCTCCGCTTTTTGCTCTCATGCTCATGTTCTTTAGGGCGGCTGCTGTCTGATGGCCGTTTAGAACCACCGTGTTGCTTAGCTTCTTCCAGAAACTTGTCCAAACCAAATGGATCCTCCTCAAATTGAACTGGTCCATCTCTGCCCCTGCCTCTGGTGTTACGATCCGAGTTAGAGAACTCTTTGTCAGGAACAAACCTGCAGAAGAAGATGATTCTCAGTTGACTAACTTCACAGTACTAATTGAGAATATTTCTTAAATATATTTCCTTACCTGTTGGTCTTTATTCGAGCCTCCAGATCATCACCATACATGTCCTTATCCACATTTTTACTTGGCCTGTAGATGTTTTGGGCCATATCCTTGCCACTTCTCCAAGGCTGGTCATAAACATTATAAATTTCATCTTCTCCTCCAGCAAAGCCACTGTCCATACCCTGTGAAGAACAGCAAAACAGCACAACTGAATCTGCAAAACGTCAGCTAACTTATTTTAACAACAAAATACACTGACGATGTTACACAGTTACACAGATGGTATTGTGTGATTTATGATTGATTTCAAATTACTCCAAGCACTTAATGAGGATATGAGTGGGTTTGGGTCTGGGATTAAGTCCAGAGAACATGACATTACAAGCCTTAGTCCTACTCTTCCAGAAAGCAATAGGAAGGATTACAGGCCATCTGCATTTCAGAATAATGGATCATTTCACTCTGTCCTGCAAGTACAGCTGTCTGTAATAGTTAAGTACAACCATACAGAAATGTGTATTACTCAGAATTTCTGGAAAACATGATTTAAGCTGACTGATCCAAATCACACAGAGGCTTATATAAACTCTGAAAGTACTAATGTCTGCTTGTTCATTTTTGGTTCATCAGCTTTCCCTTCTTGCCTGCAAGTCTTTCATTGGAGACATGAAAAAGAATGATTGACAAACTGCAGGTCTATTGAAGGATTTGTTGAAGCCTAATCTATTTTGTCATCTCTGAATAGTATAAAATTAATGGAAAATAAATGTTGCTGTTAACTGTTTATATCTTTGGAAGTATTATTAACACAAGCAGTAATGGGAATAGAAAGTATTTACTTGCTTTTCTCTGAAAGCAGAATTCCCTATTCAGTCAGTACATTTGTACAAGAGAAGAAAATGAGGTCACTGCAGCTTGAAGGCAAAATACTTTTTGTCCCCACTCCCCAGTGAGAAAAATGCCAACAAAACCAGTTTAATTCAGCTATACACTTAGAATATTCAATTTTTTTTTTGCCTAGGCTCTGCATAAAGGAAATCAATAGTTTTCCTAATTACTTATGTAAAGACTTCTTTCTGAGTGTATCCACACCAACCATGAGAACAGGCTCCCTTTAGTATTCTAGCCATACCCACTAAGGAACGATGAGCTTGTTATCACAGAAAGCTACACAGCTGTGAAAAGATATTTTACCTTGCTTTGGTTGAACAGCCTCTGGTCATATTGGATTTCATTGGATGGCCTGGGGTTGGGTACCCCCAGGGCAATAACTTCACTGATATCTCTGTTCTCATTTCTTTGCAGCTTTGACCTGAATTAAAAATTTAAAAGTTTTATGCGGTCAGTAAACCATACTTGTTGACATGCTCAGTTGCAACTGTATCCTGTATTAGTTGCTAACGATTTGCCTCAGGAGCCAGATTCTGACTGTTGTTCTTCCTTACTAGGTAACATTTAAAATTTGTCTCCTGGCAAAGGAAACATTTGGAAAAGTTATGTTCAGCTGGGCATGACATTTAAATTTGCTTTCCACTATCTGCAATTCACATCAAGCTGACTTGGTCTAAAATGTCATATTTATTTTTTGCAAGAATCAGTGTAGTTATATTCTGGGAAGGCTGAGCAATCCAGTTTTAACATATTAGAGATTTTAAGCCTCCAGAAATCATTTGCACTCAGGAACCTCAATGGCTTCAGCTAGTAAGACACTTCAGCCTACCTTCATAAATCTAAGCTTACTTTAAATGAAAAGCTTCAAGAAACAAAGCCACTATTGATAACTCTGATCTCACCAAAACTGGAGGATTCAGGTTTCAATCTCTGCTGTCAACATGTTAATTAAACCTGAATATGCTGAAGTTCTGCTAAAGAAAAACCCACCCAAAACCAACACAGCACACCCCTCTCTCCCATTCATGTGGAAAATTCTGCATTTTGAAGAGAGTATTGCAGTGTTTTAACACAGTAATACCTTTTCATACAATGAATGAACTGTGCTTCATACCATTGACTATCTCCACAAGATAAAATTCAGGCACTAACATCAAGAGAAGGAAAGCCCAGTAATAGGTTCCCTAGTGGGTAAGTCAGTGCCAGCAGAGGAACAAACCAGCTTTTTTTTTGTGACTCACCTTTTATCAGGGGCTGCCCGGGAAAGATTTCTGTCATGCTGTCTCTCTTTGCGTCGGTCATGTCTGATTTCATCTCTTTCTCTAGCTTCTCCATCCTCTGAACAAATACAAGATTGCTCATTATAGACAATATTTGAAGTTTGAGTTAATTATGCCACAGACATTGGCACAGTAATTCAATTCAGTATTCTTTTACAGAAGAGTAGTGACCCTTAGTACTATTTAAAATGTTACGCTTTATTTAAAGTGAACACATGGAACACCATGGCTTTCTTATGCCCCAAGCAATTGACTGTCCTTGATAAGAGTCAAAGCAGACATATCCTAACAACTATGTTCTTTCAGCTTTCAAGAGCTTAAATACTTGTCTGTCCAGGAATTAATATTCTAACATTTACAGATCATTATATTACAATTTTAAGTGTAAAAATATCATTGAAACGTGCAGGGATTTCAGTGTTTGAAGAACATTCTGTGATGCAGTATCAGAAAATCACTCGGGTTGGAAGGGAGTCTAATTCACAACCTCCTGCTATCAATGCTGAATTCAAACCAGGTTGGTCAGGGCTTTTCCCACTCAGGTGAGGAAAACCTGCAAGAGTAGAGACTGCCAGACTCCCTAGGCAACCTGTTCCACTGCTGTTTGTCCTCATGGTGAAAATTTTTCTCCTAACATACAGTTGAAACATCCTACTTCAACTCTTGACCACTGTCTCATTCTTCCACCATGCAACTTGGTGAAGAGCTCTGACAATCATTTGGGGATCATTGTGGGATGACCTTGTGGGTAAGTTCCCATTATTTGGCCCCAATAGCACATCATCTCCTAGCAGAACAAGCTTTACTCTCTCAGCATCACCTGCACAGGCAGTTACTTGAGCCCGTGACCATTCTGATGGCCTTCCACTGAACTGACTCCCATTTATCAATGTCTGTCTTGTACCTGGAGGCCCATAACTGCACAAAGTATCCCAGATGCAGTCTAACAGGTCACCAATAAAAGAAAATTATTACTTCCTTTGACCTACTGGTTACACTCCTGCCGACGCAGCTTTGTACGTCCTTAGCATTACTGTTGCCAGGGCACACTGCTGGCTCATATTCAGCATATTGTCCACTACAACTCCTGGGTCTTTTCCAACAGAGTGGCTCTCGAGCTGGCCAGCCCCCAGTCTGTTGGTAAGAGCTTAGTGCATCCCAGCTGCAGGATCTGGCACTGTATGGCCATATCCTTCCGCCTCCTACAGAGATCATAACTGCTAAGTTCATCACCTTGGTCTTTGAAGTGTAATTTCAATCAGAACGTAAGACTTATCACAACGGTGACAATTTAGCTAATTTCGCAGCAGGGTTTTTTAGGGCCTACTGGCCACAAAACTGCAGCTCTGCAAGATCAATTACAGCAGCGCAAGAGACAGAATATTGCATTTTATCATCTTTGAAAACTTAAAAGATGGTTTAGTTCTTCTAAACAATGTTGCCTTTCATCTGCAATATGCTGCTTCTAAAAAAATTAGTTTAGAACTGAAAAAAAAAAAAAGCCATCACTTGCACTGATGCATTATTAACTCGAAAATTCTCAGTGTCCTAAACCTGTATACACCAACATACTGATGTGAGGTTCAAACCTGCATCCCATCAAACCAGCCAGTGAATTAACCAATAGACTAAAGAGATGAACTGATGTCATGCTTAGAAATTTCAGCTGGTATTATTTTAAGTTCTCAGGTTATTGCTCCAAGCCTACATTTCAGTGTTAAAAAAAGCCATAGCACTTTAACAACAAAGAAATGTACCTTTTTCAACATGGGTTTTGATCCCTGCTCTTCTCTCCCTGGCTTTCTGAGCCATTTCTCGGAGCTTTTCCTCATGTTTCTCCTTTTCTTTCTGAGCCATCTTCCTCTCCACCTGGGCACGCATCTCTACTGCCTCACGAGCCTGCACAAATAAGACACAGTTAAAAATACAGAAAGCCTACCACCTGGGATACAAGCAGACCTGTCATGGAGTTAGCTAATAAACAGGACAGAAATGAAACCAAAATTAGGAAGTTTAAAGCCCATCAGCCACAGCAGTTAGAGCTGAGAGACAAGACCCATGACTTCCAATAACTTAACCCACGCTGAGCCAACGAATCAGAGATAGTGGGGTAAGATCTTAAGTCTTACATTAGCAAAGAAGCAGGACAAATCAAAAAGCTCTAGCCTATTCACAGCTGATTTTCTGAAGTAAATTAACATACAAAGATAGCAAAACTATATGGAACAAAACAGTTTAAAGAACTACCTGACCTTTCTGTCAGCAATATAGAGCGCCTCAGCAAGTTTGGCAAAGTTTTCATTAATATGAACAGTCTGCAATCCTCTGCCATCTGCAGCCAGACGCTTATCTAATGGAATGGTGTAACCCTACAGTGGAAACAGAGAGCCAGTTAATCACAGAAACAGTATTTGTAATTACAAGCATTATTATATTCATTGTGTAAGAAAACAAAAACACATACAAAACTCACAGCCCATCATTATTATGCCTCAATGGATCTCCTTTTCATATGTACTTTAAATTCTTACCAGGTAATACTAAGCTTCACTCCAATTCCACCCTCCCACCAAGTACGAATCGCAGCTTCCCTTCAAGTTTCATCTTCGGACAAAAGAAAGTTTTCAATTAATAAGGTCCACTTTTTGCTTTGTGTTAAGAACTACAGATAATAGCTTCTCCAGTCTCTAAACTGTTTTACCATTTTTTGCTTAAAAATTGTTTTACCTAAACAGTTTCCATACCTGTTAAGAGGTTAGCTGATTCAAAATGAGAAATTAAGGGGCAAGGCAGCCAGCAAAAGTAAGACACACTAAATGCCAATTTTGTTTTCCAAAGATGAAACTCAAAATTATTTATAGATGATATTTTAAGATTTTTTTTTGTGAACTCTACAAAATTTTTGCTTTGGTTTTAGCATCTGTAACCTAAAATTTGATCTAATTAGTGTCAGTCCCAGTTAGACAGCTGTGTTGGGGTAGGCAAGAAAAAAGTAACATCCAAACATGCAGCTTTTCCTTCCTCCATTTGAAGAGGCTGTCTCAGGACAACAGCTTAGTAAGTTTCAGAATGATTAGACCAGTTACTGCAGTTACTGGGGGAGAATAAATTCTCCCCTCTCTTGGAACATAAACTTAATGGCTGATAAAAAACAAAAGGACAGGACCTACTCAAACAAGGAACAAAAATAGCAAGCTGACCAGTGATAAAAATTAATTAATGGAAGAATGCAACAAGGAAAATTTTCCAGAAATAGGGACTGCAGTATTAAAAAGAAACATGCTTGGGTCTCTGACACTCTGCTCTTTTTTCAGTTTAGATAGCTTTACTTTGTGACCTCAAGAGGTTCTGAGTTTTGACTGCACTATTATGGGGATTTTAGCTAATATAATTTTTCCTCTCAAAATTTATTATCTCTGCCATGAAGTAACATATTCTCCCTCAGTTCTATGTTCTCAATTGGACAACCCTTATATGCCAAACTGAAGAAAAATGAGCTGTATGATCATGTGTTCTCCATGCTGGAAGCAGCCAGTTTCCCTAACTCTAGAGGTTTAAAATCAGTATTATTCAAGCTTAAATCATTCACAGAAGTTTCCCATCAGGTTGCAACATTAGAAAAATAAATTTATGACAACTTAATTACCTTTGCATTTTTCCAGTTTGAAATGCATGGAGGAATTTTCCACTCTTGCTGTTCTTTCACAGTCATCTGATTTAAGAGAAGAAGCAAAGTCATCTTCAGATTCATAGTAAAAGGAAATACTGTTTTCTTTCTCAAAGGCAGCTATGAAACTATTGAAATAAGTTAGAGTAGAAAGTTCAGGACTCCACTACTCTTCTTAGGAGCAATAAGATTACAGAATCAAGGAATGGTTTAATTGGAAGGGACCTTAAAGATCAGCTGGTTCCAAACCCTCTGCCACGGGATTTGGTTTTGCACTGTATCTTTGCCAACACTCAATAAAGTCCCAACAGCTCTTCAGCCATCCTCTTAAGCTTTTGTCACACAGGCTGTAACTCTCAGCCAGCTTGTTAACATCTGCACACTTAGCAGATGTTCAAGATGTACCCAACAACAGTGTTGTCTAAAAGCAACATAAGGGTACCCAGGCTAAAGTCTTGGTCAACTCATTCATGCCGTGAACAAATTTAGTAGTGTAGCCCTGAATAAATTACATGAGACATCTACTCAACCTTTGACAAGATACATGAAAAGACAGCTACTTACAGAACTGGCCAAATGAAAAAAGAAAAAAACAAACAAAAAGACTGCACTGGGCACCAAGTTTATCACTTAACATCACATCAAAAGATCAGTAAGGAGAAGGTACACAGAAATGAACTAAGAATCAAAGAATTTGTGGACCCACCTAAGCATTCAAAACTGCGAACAGTTATGGCATTTCATACCTTTCTACTAGGAGAGTGCATTACAGGTGCCGGAGGAGATGGTGGTCCTCGCGGAATCTTCTTGTTAATTCTGAACAATTACGAAAACAATTACAATGACAATCAGCAGGTTGCACAGAAGTACACTTCAAAATCTTCTATTTTCCATGAACAAGCTGTGAACACTTACTTGAATCTTGGAGGCTCCATAGGGTCCTTCTGCATTTCCACCATCCGAATGACTCTCTGTTTTGCTCCAGAGTTGAATGCAACTCCTTGCTGAGATGGTGTGTACCTGAATAAAACAGAGTGCTCAGTTCTCTGCACACAGCTAGATATTTCTTTCCCACCTCCGTTTTTACTCAGTTCACTGCTCTAGCTGTGATTTCATTTTATCCACAACAGTTTAAGACTATGCCACTATGGATGTCAGCAGCAGGTAACTGCACAGATGATACTGCACTGAGTGCTGACTCAGTTACACCAGACAGAATGTAACTTCTCTTCAGGGCTATATTCTCCTGTTTCAACCAAGATTCTGAAATAGAAGAAAAACAAGTACAATACACACAGCTTGTCACAATATTAGCCACCTATGTCTGTGAAGCCCTGGTGATTTCTAACTGTTCAATATGAACCTCTTCACATACTTTTTTCAGAATTAACCTCAAGCCAAGTGTAATCCTGCCATGAAATTTTTCTGTGTTTGAAACAGAAAATCTTTATAAATGAGTAGCAGCCTCCTCATGATTCCAATTCTTTCCAATTGCTCATTTTCTATGAAGGAAGAACTTTGTTACATGTCTTGTAACATGTAACAAAGTTTACTTGGAACTTGCAGTAAATACTTTGCTTTCAGGGCAGCATCATTAATAGTGATCCCTGGCAAATCTGTGTTTTGTTGCTAAAACAATAACCCCTCCAAAGTGCCACAACTCATGACATGTTAACGACGTATTTCTACTTCAAACTAGGTGATCATTAGTGGGTTAATTCAAAATACATAAGTCAGTTTCATATTCCTTACAGAAGAACAGAATTCAAGAGGAATTTCTGTTCTCAGAAATTCAACAAATATGCCAATTTTAATCCATTTTGTATATCACAACATCTTACACAAACACCAGCACTACATACCGAATGTACTGTGCAGGAGCTAGTTTGTCAGCAGCTCGAACTGGCATGGCTGCTGCAACTTTCTGGGAGACCGATTTCTCCAAGGCTGCTCTTGTCTTCTCTGTTATCTGAAGAAAAAATACCACAGTGTGCATCTCATCCCATACGCAAGACAGAAAGCATACCACTGCTAACTAGGCACATCAGTGCATGCAATACCTCTCTAATTGCCTCCTCATCTGGTCTTTGCAGTTCAGGATCATCCACGTTCATGACCTCTTTTGGCACAAGATCTGTGTACTTGCTGTAAATAACCTGGAAGACATTATATTTTACTAGTGCTGACGAACAGGAATAAATGTACATCAAAGGAAATCTTTCAGGCTTAGACTATACTTTGGGTACTAATTAAAATTAATATACAACTATAAATGTGGTACAATTACGTATCATTCAATTACTCCCATAGAAGACCTGGTTACACATACACTCTGGACCCCATTTTACAGATGGAGTAATCGAAGAAACAAAGCAATCTGATTAAATATAATTGTATAAACTGCTCTCAGAACTGGCATTAGACGGCAGTTTTCTGCTTCCCATTCCTAGTATTTTCCTTTTTTAGGGACCCCAAGACAGACAAAACCCCACACATTCTTACTTTTGTTTTCAGGGATTTGATACAAGTATTTTCCAGCATCTGGATTTTTTCATGTCATTATGTTTACTATTTTTGTGAAAAAATAAATACTTGAGAAATCTGGTCTTGACACTTTCCCTTGTATAGGTACTTGAGTTTTCACACAACACGCAGCTAGCTTCTGGCAGCTTCCAGTCCCAGTTTAAAATACTGGGAAAGAACACTATTAGAAGGCTTTGGGGAAAAATGTATTGTATTACGTTAATGCTTCACAAGTATCCAGCAAAACAGGAAGTTTTAGTTCAAAGGGTTAAAAGTCAAGAACTATTATTTCAAGTTCATTATACAGTACATGTCCAACTGCAAAATTAACCTTCAGCCTCAGCATTAATTAATCACATGAGAGCCATTTTCTGCTTCTCAGCCTTCACTCCTAAAATTTTAATCCTTTGAATTAGTATCAGTAATGTTATAGCTTCTCAGATGCTGAATGAAGGACATCTGAAGAGCAGTGTTCCTCTAAGGTAATTAACTCTTAAGTCCAAGTGTCTTGCTGCCTGAAGAACAAAGTATGCTGAAGGTGCTTTAGAGCATCCCAAAAGACAAAAAAGAAAATAAAAGAAGGTGCTCTTTGTGATGGTCCAAGAGTACTCTAAAAACTACTTTACAATGAGGTACAAATGATCTATATGAACTATTTAAACTTTGAAGTACTGCACGCAAATGGCAAGATGCTTTACTATGGAAGAAATACATAATATGGATTAAACTATCCTGAAAATACAACTATTTCTGCTGCCATCAAAAACTTAATATACTTGTACATTTTAATTGCAGTCCTTTGTTGAAGTGATACAAAGAGGCAGATAAAGAAGTTGCATTTCTTTTTGTTGTTTTTCTAGATATTCGTCTTGTTTTATGAGTAATGTTGAGATATTTCATTAATCTAAGATACAGAGGAGACTGGGATTGTTTGATATTGTACTGTGCCCATCCATTACCATTTTTCAGTCTATGAAATTTGAAAGGAAGCATCAGCCTGTGTTGTAGGTATTTCACTCTGATTGCTACTGAAAAGCAGAATCTCCTTCTAGGCAGAAAAAAAAAGCTCAAGTTTTGGTACACCTACACGGTTCCCTGGCTGGGGCAGCCTTAACAGGCAGTGATTAGAAATCTGCATGCCACTGCAATCAGAAAGACAATAATATTACCTAACTGGCTAAGATACTGTACCACACGGCAGGATTTAGACATCAATCACATTCAGAGTCTCACAAGGCACTTGATAGATTCAAGTGTCTCGACAGAAATGTCTTAATTTGCTACGCAGAAATCCTCTCCTCGACATATTTTGTTCTATATATCCCAACCAGCCCTGTATAGTGCTTATCAATCCTATATGTATATCAAGAATTTACTATCAAGCAATGCAGAATGAATTCCTTCCTTGTCAAAGAATGGTTTCTCCATATGAAGCATGTAACATTTTAGAAATCATTAAAATTACCTGGTTGTAAGCCTGGTACACACACTAGATAAAAAAATGGTAACAAACTCTCAAACCAACCTCTGCCACAAAGGCAAACTGGTTGTGAGTAAGTAACACTTTTGATTATTTGAGTTATATTCATGTTCTCTTGACCTGTTCCATAGCTGTGACAGGACTTCCTTCAACAATGGAACTACTCTCTTTGTAAATGTTTCAATTTAATTGGCAATCTTGGGAAAGAAACCTGTAAATAAGCTTCATGATTGTTTTCTCCTTTAACAACTAAGCCACAGCCTCGGACCATGAGGAAGAAATCCAACTCCACCATAAAAAGTTATTCCTGCTGGAAAAAAGTAACCGACCTAACAGTTCCAGTCCTTGATTTCACTCTTTCTTCTGTCTTCATAAAAACGCAGGATGCAATTACATGTTTTTATTTTCCTAATAAGGGGACAGCATCAGTCTCACCAAAATGTGTCACTATTGATGCATTATTTTGTCCTGGCTTTTAGTAATGTAAGTAGAGAAAGTACTCAAAGAATTTACAGCAGCACAAGAGCTAACGACACAGCTAGGCTAGAAACCCTTCATCTCGATGACCAGACAGAAGGAACTGCATCCTCAGATCCGTAAGGTCATGCATCTAGGTCTGTCAATGTTATCCAGCATTTCATGTCTAGCAGACTTTCTGCCAAACCCAAACAGGAGGCTTGTCAGACTATCACATTTGTGTCAGTATTTTTCAAGGCAAATTCTCTGAAGCAACTATTTTTTAAATATGTAAGGGAACAGATGCAAGAGAGATGAACCACTGCAACAGTAGAAACTGCTGACAAGTCATCTAGAGATAGGGTCTGGGTGATGGAACTGCTGCCTCTACAAGAAGGCAGAATACTAAATTCAACTTCAAAAAATCCATAAACTGTAGCAAAAGCAAAATTTGCTTCCTAACTCACACCAAACAAGTAGCTCCTAGAATAGCTTCATAAACTCCATCTAATTTCTGGCAGGCTGCTAAATATCTGTTTCTTTTAGCTCTAAGTATTAAGATTGAAGAAATATTGAATTATGGCTGCAGCTCTCTGGAAAATGAAACTTCTGTAGCTAATCCTACTGACACTGTACTATCAGAAATTCTTAAGAGAAAACATTCTACATTATTCAATTCAACACAGATCACTGAAGAACTGCTCCCTATGACATCTCTGCCAATACTTTCTCCTGCAAAGCAAATCAAATCAAGCAATAGTAGTTCTGCTGCTTCCAGAGAAATTGTTTCAAATACCTGTTGCAGCACAGAGAGCCAATTGTATCCTGAGCTACATCAAAAGCAGCGTGGCCAGCAGTTTGAGAGAGCTGATTCTGCCCCTCTGCTTTGCACTGGTGAGACCTGAGCTGGCATGCTGCATCCAGCTCTGAGGCCCCAAACACAATGTTGACCTGTTGAAATGAGTCCTGATGAGGCCACTAAGTTGACCACAGGGCTGCGAGAGTTGGTGGTGTTCAGCCCAGAGAAGAGAAGGCTCCAGGGAGACCTTACTTCTGATTTCCAGCACCTAAAGGGAGCCTACAAGCTGGAGAGGGACTTTTTACAAGGGCATGTAGTGACAGGACAAGGGGGAAGGGCTTTAAGATGAAGGAAAGTAGGTTTAGATCAGGATTAGGAAGAAGTTCTTCACTGTGAGGGTGGTGAGGCACTGGAACAGGTTACCCAGAGAAATTGTGGATAGTCCATCCCTGGAAGTGTTCAAGGCCAGAATGGATGAGGCTCTGAGCAAGCTGGTCTGGCAGAGGGTGCCCCAACCCAAACCATTCTATGCATCTGTGATCTAATTTTCCCTCAGTTTTACTCTCCTTTGAATCACAATAATTCATCTTTACTCTCAGCATTTACATCCAGCTGGATGCAATCAGGATCAAGCTGACACAGAAGGCAGAGCTCAGGGTTAGGAATCCCTAACTCTACATTTGTACAGCGCGTGGTTTTGGAAAAGCCCCACATCTCTTCCCTCTTGGTGAATGAGAAAGAGAATACTAACTGCCGTCATCATAGATGCCACATGGAAAGTTAATGACAGTAAGATCTGCATTAATCAAATATGACAAACATTAACAGTTTAAATTTAACTCTACCTGTTAGGAAATATTTTCCTAACTCTGAACCAAATAAGACTCAGTGCAAGGTTATAGTCGCTTTTGCCTCAAGCCTACTGTCATATCTAGTTATTTTTCAAACATCCTAAGATTCCAATCTGAACAGTTCTATTACATGCAAATTAAAAATAATCCTGCAAGTAAGTAAAGATGTATTTGACAAGTTGTAAAAATGAAGGTTTAACTACACTAACTTTTTTCTTGTTATTTGGCCTGCAGCTTCCCCAAAATTGGTATGATTATTGTTTCTTGTCTAATTATCTGCTTGAAATTATTTTGTATGCTTTCAACAAAGCAACATTTCTATTTAGCATGAAGTATCAAATATTTAGTTTAAAATTTCTTCAAATAGAATTAATGTTTTAACACCTTCCTCCTGAAAAATAATTCCAAACATTAGATGAAGTCTGATGGAACTCAAAGAAAAGTCCCCTCAATAAAAATGCTGCCACTGTTCTTTTTTTCTGTTTAGTCTAACGACTTTCTTCCACATGACAGCATGGAGTCCAATTTGCACTCATCTTTTTCAAAGGTACTGCAGTAACATATGAGGCACAGGACAAGGATATGCAAGATGTGATTTGACACTCAGAGTATTAATTAAATATAAAATCCTACTGGCTGTAGAATCTATTTAAAACAATAAATTTATCTGTTAAAAGTATTTTCCCTGCTATTCTTAGAATGCCCATCCTTTTTGTTTGAGAGGTAAAGTTTATATTTTGGTTTCCTCCCTTCCTCAAACACAGTAAGACATGGGGCATATTATATAACCATAAGCTTTTCAAGGCACCCTAAATTAAAGCCCAAGAAGTCAAATAATTTTGAAAACAGCTATTCATATCTATTAGTTAAAACACTCCTTGTAGTTAACACTTTGTTTAGACTTTGTTTGTGTTATCCTATTCTTTCCAGAAGATGCTTGCTGGAAGAAGCAGCTGGTCATACACTTGATCATGCCTGAGCACTTTTCCAGCCCCCAACACCTGCTTAAGGGAATTAAAGTCCACGTAGCCCACTTGGTTATACTTGAAAAGGCAGATGTAAATACTCCTTAAAGTAGACTTAGGAGACCCAAGATTCTGACCTCAAAACTAGTAGGACCTCAAGTGTCATCTCTTGGTTTTAGAAAGGCCATTGGATACAGGAAGTTGAAGTTCCCCCTAAAAAACTCCATGAGAATCTTGCAGTCTCTGCACTCAGCACAAAACTTCTGGAGTATAACCACAGGCAGTACTTTCCGCTGCGATTAAACAACAATAGCAAACACAGAGCACCCAACAACACAAAACAACCAGAAGCATCAAATATTAAACCAGTAAGACACAAGGTGAGGTGTTCTGAAGGCCAAACTGTGCTTTCTGTCCGGTTTTTTGTCCCCTCTCTCTACACACATGAAATGAGGCCACAGAACTGTTTCAGCTTCTTGCCTTCATTGGAAAATGACAACTGCTAAGCCATCAAGTAAGTTCTGTGTAGAGATTCTCACCATTTTTGCCTTATCACGTAATTATATTACCGAGAAGATCACAATTTCTGTCTGACATTATTTTAGTTCTTAAATAAGAAAAGAGGACGCAATCCATGTGGCTAAGGCCAGACCAACGAGTTCAAGTATATGCAGTGTATACGTAAAACTTTTCCAAGTATACATGCCAGCTGACATTCTGGAAGAAATATTACCTTGTCTTTCGACTGTCCTTGTCGAGCAATTGCATCGTATTTTATTTTTCCTTCTGCATCCACCTGAACAGCCAGAGCATTGGACATTTTCTTCTTTCGGCCCATATCCAATGGATATTGGGCCACATGAATTTCTGGGAAAGCACCCCCATCTCCAAAATCCTATAGAAAAGAAAAAAGAAGTGAATGTCCAAAAGACAAAAAAATGTGAAAGGGAATGAAAGAGCAGATTGATTTCAACAAAAACTAACTTGGCAAGAATGCTCCAGTAACTTTATTATTTTCACTGATAAGAGAGCAATTAATGAGAGAACCTGCAGTTATTAAAAGACACTGAAATGGAGAGACATCTTGCAGTAATTATTCCCTGCACAAACTAGGAACAGGTACTACTGACTAGAATGTGCAGGCAACACTATGCTACAGACAATACAAAATTAAGTATTTAATTATCACGTGAGTTATCAATTAGAACTTCAAAAATTGACCTTCTGCAATAAAGCAACTGTGGATACTAAAATTACAAGAGCAGCATTTTTATGAAGACTTCTACTGGTTATTTGCTGCTTTTCACACCAAAATGAAATGAAAAAGATAAAAAATGCATTCCATTCCTTTCAAAGCCTGTAGCTCAAAACTTTACAATGCTATGTGTCAAGCATTTCCTTATTTTGCCGTGTAAATACACTGAAAATTGGCCCAGCACACAACAGCCCAATATTGATACGGTTTATTTCCTCTCTCCTACAATGTGTTGGTGTAAAAGCATTTAATAAACAGATAACCAAAAGACTTCTTAAAGCAGATAATCCTGGCTCAGTAACACAGAGGACCCAGTGGTACCACTCATAAAACAACTTCATGCTACAGTTTCAAATGCAATGCTTTGGAAGAAGCATTTGCTTAAAGCAGCATGAGCATCTATCCCTTTCTCTGTTGCAACGGTATGCCTTATGTGGAGCCTGGTAACAAAACAGATCAAAAGATAAGAATGGTGTCTTGAGCAGATCTATCTCCCTCCATGCTCACCATGTGACTAAGTAGTTACCACTACTGAGACAGAGTGGACTGAGACTGGAAATGACCAAGCAGAACACTTCCAAACAGGGACAGTGTGCTTATGCCATCTGCAAATGGTCCTTGAAACATCTTTTCAGTTATTTGAAGTTTTCCACTGAATGTCCCACATTCAACAATCAGTTGTTAAAGTATTAGCCAGAACCAAATTCAGTCATTCTTCAATTTTTTTTTTGCATAACTTTTAATGTATTAAGAACAGGTTTTGCTTTTTCCAACAATGGCATTCCAGGATCACTGGACAAAACTTATGCTCTGGAAGCATTTACTGCTTTTGAATTTGCACTTGTTTATGAAGCAGAAAGGAGCCGTTGACAGGCTTTTTGGGATGTGTTATTAATTTGTGGCCAGGTGGTGCAGGAAACTCTTTGCAAACCTTCAGCACCTGGCTTCTTAAAAAATTTCTTTACTAACATTTAGAAAGAATAAGCACTAAAACATTAACTTTAGTACTCAATAGTGTAGGAAGGAAAACCTACACTGGGTATAATCAAAGTATAATTTTTAACATCACCCACATAAGAATGTTTTCTTTCAGTGAACCACTGGAACTACTATTTGAAGTAAATGGATCACCACAGAACAGTGCTGGATTTACAAAAATGGCACTCAAACATATTAGGGCAACGTTGTTACAAGCTGATGAAATTATGGTATTTGGAAACAATGCAGCATCATACATGAAGTACTATAATAAAACCTCAACAGCACGCTTGGTCCCAAGAGCACTGGCTTGTGACTCACCAGAAAAGGTCTCAAAAGTTATTGTCAAGGATCATTTCAAACTGCAAGGTTTTTCCAGCTCACAGTGAAAGATTGTTCCAAACCAGTTTTGTAATCAGAGCTACACATCTGTATTTTCTTTTTAGGTTTAGCAGGTCCAGTTCAAATTATATTAAACCGGCAAGGATTACAACTAACAATACACAGCATCATCCAAAACCCTTTTGCCAGTAACATACTTAAACAACAAATATCTGACTAATTTCTAAGTTTTCTTCCAACTGTAATTTTGTCCCCCAATAGCAGCTATCATTTTAAACAGAACACGTGTTCTCTTCTCTCATACACACGTTCACTTATTTCAGCTATAATCTGGAATGTGTATTTAACAGTGACAGAAGAACAATATGGGTATCTTTCTCGGGGGACCCTTGCATTCACAGATTGTAAACCCAAAGGACCACAGATGTATTTCCATGTTACAACACAACAATCTCTGAAGAGAAGCAGACTTACACCATCCTGTTTACCATCAAATGTCTCAAGAAATCCGGTGGATTAGAACGTCTTCCGACACAAGAATATGTCAAGCAGTCTAGATGATGCCGGCTGCAAGGCTGTGCACAATTCTGAGCTACATTCAAGGTGCTCAGAGTTTATTTGTACTCCAGAATTTTATTTCCTCCTTTAGCAGACACACTACTACTTGTATGAATTTAAGTATTTACCTCTAGCACCCGTGGTATCCATCCTTTCCGGTAACCATATGGGGGAGGTTCCCTTCGTGATGAGACCAGAGCAGTCTGCCTGGATCTCTGAGCTCTTGCTCTTTCTTCTAGTTCTAGCTGATCTTGGGACAGCTGGGTTGGAGCTGGCAAAAAACTGGACATCCATGGACAGCCACCAAAAGAGAATGACATAAAAAGTTCATTCTGGTAACTTCACTCAATTATGCTTAAGTCAACTTCTTTCTAAGTTACTACTTTCTCTACAATCACTCTCTACATATTAAGAAACAATTTATGAAACTTGAGAATTGCACTCATAAATGTGAGAACAACTTCTGAGATTCAGTAACTTCTAAGATTAGTGTGGCAAAGGCAATGTGCGCCTTCTCGGCATTCTGGAAGATTCCTAAAAAAAACTAATACTAAACTCATCCACATTCACATCGTGTTTGAACTGAAGCGTGACAATGCCCGTTTTCCAACAGGAGTGTCACATACCACTGGGTATTCTTTCCACTACTATGGATAAGAAAGAAATATTATGTTCCTATGTCTCTAGTCCCAATGACTCGCTCTTCCTTTCTCTCAAGGCAAACACCCACAAACAGATCTGTCAGCAATCTCCCCTCTCAAAGCCTGACACCTCCCTGCCACAGGCAAGTCGAACCCCAATCTCTTCACTTCCCTTTTCCAGCTCTTCTTGTCTACAGAGCTCTTTTATGCATTTACTAAGAAAGTACCCAGAGAAACTCGGGGTTCCGGGGCAGCCACCGGAACTACACTGCCAATCCCCGCGAGAGACTCTGCAACTCGTAACAAAGACCGCTTGCCGTCCCTGACGGTGACGGAACCTCGACACAACCCCACGGACGCAAACGAGGCAAAGGAGCACCTTCCTCCCTCAGGGTACACGCGAAGGAAGCAGAGCCTTCAACCAGGGGCCAAACACCCGCTCCCGCCAGGGCTCCCCCAGGCCCGACCGGCCCTCGCCGCGCTCCCCNCTGCCGTCGGCGGCGCTCCGCAGCGCGGTGGGGAAACCCCGGGCCGGCCGGCGGCTGCAGCGCCATCACGGCCCGGCCGGGCCCGCCAGACCTACCTGGTGAGCGCCATCTTGACCGCCTCCGCCGTCCGCTCGGCAGCCGGGCCGCCGAGGAGGGAGAAGGTGGCGACATCTGCGCATGCGCTTTGCCCGCAGCGTTGCCTGGGAGTTGTAGTCTCGGTAACGTCACTCGCGGCTCGGCGGCGCACGCGAGTAGACCGCAAGGCGTCCTGGGAGGTGTAGTTTTGCAGTATCCCCGTTTATTTCTTCAGCCCTCCAACTCCCCTGTACTATTCCCTGAGTCTCCAACAAGTTCACAGTTCATCCACCTGAAAATGCCCAAGTAAAAAGCAGAATATATAGAGCAAATGGATTGAAATAAAATTTATTCTGATAACCTGCTGCTTAGAAATCATTGAACTGGGACATGGGAGTGAAGGAAAGAAGAGAGGCTGAAAGTGGCGTAAAAATATTGATTTAAAATAAAATACCTTCTGCATTAAAAACAAGGAGTTGTCCTGTCTATGTTAAATGGGCATCCATATGTTACATAGGAGTTATTTAAATCAAATCAAGAGATGAACTCTTTAGAGTATAATTAAAATTTGGAATATGGAAAAATACTCCTCAGGGAATTGTAATACATGGGAACTAGGTGGAGCTTTACATAGGCAAGTCACTGTTTGTGTAAAAGTGGCCATATATAGCACCATATATAACCAAAGACAGTTCTTAATTAGCGGTTGCTATTTTTACGTAACATCTAGTGAATAAAAGGGAGAAGAGTCCCACTGAGCCAGGCACACTTCATCCAGAAGAGAAACAGAAGCCAGACAGAGAAGAAAAGAGTAGAATGACCAAAGAAACAAAGATGGTCTATCAGAAATTTAAAAATCATACCATGAGAGGCAGGAATACAATATGGCAGAGTAACTGTCTTGCAGTCTTCTAGTCATCTTGTCTATCTTATCCCCTAATCTGCAGGGCAAACTACTCCTGCAGGCTAAATTAATCTCCTACAACTTCTAGGACAGGGGAGATTTGGGGGAAGGTAAGGGCAATCCTGTGCAGTCTGTCTATGACCCAACTCATCATCTCCAGGGGGAATCTGCTTTTGGTTTAGCATTGTGGTGACAGAAGCTCTGTCACCACCTCTATGAATGACAGATACTTCCCCTTCTCTCTGAGATAGCTGGTGTCTTATGAGCACATCAGACAAAGCTAAAGATACAAGACTTTGTCACATACCATTTATCAATAATTTTCCTAAGCAAAACTCATCTGTCATCCCTTCTACCCATTTCTGTCACTCATTTACTAACAGTATTGCTGTTGTCATATGTGACAATTTTGCCACCTGATTCAGGAGCCTCCTTTCCCCCTTAGAAGTTGCTAAGGCTTCTGTGTCCAGCTGTTATACCAGTCTCAGTGAAAAAATTATGTTTTATCCCTCCTGCTTTGACATTTCTCCTTCTTCCTTTGCTGGGGAGTATTATTTAATGCTGTATGGCAAATGTACACCTGTGTGAGCTATTTCACAACACAGTTTATACGACAGCCACAATACAAATTCGCTGTTTCGAAGGTAAAACTGTAGGTAAGCAATCTGCTTCAGTTCCTGCACTAAGATGCTCCTTTTGTTTCCTCAGCCTCACAGCTTGTTCTGAGAACTATGCAGGTCATTTCTCATCGCAGACAGTGACCTCTCAGTGCTTGCAGATGTTTATTGTTGTCTGGCTGTAAGCAACACTGGTTCTTTTGAATATTTTCTTTCTCTTGAACCTCTGTTTTTTTGTGGTTTATTTTTGATATCTGATTTGGCTAATTTCGAGTTTACCAACATGGAAGGGCCTTAGCCCACGGTAGAGAGGACCACATAATACAAAGGGGCTATACAAGCTTATTCAAAACCATATGGCTCAGCAAACTTATCACAGTCTTTATTTTATGCACCTGCTGCAAATTAAGCTGTGAATAATTTCTTATCCTGGCTCTGCATTACCTATCATGTTTCAAACCTAAATGCTTCTATATATGGTTTAGCTGGTCAAAAATGTTTACTAGGAAAGAAAATTCTGAGAAGTTATGAACTTAAAAACTGTGTCAAGTTTGGAAACTTCAGTTCCTGGGAGCAGACAGTGTTCCTGATAAGCTCAAGAGGAAGTGAGTGCAGGTGCTGTTGGTCAAGGCTGAGGCCTAGTGAGCATTTCTCACATCCCGGTGCGGCCTGAAAAGGTGGAGGGGGAATGCACCGGCACACCATTACTTCTATCTTCTGCTTCTGGTGATGTTTTGATTAAAGAATTAGCACCATGCAACACTTGAAGAGGTGTGCCACTGGGGTCAGGAACTGACCGGCATTTCGAAATACAAGGAATTGTCATCAGTGGATCAATGCTGCATAAGGTATTTCTGAGGAAGTTACAGAGGAAGGGAGACTATGACTTATACTAGTCACCGTTTTCATCAGCTTGCAATCAATATGAAATTGCTATTCATAAAGTTTGTATGTTTCAAAATGAGTGGCAAAATGTTCAGGGATACTGGGAGGCGAGTCATACAGTGTGAGCTCGATGACTTGGTAAGTAGAATCCATTTAAATGGGCTGTGTTTCAACATCACATTGTGCAAACATGTATCTGTAAGTAAGAAATGTGGGGTTAAGTATGGGCTGTGCTGGGAACCAGTGACTCTGAAGAGGATCCATGAGGGTTATGAGAGACAAACAACTTAGCACAAATTTCTTGAGCTATGAAGTAACAAAAAGTCTCATGCAGGCCATGGATGTAGAAGTAGGGACATGGTGAACTCTAAAGGGACTCTTGTCGTGGTCTTCAAGTTTCTAAAACAATGCTGGAAGGTAGAAGAGTGTTAAAAGATTACAAAGCTATTATAAGGCTAGCATTAATTGGAAGTGTAGGGGAAATACAGTAAGTAAATTTGTTTTGTGGTGAACTTTAAGAGGTAAATGTTAATATTGCCAGATTTGAATGAGGTTAACTCCATTAATCTGTCCTTTGACAATTACATCACATGGACAAATTACCTGACTGAGCAAATGAAAACATTTAGTATATTTTGTTCATTACAAAAAATTGAGAGGAGATTTGACCATCTTGTGTATGTACCCATACAAATTTGAAACGCAAGATATTAATCCTCAATCAGACAGAGGAAGGCAAAACAATAACCAGTGACTGGAAGTGGAAATTAGGGAAATTCAAATGAGAAATTAGATTGAAATATTTAACAGTGAGAGTGATCAACCTTTGAAAAACTGTGGGAGGTGTTCACTTTTCTATCCCTTGTTAGCTTCGAATCAAAATTGAAATCACCTGGGAAGAGACAGTTTCACTATTACCAGATCTGCTTTGGGCAAGCCTAAGCAACCAGGGCCCATCCAGGAACAGTCAGGTGAAACCTAATGTCCCACAATCACAGCACTGGACAAGAAAAGTTAATACTCCCTTCTGAATTGATGATCTCTGTGCATCTTCATGTATCTCCTAGGTCTGGCCTTTCTCTGAACCAGATCTGGTAACTGTTCAAATGGCAGAGCTGTACTCTGCTCTGCTGTGAACTGGTGCTGCCTCACCTCAAGTCCTATGTGACGTTTTGGTCACCACAATATAAGAAGGACATAAAGCTATTAAAGAACATCCAAAGGAGGGCTAAAAAGATGGCGAAGAGCCTTGAGGGGAAGCCATATGAGAAGTGACTGAGGTCCCTTAGTCTGTTCAACCCAGAGAAGAGGAGACTGAGGGGAGACCTCATTGCAGTTACAACTTCCTCAGGAGGGGAAGCAGAGGGGCAGACACTGATCTCTCTGGTGCCCAGGGACATGATCTGAGGGAATGCCATGAAGCTGAGTCAGGGGAAGTTGAGGCTGGATATTAGAAAAAGGTTCTTCACCCAGAGGGTGGCTGGACACTGGAACAGGCTCCCCAGCGAAGTGGTCACAGCACCAAGCCTGACAGAGTTCAAGAAGCATCAGGACAATCCGCTCAGGCACATGGTGTGATTCTCGGGGTGTTCTGTGCAGGGCCAGGTGTTGGACTCGATGATCCTCGTGTGTCCCTTCCAACTTAGCTTATTCTGTGCTTCTCTGAAAAGAAACATTAGGCAAGGAATGGTTTAGAGAATCTGAAACGTATTTTCCCCAAATAGAAATCTCTGTCTAAGACAAAAAGGATTAATTCCTTTCTGTTTTTATAATGATATTTTTTTGACAATATCGTTCTGGACAATAATGATATCAGGTTTCCACATGCATCTGTATTCCCAAAATGATCCTTGGTATGGTGAGTAAGGAGTTCAGGCTCTGTGGAGGTCTTGGCATGGAGCAGGGACATTTTTAGTTTGATGAGAATATCACAGCTGGTTTTAAGAACATATTTCTGAGGCATTCTGAGAAGTCTTTTGGGGTAGATTTAGGCTGTTAAATCTTCTGCACCTTTTTTATCTACTTCAGCACTTTTCACATTTGCAAATCCAGAATTAAATGGTTCATGAAATATCTTGTAACAAATGAAGATGATGATACAAAGTAATGGAATAAGCTATTGTTAATATCAGATATCTGTATGCCTACCAGTTGCTGCACACAGTCGGATAAAAATGATCAAAATAAACGACTCTTCTTAACTCAAGGGATCAATTATGCCACAGGTAGGATGCTAAACAGTGAAAGAGAAGAGATTTACCTGGATGGAAAGGTTCAACCACATCTGCAAACCCTGTACTTCACATTCCCTAAGGGGTTACAGGCAGCACTCAGGAAGAATAATTATAGCTTGGGGAAAAAGATCACAAGGTTTATTAGTGCTTTTGTAAAAAAAATCTTTAAATTCTCCAAGCCATGTCTGTGTTCTCTGGAATGACTGAAATGAAAGCTGCTTTAATTTCTGTTATTTGTTGCATATTGTAGAAAAGTAAACTTTCTCAGGCAAAAATGTTCTCATGTACTTCTGTAAAAACCACAGACTGAGGGTGGATTGTGAAGGTCTTGGAAGCATTGTACTTTCAGGTGATAAGATAATTTCACAGAGGACATGTTGGCCCACTGACACTTCCCAACAACCAAACAACAACCAAACAACAACCAAAACAAGTGGAGTGCCCTTTAGGCACCAACAGCTTTAGTAAATAGAGTAAGGGGAATTTTTTTCGCCAACAGAAATTATGAGAGAGAAGTATGGAGGTGGCATGCAATTATCTAAACTGATACCACACAACAAGGTTGGGCAAAGGCCTAGAAGGAACAAAATACTGGTAGAAGTAGATTTTGCTGCTCATCCAAAGCCCTGCTCTCCAAGGAGCATCTTACTTTCTATTGTCAGATTCAGACTTTGGTCACTACTGAGTCACAGGGACTGAATGACCTTGGGCAATGGGCATGTTTCTGTTGAGAGATGTTTTATCCAAATATTAGCTCTGTACAGTATGATTGGTAAGAGGATGCTATTCTAAAATTTTATGGCTTCCAGAGTCAGCTCTGAACTTTCTATTGCTGATATAAAGGCAAAAGCTGCCAACGTCCTTTTAAGCTGGACCAAGAATGGGGTGGATTTGGCCTATCAGAAGACCTGTGTTAAATTCTAGAATTACCTCCAGGTAGGAGGTTGCTGTATTTCCTATCTTCCATGTTGATTTGCACATCTGTCAACCATTATACAGAGATATTTGTAATATTTAATCTGGTGACCTGAACTAATCAGAAAAGAACCAGAAAATATCTGAGAAGTACACATCTCTAGCAGTAGAGATCCCACTAGCCACACTTTTACTTGTATGAATTGGCATGGCTACAGTGATTTCTAGAGTTGAACTTGTGTATAGCTGCAGAAGATAGATCTGCTTCAATATTTATGTTGCTGACCATCCATAGGATGGCGATCAGAAAAGTGAAGGGTCAAGGTGTTCTGGTAGCAATTTCTCACCACACCTTCCCGTATCTCCTCTAAGCTACTCCTCTGGGTTCATAAAATCATAGGATCACCTGCTTTCTGGGACTGTTTAGTTCTCTTTTCCCATGCCTCCTTTCCATACATAAGGAATATCTAGTATAAGTGAGCCTTTGCAAATATCTTTTCATGTTCTTCATCAAAGTGGATCTAAACAAGGCATTGATTCTCAATAGGGAGGGCTGATGCTGACCTGTCCTCTCTTCAGGCAGTCTGGCTGCTCTTGCTGCTCTGGTGCTCGGGACAGAGAGGCCAAGTCTTTGGGTTTGCATCTGCATTTCATGAGATTCACACCTGGGTTGCAAATGTCTTCAACAGGAATGAAAAGGGAATGCTTTTCACAGTTTGTCTTTCACAGCAATTTGGGGTAATCTGAGATTTAATTTATTCACCAGTTGAAAAGGAAAGGGAAATCAAGCCAGCATCTTTCTTTCAAGCCAAGGTTTTTCTTGCATAGCCCCGTGCAGGCGCACACAAAAGAGCTCTGATCACTCTAACTAGGTGCTTGTTCTAATTATAGAAAGATTTAGCATTGGTTACATAATTGCCCACTGCACATCAGCACAGGGCATTGTTATGCTACAAAAGCCTCTTTTTTATTCCCCTCTCTGCAGCAGACCCAGTGTCAGCCTGTTTAACTGAAAGCAGCAAGGAACAAAATAATTCTGAGGAAACCTCACATAGCTTTTCCAGAAGAGGCCAGCAAAAATCAGATGCTGACCTGCTCCCTGTGCTGGGAGCATTGCCAGCATGTGGGATCTAGCCGTTAAAGCAGGAGACTGATAGCCCAGGCAGCAGCCTTTTAAGCATCCCGGGTAGAGGCAGTGGGCTGTGGTCAGGAATCAGTGGTTGTGCTGAGGTTAGAGTCGCTATTTTTGATTTTTACATGCAATAGCACAGTAGCTTTAAATGGACACCCTACTATCATGCCCACTATCAGCCTGAGCCATGGAGGTTGTGAATCTGCAAACACAAAAATCTATCACAAAACTTACACATGCTTTAGTGGACACAAGAACAGTCGACCTTTTCACTGTATTTTTAAGCTTTTTTAATTATGTGATTCAGAGTTGTTACTTCACATTCAATCTGTACTTATTTTCTCATTTCCTCAGCAGTACATCAGGCGCACATCTCCCTGACTTTTTATTTTCTTCCTCTTTTCCCTCCAAACCATGAAGCTTCGTTCCAATAAACAGTCTTTCCTACACAATTTGTAATGGTCCAAGACTAAGCTGGGATGCTTCACTGCCCCCCATCAGTTCAAAAGCTCCCATCCGTCCTAGAAGGGAAAGAAACTTGTGGGACTGCAGCCAGTTTAGCCATCATATGGCTGATGCAGCAACTGGCCGTGTGGGCCTTGTATTCTCAGTGTGCTGGCAGGGTAATCACCCTTAACTCTGCCCTTCATTATTTGTAGCTGCTTTGTTTCTTAGAGATAATATTTAGCAGGAAGCCCAGACTGTGCAGGCATTGACAGTAAGGTCTGCCTTAGAGTACAAGTGGGGAAAACAAAAATGAAGTGAAGCCAGATGGAAACAAAAGCGGTACTGTGGCAGGTTGACCCTACCTGGATGGCAGGTGCCAACCAAAGCTGCTCTGTCACTCCCCTCCTCAGCTGGGCAGGGAGAGAAAATAACAAAAGCCTCATGGACTGAGATAAAGACAGGGAGAGATCACCCACTAATTACTGTCATGGGCAAAACATGGGGACTGAGGGAGATGAAATTAATTTATTTTGAATTTATTACCAATCAGATTGGACTAGGATAGTGAGAAATAACCACATATTTAAAAAAAACCCTTCCCCTACTCTCCCTTCTTCCTGGGCTCAACTTCACTCTCAATCTTCTCTATTTCCACTCCACCAGAAGAGCAGAGTGACAGGGAATGGGGGTTGTAGTCAGTTCATCACACATGAATGTGTATTGCTGCTTCTTCTTTCACATGCTAGAACTCCTCACACTCTTCCCCTGCTCCATTGTGGGGTTCCCTCCCATGGAGAGTTCTTCACAAACTTCTCCAATGTGAGTCCTTCCCATGACCTACAGTTCCTCATGAACTTCTCCAGCATGGCCCCTCCACAGGGTCACAAGTCCTGCTAGCAAACCTGCTCCAGTGTGGGCTCCTCTTTTCATAGGTCCACAGGTCCTGTTCTAGGGGGTCACAGGGTCACAGCCTCCTTTAGGCATCCACTTGCTGCAGTGCGGGGTCCTCCACAAGCTGCAGGTGGATATCTGATACACCATGGTCCTCCATGGGCTGCAGGGGCACAGCTGCCTCATCATGGTCTTCACCACAGGCTGCAGAGGAATCTCAGTTCTGGCACCTGGAGTATTACGACCCTGAGATTAGCTCAGCTGGTTAGAATGTGGTGCTAATAACACCAAGGTTATAGGATTGATCCCCATGTGGGCCATTCACTGAAGAGTTGGACTTGATGTTCCTTCTGGATGTCTTAGGATTTTCTGTGATCTGGAAATAGCCACCTCCTCCCTCTCCTTCTCCATGGACCTTGGTGTCTGCAGAGTTGTTTCTCTCACCTATTCCCACTCCTTTCTTCTCTGGCTGCAATTACTTCTGTACAATAACTTTTTTCTTTTCTTAACTATGCTATCGCAGTGGTGCTACCACTGTCACTGACAGCCTTGGCCTTGGCCAGCGGCGGGCCTGTCTTGGAGCCATCTGCTCTTGGCCCTGTCAGATGTGGGGGATGCTTCTATCAGCTTTTCACAAAAGCCATCCCTGTAGCACCCCCCCACTACCAAAACCTTGCAACATAAATCCAATACAAGTACCCATCAAATGTTTCCAATATTATGTTGATCTTTCAGGAAAATATTTAACACACTATTGTCCCACAGCCAGAAAGAAGGTAGATAAATTACCTTTACAGCACTTTTCCACAAGGGTTTGAATGAAAAACCTATTAATCCGGGAAAAAAGACTTGTCATCAGGATGTTTTCTTGAGTAGAGTGTCCTGGTTTGTTACTTTTAGAAGCCGAGATCTTATGCTTCAATCATTTTTTTCCCCTATTTCCATCCTTTTGGGTGCAACTGCATTCCTGCAAATATGAATGGAAATGTGGTGCAGTGATGCTTTCCTTGCTTTGTTTCAGTGTTTCCAGAATCCTGATGGGAACAATAACTCTCAAAGAATTATTAGAAACCTTTTGGTCTCATTTGGTTTTGGTCTCTGGCATCCGTCTAAAGTATTAGGGATTAATTTTGGTAGCTGTAAAATACTGGTATTTGGTAGCTGTCCCAAATACTTCTACCATGGATTCCCAGGTATTACTGAATTGCAGGTTCTCTTTCTCAGAAAGATATTGACTGGAAACAATATTGAGTTTCCTTCTTTTCACAGTGGGAGAAAAGTTCAATCAGAAATGCTAAGTTTCAAATGGGTGACTATCAAGATAGGTATGTGCTCCAGACAATGAGTATTTTACATTATTTATGATGATTCAGCAACATTTTTTCATTTTCTGCTTTGTTCTGTCTCTCTTTTATTATAATCTTTATTGCAAGAAAGCTTTAGTGGAGAGATTGATTTTGCATTGAACCTTGAATATGGTAATTTTAAAAATAATTTTCATTTCTT
Organism: Machaerirhynchus nigripectus; assembly: GCA_013397975.1. Lineage (NCBI taxonomy): Eukaryota > Metazoa > Chordata > Aves > Passeriformes > Dicruridae > Machaerirhynchus > Machaerirhynchus nigripectus. Next base: position 1,614,378 of record VZRQ01011259.1, on the reverse strand, counting down.
ATAGTAAGGAGGTGAAGATTAGCTGCAGAGAAAGCTGGTTTTTTTCCATTCTGCAATTATTTTCCTAGTTGCCAACAGTTCTTTTATCCTTGATGAACACAGTTGTTTTACTGGCTCATTCTTGTGAATGGAGAACAGCAGGTTTTGGGATATTGACGATGCACTTCTCTTTGGAATATCCTTAAATATAAGCTGATATTAGACAGCCATGTGTGCACTTCACTGAATGATCAATGCTAAGGATAGCTGCACAGGTTAGGTTATAAATTTACACTGCTTGAGGATCTGACCACATGATAGACAACATTTGGTTCATGTTCAGCAGGAGAAGGACAAGTGTTGCAACTCTCATCATCACAATCCCACTGGTGAGAGCATAAGAGCACCCCTCAGCACCAGGGGTAGACGCGCTGCCAGCTCATGTGCTATATGGCTGTGTAGGTGACTGTGCTAAACCCAACCCTGATGTGTTGCAATACTCAGACTCACAAAATAAAATATTCTTAGTGCCCAGGTGAAACCCATACCCTTCACCAAAGAGCAGTTTTGATTTCTAGTTGATAAAAACATCAGTGCCCCTCCAGCACCTCTCATAGCTGTGGAAAAGGAGGCCTCTGAGTTTGTAATTTCTACCTTCTCTCATGATTTCTGATATATTATATGTATATGCTCATACATGCATGCAAGCCTTCTCCCTGTTCCAGAGCTTTTGGTGAGAAAACATTGAAAACCAATTGAAAAGGATAATAAAAATATTTTTATAAATACATTAATAACAAAAGGAGGGGCAAGAAAAACCTCCATACTTTATTGGATCCGGGGGGAATATAGTTACCAAAGGTGAGGAAAAGGCAGAGGTACTTAACACCTTCTTTGCCTCAATTTTCAACAATAAGACAGGTTGTCCTCAGGACAACTGGTCTCCTGAGCTAGTAGATGGGGACAGGGAGCAGAACAATCCAGAAGGAAACAGTTAGTGACAAGCTGAGCCACTTGGATGCTCACAAGTCTATGGGACCGGATGGGATCCATCCTAGGGTGATGAGGGAGCTGGCAGATGAGCTTGTGAAGCTGTGCTCCATCATTTACCATCAGTCCAGTCTCCCTGGGGAGGTCCCAGATGACTCGAGGTTTAGCCAGTGTGAACCCATCCGTAAGGGCCGAAAGGAGGATCTGGGAAACTACAGGCCTGTCAGCCCGACCTCAGTGCCCAGCAAGTTTATGGAACAGATCATCTTGAGTACAATCACACTATACCTACAGGATGCCCAAGGGACCAGACCGAGCCAGCATGGATTTTGGAGGGGCAAGTCCTGCTTGACCAAACTTATTTCCTTTAAGGACCAGGGGACCCCNGTCCAGTCTCCCTGGGGAGGTCCCAGATGACTCGAGGTTTAGCCAGTGTGAACCCATCCGTAAGGGCCGAAAGGAGGATCTGGGAAACTACAGGCCTGTCAGCCCGACCTCAGTGCCCAGCAAGTTTATGGAACAGATCATCTTGAGTACAATCACACTATACCTACAGGATGCCCAAGGGACCAGACCGAGCCAGCATGGATTTTGGAGGGGCAAGTCCTGCTTGACCAAACTTATTTCCTTTAAGGACCAGGGGACCCCCCTGGTGTATGAGGGGAAGGCTGTGGATGTTGTCTACCTGGACTTGTGAAGGCTCTGGAGCACAAGTCCTGTGAGGAGTGGCTGAGGGAGCTGGGGTTGTTTAGCTTGGAGAGAAGGAGGCTGAGGGGAGACCTTATCACTCTACAACTGCCTGAAAGGAGGTTGTAGCCAGGTGAGGGTTGGCACCTTCTCCCACACAACCAACAATAGGACATAAGGACACAAGCTGTGCAAGAGGAGGTTTAGGTTGGACAATAGGAAGAAGTTCTTCACTGAAACGTGATTAAACATTGGAATGGGCTCCCCAGGGAGGTGGTGGAGTCACCATCCCTGGAGGTGTTTAAGAAAAGACTGGATGTGGCACTTAGTGCCATGACTTAATTGACAAGGTGGTGTTCGGTCATAGGTTGGACTCGATGATCTTAAAGGTCTTTTCCAACCTAGTTGATTCTCTGAAGTATCCTTAAGTGTGAATTTTTTTTAAGAGTGCAGAAGATGTCGTTTTTGGGAGCCCCACTGATAAAGTGGGATTGCATTACCCTGCAGTTACCGAATGGTAGGAGGTAACAATCCTGCAATCCGGGGTGTGAGCTGCGCACTTCCCCACAGCAGGGCGGAAGCGACAGCGCAGCCCGGGAGCCGTCGAAGCACGGAGGCCCCGACGCTCCCCTCGCTGGTCCCCCGTGGGCTCGCCCAAGGACCGCCCCTTGCAGTTCCGCCGGGCCCGCGCCCCTCCGAGCGGCCACGCCAGGAGACTACATTTCCCGGCGTGCCGCGCGGGCCAGGGCCGTACCGTGTGCGAGGTGGAGGGGGGGAGGGGCGTGGGGCGTTGAAGTGCCGGCGAGGCGGTCGGTAAGTGCCACTCTGAGGGCAGGCGGAGCGCTCGCGCCCCGCCGCCCTCGCGGCGGCCTCGGCCCATGCCGGGGACTCTGGGCCCAGGCGGCGAATGCTGCCCGCAGCTACGGCCCCGGCGATGGAGACCCGGTTGCTGCAGGGCTTGGCGAGGCCGGGGTTGTTCATGGAGGCGGGAGCGGCGCGGGGCGCGGGCGCTGCTCCGGGAGACCCGGCCCGGCCTGAAGGAGAACCGAGAGCAGGCGGCGCCAGCGCCTTGTGTCCTTCCCGGGCAGTTCTCGGGCGCGGTGGCGGAAGCGGCCTCGGGGGCCGGGGCGGCCTGGCCGGGGCTTTGAGCGGCCCTGGGTCCTCACTGCCCTCGGGGCGGTCAGCGATCGCCGCCACTCCCCGGGCCTGGGCAAATGGCGGTGGGGTCACCTTCGGGGCTCTGACAAGGAACCGGCACCGTCCCGGCTGCCCCTGGTGGGAACAGGAGAAGCCCAGCTGTGGTGCGAGGGGCCCTTACGTGAGCGAAGTTGTGTGAAAGTCAAAGCAGCCACCTCACGTAGGTGAAAAAAGAGCTGGAGGTGATCCATCAACGCAGGTCTTAGGAACGAGAGGCAGTGACATCCCAAGGCCTGTTTCACAGCTGAAAGGGCCTTTAAGATACCCCTAGGGGTGTCGTAATAGCTCATTTACATGGAAGAGGCTCCTCTATACCTTATGCAAAACTCTGAAATACAATTTACTTCAGAAAATTCTGTTTCTGTACCTTATATTGGAGGGGTTTTAATTATTTCCTTTTTATTGCTACAACATGTTAAGCATGAAAGCAGGAACTTTCTTGCTGAAGAATTCAGCCTCTCTGCCTGTTTATTTGCTACCTAAAGTTCCCATCTTCTTTTCATGACGTACAGCTGGCGGGTATGGCAATAGACATGATGTAACAAACTGCAGATTATAGCTTCAGGTAGGAATAAGATGCAAGAACAGATGGACCTGCATCCTGCTTTCAATAAAATGTTCTTTTAGTAATTCCAAAAGTGAAGGAAAAAAATAATGAAAAAGAGAGGTGTATTTTCTGTTAAGAAATTGTCATTGTGCCTTTCACTTTTCAATAAATGAAATTTTACAGAAATGTACAAGGAGCACAAATGGTTTAATTAAAACACTTTGCAAAAAATGACTTTTGAAGGTGACAGGGGATACAAGAGATCTCTGTACAAATAAGATTGGTCCTACTGGAAGAACCCCCAAAGTTTCTAGAATTCCAGTGATGCAGGGGAAGGAGGGCAACTTTTTTTTTTGTAAAGTGCTTGTTCATTTGGCTGCCGTCAAGAGCCCAGGTTTATTTTTTGTTGAGTTTGATCATAGATTCAAAGGGGTCCTGGTCGGCCAGCTACCCATTCTGACAGGAAAAAGAGCTGGGGTGCTGCAGACAGCTCTGACAGGCACTGACAGAAAATGTCTCAGCTTCTCTGCTTCACAATTACCTAGGGCTTGTAAGAAAATAATAAAGTTTAGCTAAGGTTCACGTACAAAGGTCTCTTGTGTTATATTAGCTTATTTTGCTGGTTGTGTTCTTGTGAACTGTTTTTGAAAGACTTGACCTGTGTCGCCGCATGTGTTTTTTGGTTACAAGGCTTCTGAGAGAAAAGGCACAAGCCAGACTGACCCTGCTAAAGCTTCACAATGAGAAGTAGGAAAGTTTCTCAGTCAAGCCTAGGAGTGGGAGGATTAGTAGATTCCATCTTGATGGGGTAAGAGCCTGCACTGTGTCAAGGGTGCTCTTGAGAGCTTGCAGAGTAGGTGACCATACCTTTTGATTTGTGGTAGAAGCAGAAGGAATGGTCAATCATATTTTCTGCCCAATATCAGCCATAGGGAAAGGAAAGAAAAATGTACTTAATTAGTTGTTTTGTTTCAAATCTGAGTCCTCTAAGATGACATAAGGAAATGGAAAATATATATATTAACCTGTTATGAGTTACATGTTTATGCTACTTTATATACTGCAAACAATGAATGTAGTGATCCAAAGTGCTTAGTGTTCATTCCCCACCCTTGCCTCACAGGAAAAAAGTGGTCGAGAAGTGTCTCACCCCAGGCCTGTATTGGGCCTGCGACAGAGCTAGGAATAGGCTGTAGATTTCCTGCAGATGACTGTTTTGCCAGTACAGTCCCTGTCTCGCAGTAGAGTGGGTGATAATGAGAAATGGTGATAATGAGAAAACAAATCTCACTTGGTCACTTTGATCAGGTCCCCCATCCCCTGCATTCTCTCTGGTTGTCTGGCACCGGCTGCTGGAGTGGCATACAACCTCGTGGGATGCACTGCCTCTTCCTAGACCACTTATCATCATTGTGGAACTTTTAGAACTAGCCTGGTAGTGTTTCTAACAAGCTTTGGGTGCTCTTGATGTTGCAAGAGCTCTTTTTAAACCCTGGTTTTTTATATCTTCTGTTGTCCCCTTACAATCTGCCTACGCTGTGATATCTTCAAAAATTTGTGTTGAAGAACTGCCTGTTGCTAGGATCAGAATTGACTTCTGGTGATCTCATGCTTCCTTCTTTCTGTCCACCTGTTGTGTCTCTCTGAAAAGCCTTTAGGATCCTGAATGAATGTTTTGTTGCACATATGCAAGGTCTAGCAGTGAGTTACTTCTGGATTTGTGGCCCGCAAACACTGTTGAGTTAGGAATAGCTATGAGCAACTTATTCTCAGTTGCTCAGTGATTGCATGAGCTCTTGGCTGGGGGCAGTGCTAGCAATGTGCCATTAGGAAAGGAGCTATTAAAACTTGGATTATCAGGTCCTCTGGGGCTGTGGGCATCAGATCACTAAGTCCTTATCAGATGTTACAGTTGTTGTTTTGTGTCTCGGCAGGGTTCATCAGTCATGGCACTAAGGGCCTTGAAATTTGCCTCATTGACAGCAGCTGCTTCTGGCATCTATCTGTATGGAAACAAGTTCCTGGATCCTAATGATTTTGGAGTTGTTCGTGTGGGCCGAGCCATTGCCACAGTAAGTTCTACTGTAGTAATATGCAGGAAGATTCCTAGATGGGTAAGGGAATTGAAGTTCACAAGAACTTGGGATTTTCTGCATTCCCTGTCTGCATTTTCAGTTGGCAGCTGACTCAGGAAATCAGAAGGTCCATGGGGAGCTCTTGAAGTTCTTGACACAATGGGGAGAAAGGAGGTGAAAGGTTATAAGGAATACAGCTGTTGTTTGCACATTTTGGAAAGAGAAAAATGGAGATAATGAGCTGCAGAGAGCTGTCTCTGCTTCCCTAGATAGGGTGGGACCTTCAGAGCAAGGGCTCAGTTTGGGCTCACATTTTCATCAGCCACCTTTCAGGGTCAGTCACCCAGGTACGGTGTCCTGCTGCCTTTTAAGGGTGACTTAGTTCAAACCCTCTTCTCTGCATATGCCATTTTTATGTTTTGTTACAAGGATCCTGGTTGTATTGATAAACTAGGGTAGCCATTGCTCTAGGGCCCTTAGTATGAGGTTTGGGGACAGAAGGACTGGTGTTTTGAGGATCATTCTCAAAGCAAAAGTAAAGTGAGGATGGGCGATTACGTACTTCTGAGATTGGAGTGATTTCCAGATTTGTGAAATAAATGCTATATCTGCCTAGCATCCCTGATATTTCTCAGAAAACTGGGAATGGAGACTGCTGCCTTCTCCTTGAGGATGCTCACTGATGAATCCATGAGCAGCCAGGAACATGGAGAGCAGAGACTCTGGAGGGGGTATCAGTCTCCCTGTACCTCGCTTGTATTATACATCTGTCACTTCAGGCCACAATCTCCATCATTTACAGACCCCCAGTGGTACGCAGCTGTCTGTCTGCATTTTCTGTGACTTTTAAGCACTTCATTAATGAGTTTTACAGGGAGTCAGCTCCTGAGGGCAGATGCAATAAGAAACAAGCTCTTTGGGTTGGCTCAGGTGCCATGCGCATGCAGCATCATAAACTGTCGTGAAAAATGAATGTTTATTTTGAAAGGGTGAAGGTAGAAATACAAACTGTAATCTTTCCTTCTTACTTAATAAGTGCTAAGCTTCCTTCTCTGTCCGTGACCATAAGGTAGTGCTGCCTGGTGGCAGGGAGCAGCTCTTTCCATTTTAAAGACCGGAAATTGAGGCGTGGAGAGGGAATGCAGCTTCTTGTGGCTGGAGGAGAATCTGTTATTGGGGGTGTTTGGAGGTGCCCTTGAGTTCTGCCTGCTTGACCAGTGTTTCTCAGTCTTTCTTATGCCACTGTTTTTGTGGTAATCTACTCTTTAAGACAAAAATAAATGAGAAGTTCCAGTGATTAGGCTGTGCAGTTGGTCTGTGTTTTGAGTGATGGTGAGAGATTACTTTCCTGAAGAATAGGAAGTAGGGGGAAGGAAATATTCTTTGCTTTAGATGCTGGAAAATCACAGACATGCTTGACTTTCATGTTCTTTGCCTTCAGGGAGGTCACAAGTCATTGGCTGTAAAGCGCTTCACTGGTCCTGCTCTTAAATGCATTAGAGTATTTTGCACCCATAGCTGCAAGCAGTGACCCCCAAAACCAAGTTACCAGTGCTCAGTCTTCTGTAGGTGATGGCAGCATGTGTTTAAATCTGTGTGTATACTTTTATAAAAGAATGTTCTGTCTCCTTCTGAATTCTTTTTCCTCTGGTATATATGACTGCATGTGTTTGAGTTGCTTCTGAGAGATTCTTTAGTCTTGCTGCTAAACCAGTGACCTCTGCCTTCCCTGTTCCTTGTTGGACAGTCAGCAGTCAGCTCTCATCTGAGCACAGGCAGCCTGAACTGCTGTCATTCCTGAGCCATGGAGCAGGTGAAGCCAGTAGAGCAGACGTGTTCACTTCTAAGAAGCTCAGCTTTAGGATTGTTCTTTTTGTAAATGGACGATAAGTCTTCAGCAAATAAGTGATTTTGGATATTGGATATTGGTGACATCTACGGGGACCTAAAGAATCTGTCCTTCAATCTAGCCCTGCCCAGGCTTCTTACCTGGATGCTTGGTTCTGTAATTGAACCATATCCAGGCAAAATTCAGACTGTAATGAAGAGGCTGTAGCTCTTAAGAGCTAATAAGTTCAGCAACAGCAGACACAAAATTTTAAGACAATTTGTAGCGGGGCAAGCAAAACAAAAGAGAAGCCTGGAGAAAAGAACACATGATGATCAAGAAACCTAATGTACAACTATGAGACTCTGGACAGATTTCACCTGAGTTTGATTAGAGAGATTTGAGTCTGGTTGTATTTTAAGCATGTTGGTTCAGTAGTTCTTTGCAGAATCCGTAAGAGACTTGATGAAGCTCACTAGCAGAAAATTTCTTTTTAAGCCTCTGTTTAGGGAACTGGCTCTTGCTTATGTGTGGGTAGACAGCTATTCAGGGGGAACATCGTGCCATGATTTGGTAAGATCTCAGGATAGGTTTAGGAGCAGTGGAAGAATGTACAGTGTTGAGAATTCATTGATACCAAGTGGGACATTTAACACTGGACAGGATGCAAGCTCAGTGAAAGTCATCTGGTGTTTGTAAAGGGAGGGACTGGTTGATTTTGTATATATTTTTATAATTCTGAGCTTCAGTCTCACACTGTAACATGAATGACAGCACTAGTCTTGGATGAGAATAAAGTCAGTGGCGTGGGCAGCATCATGCTGCAGAGTTTCTGTATTCTAGTAAAATTAGAAACCTGGCAGAGCTATTGTGCATTTGCTGTATTCTTTTGAGAGTATATCAGTTGTTTTGGTTATGTGGAAGGAACATTCTGTGCAGTAGCTAGATGCTGGGAGGGATTTGGCAATGTCAGAGTTGCCTATCAGGATCATCATAATATTAATTTAGTGTTTAAGATTACAGTGTAATTAGCAACCGCTTAATTAATTCCCTCTTCCTCTGTAATACAGGCCAATCTGTTAGCTGCTTCTTTTTGAGTTGGAGGTGATAATTACCCTCGTGGACCAGAGATAAAATAAGAACCAACTCAAGCCTTCATGCAAGACTGATTTGAACCTCCCTCCACTTCAAAGTTGTTCTTTGAGGTTGTGAAGATGCTTTGAAAAATTTTTCTTCTGAATGATCTCTGTAGCTGTGCAGCTCCTGAGTTCATCAGGGGCAAGAGGGCCTGAAAAGCCAGGAAAAAAATTTGTTGTGCTGAGTTTACAATTTGGAAAACAGGAAACATGAGAAACCTAACCTTCACAAGGAGGGAGTGTGTCTGTTTGTTACTGATTCCCAGCTTGGTTCACTTTTGGATGCATTTCTGAGCTTTTGACTCTATTGTCAGTTCTGCTGGCTTTGTCTCAAACCAGGTTTGTTTCCCTTGCCTCGCTGGTTTTCATGATACGTCGACTGTACTTTGTGCCCTTCCTGGGCATGTTTATGGTGCAAGGTGGGGCTAGTATCCCGTGCCAGATACTCCCTTCAATAGGGAGATTTTAGGAAAACTGACTTTTGATGGAAGTTACGTAAATGGTTCTTCATGGCAACGATCTTGAAGTTCAAATGGCGCGTTAGTGGACACGCTCCTCTAGGTCCCTTTCTCTCCCTCCAAACATGACCTGTATGTTTCTCTTCCATTCACTAATGTTCTGACTGTGGAAAGAGAGGAACTTTAGTGATAGGAATTGTGAAATACCCTAGATCTATTTTCAGAAATCGTTAAGGCATTTAAGAATATAATTCCATTGTCCACGGCAATGTCTAACTAACAGGCTTTGGCTGGATCCCATATCCTGATTTTGTAATTGGGTGTTCGACCCTTTGGCCTCATAGTCCTTTGTGCAGTTGAATATCCCCAAAAGTACTGCTGCTTGTGCTAATCTGTGAGTTTGTCTTCAGTCTCTCTGTTCCCTGCTGAGCTTCTACCCAGAGCAAGCAGGTTAGGCAGTTTGGAAGTGAGAAGATAAAGTGTGGGATAACTGATGGTGTGCAAACAGAGTCTGGATGGCCTCTGTTACTAGCAGCAGACCCTATTGTGGAAGCCCCAGATGGCTGACTGAAGATGGGAGTCTGCTGTGCAAGGTGCTATACAGAGATCAGGAGAATGCTTTGAGCATCTCAAATAGAAGATAGTATGGGAGTGCCAAGTGTTGCTTATTTTTAATAGCTGTGTATCAACAAGGCTCCTGCACTTCTTTTTGTAAGTGTCCATTGAAATGAAAATATTTTAATTTAATTTATTAATGAGTCTGTTGCTATAGGCTTCCCTGTGGAGCCTAAACCTCAAAGCCTAAGGTACATACATTCTCTTTAACAGAAGTCTTACTGTTTTGACAACTGCAGAGCTTGCTTGCTCAGCATTTCTGGTTTCATTTGCAGACGGCAGTTATCACCTATGACTACCTCACCTCTCTTCGGAGTGTCCCATACGGATCAGAGGAGTATGAATTCCTCAAATCACAGGTAGGTAATAGCACTGAACTGCATTCCTTGGAAACTTCAAGGCACAGGTGTGTTGCCAAAACCATTGCTGTAATCTGTCATCTTAATAATTCAATATGCTTTCTACCAGATTGTTAACAGCAATATTAGATAACAGCCCCATATTAGATAAGTATCTTGCAGGACTTGCATTGCCTGATGGAGGAGGTCTGGTCCTTTGTCAAAAGTAGCCATATGCATCCAGTGCTCACTTAAGTCCAGTAGAGACTCAAGTCCTTGCTGTATTGCTTTTGGGCTCTGCTACCAGATCTCTGCTGCCCAGGCTGGTTGTGTGGAGGTCAGCTGCTGAGAGTGGCCTGGCAGTGCTTTCTTATTCTGCTTATTGTTTGGTAATGGCTGTAACATGAAGGCTGAGTGATTTAAGTAAACGGAGTATGCTGAAAAGGAAATAATGGAGATGAATCAGACTTGCAGATCTCTGAAGAAATGAGAATTGTGCAAAGAAGTGTACAACTCATTGCAAAACACACTGCTGTGTTTTGGTATCAGTAATTAAAAATAATAGCAAAAGCATTTCTAGTGAGAAGGAAGACAAGCACCCCACTGCTCTTCTCAAGTTTTGTGCTGCAGCTTTCATTCCAGCCTACAGCCCTATAGTTCATTGAGCTGTGAATGACACCTGGTTTTAGTTGAATGCTTGTGATGTATATTAGCCAGGGTTTCTCTGCTGTTCCAGTCCAAGGCCTCTTTGGAATGGGAAGTACAGCTTGTGCCAAATTAGGCCAGTCTGCATAGTATGTTTGAAGTAAGGTCTTTAGCCTTATTTTTCTTCTTGGTGCATGTAGGATTTAGGCCACTGATGTGGCTATAATGCATGGAGTGGTGCTCTCCAGGGATTCTCAAACTGGAGGGACTGTAAGACTGGCAACAGCCTTGAGTAAGGTAGAAATCAGTGACATTGGACTCCGGGATGCTTTAGTATTCCCCTGGCAGAAAATCCACATCATCAGTATGGTCTCAGTGTATTTGGAATGGTTTGTAGAATGGCTTCCTCAGTCTTGTTCTCATCCTCTCCTGTCTAAAGATGCTGAACTGTTCTGATGTAGCTCCCCATCCCAGATAAGTGGCACTGATACCCTGGCATAAACTGGAGATAGGTGTGTTGGAGTCTGGAGCTTCACTGTCCATCTGCCCACATCTCTGCCCTGTACCTTTGAAGCTGGTTTGCAGAAGGGCTGCCTGTAGCTTCCTTGAGTGACACCCAAGTTGTGGAGTTATCAGTGCTGTGGACAGCTTATAATTTGGCAGAATTTGCAGCAGCTGTTGCAAATTCCTCACCTGTTGCTGTGTATCTCCATGGTGTCATTAACCTCTGTCATGCAGGTTTTGATGGTTTGTCAGTCCATGCCCCAGGCAGCCAGAAAGGGCCCTGTTTGCTAGCATTGCGCAGAGCTGTGGCCTCCCTGCTTGGCAGCCAAGACTAGCTGAGTCAGCCCCTGCGTGTGCGGCAGAGCCAGTGGCAAGCACAGCGTACCAGCATGGCCAGCACTAGCCTTCGGCTGCACAGAGGGGCATGAGTTGGGAGACAGGAGGAAGTTGGCACAGGCATAGCATAAGGTGGTGAAACTCGTTGACTGGTGGAGGCCTGTCCTGCTGTTGACAGGTGTGATGGAGTGCCACCACTGAGCCTGGCAGGAACAGCACTTGTGGGTTCCTCAGCAGCATCTCTGTAGAGCTTGTGCCAGTGAAGCATCAGTTTGGCATGGGAGATACTTTGGACCTGGGCAATTGCACACCAAACTGTTTATCTCAGTGCAGTTTTAAGTGGATGGCAACGAAGTCTTTACCATCTTGCAGCTCTTTGAACTCTCTGTGGCAGCTGATTTTGTTGGTCTCGTACTAGCTCAGAATGACTTGTAAGAAGTTGCCCCATTGGAGTTGGTACTTCAGATTAGTCACTGGGTGGGGCCAGGAGGATGTGAATGCCCCTCCCAAATAAGTGTTGTGTTTTAATGCTGCTTAGCCAGATGTTGCTTCTACTAGCTTCTGTCCTGGCTAGATCTCTGGTACTCTCAGCCTTTCATTGTAATATGTTTCTGTCCTTCTAGTGGGGCCAGCTTAACCTCCTCTTCATATACTGAGAGTTTGGAATTTTCTTTTAAGCATGTGTATAAATTGGCTGCTGATTTCCAGATGCAATTTTGGTACTGTGCCTAGAAGAGAGATTCTGTGAGGAAGGGTATATCTTTATGTGTGTGTGTGAGCGTGTGAGATTTGGGGACCATGCTGACAGTGCCAAAAGGTCTGAATGCGGTTGTTGTGCCTCTCTCCAGTGTGGGGGTGCAGCTGCATATGTCTGTGAGGTGCTTGCAGCTGGGAGTGGAAAAACACTTTTCTCTGTGGATCTCCTCCTGGTACTCAGCATACTGGTGATGCTACTCCAGTGCAAATAATGCTTACCTTGTTCTCCATGGATTCCCAGTGAAACATTAAACTGGAGTCTCTAAATTACCCATGGTCTTGCATGAGAGATGGGAAGCTTCAGTGGCAGCACCAGTCCCTGAGCCTACTGGGGCCGAACAGGGACAGTCATTAGGAAACAATTAAATGCAAAGCAGATTAAGAAGGAAATGGGTTCCCCAGGGACTTTTAGTCAGGTTCCTGCTTAGCTCCAACGAATTATCTTCAGTTTTACTATATATTTCTGTCCCTTGTGGACCACTTTTGATGCTAATAATCTAAGCCCCTCAGTTTTCAGCACTTTTTTATGGCCAGCAGATTGGGGGTGTTTTAGTACTTTTCATGAGGCAGCAAGCAGTAGATGGGAATTCACTGTGTGTCCTGAGGTTAGTTTGCCTCTCCCTGGATCTCCTGTCAACTAGGAGATACGAGAACCCACTTACCAGATGGCACTCATAGCCATTCCTCAGCAACAGCCATTTTTCATTCCTGCCCCTGCCTGTAGCAGAGATGAACCTGCTTAATGTGCTCAGGCTTTATGTCCTTCCCAGTGGTTGCTTCATCTCACCACTGGTGGCTTGACCAGATCAGAAACTCGATCTTTCTCTTAAGTTAGGGGTCCTTTCCTGGTGTGTGGGCCCTTTTCCGGCATATGATGCCAGTGTGATGCCAGTGTACTGATGCCAAGGCCAGTGGTAGCCATGGCTGGCCCCAAGATATCATATGTCTGTAGGTCTGGTGTCAGGAGCATTAGGGGAGGTATGACCTTTCTTCGCTTCATGTCTGTTTCATTAAATGATTCTGGACATCTTTGCACATGTAAGCTTGGGCATTTCTTTTCATTTCTGCTCCTGCTTGCACTGGGCCAGAGGAAGAAGGAGGGCAGCCTGCTCAGTGCCATTCCTTACCTTTTGTTTTCAAAACAATTTTATTCTGTAGGAGGCTACATTTCTCTGACATTCTTCTGCCTCCTTGAGTGTTGGCCCTTTGCAGTGTTTGTCTCCTCAGTATCAAGTCAGCCTACCATATGACGTTTCCAGTGGTGTTCCTCTCAGTGTAGCATCTGGATGTCTTGGCTGACACTTTGTACATTGCTGGCATCAATTTCTGTTGATCCTGCTGTCAGTCAGGAGGTGTGTCACAACATGCAGTTTGTTTAAGGGCTGGTATCAATGGAATTCTGAGTTGTCAGTGTAGTAGAGGATTGCAGTGGGTCAGTTGTCCTGCAGATTTTGGCACAAGTGGCCACAGTTGAAAATGTTGAGCAGGACATCTTTTTGTTGCTTTCCTCTGTAAGACAAAATTGGTGTGAGTTTTGGTTTTCTGTAATGAAGAGGGGACAGGAAGGAGAAATAGTATCTGTGGTCAGGGTATCTCAGAAGACAATGGGAATCCACTCTTGAATTAACTTAGTTGGCTACAAAATTGCTTTGTCAGAGAAAAGCCATTTGGGGAGGTTAATTAAATGTCCTCCTTTTGAGAGCAGGCTGAGGATGTTCTCTTCATTCAAACTTATGTTTATTGGTCTGTCAGTACCTGGGCAAATATTTGGAAAGCGTAACCTTGTGCTATCGTTATACAGAATACGATTTCTTGCTCCTTGGAGGCTCTTCCTGGCTTTGCTATGTTTGCTTTTCACAGTGGAGTGAGTGTTTTCAAAATGAGTTTTGTCTCACAGTCAAGTTGCCCAACTGAAGGATCTTGTAAAGAACAGTAATGAACGTACATGTGTGTGTGTTTTCAAAAATAATCTACAGTTTCTTGGATAATTCAGACCAATGAAATAGCCTGTGTCTTTGGACTTCCCTTGTGATTCAGTAACACTGTGTGCCTTAAATATTAAGTGATGTCTTAAAGTAGTTTCTTCCTGATGGAGGTGGACTGCATCTGCAGAGAGAAGTCCTCAGGAACTCTCCATGGCATTCCTTCAAAAAGGAATTTTGCTACCCTAAATTCCCCCTGTGAATGGGGACTGTGGGCTGTTCTACACCACAGCCAGTGTGTGCAGTGGTGGGTCTACTTGTGCTTCAGCCTCTGGTGAACTGAGGTGAGAAGCAAATGAACTTCCTTATGAGACACGAAATAACCATTAGGTGGCAGTGACTTTCTGTCACCAAACTAAATGGAAACCAGTAAGAGAGATGAAGAGCTTCAGAGCCCATCCACAGTCCCTGAGCTGATCATGTTTGGTTGCCCTATTATGTGCTCCCTAGGCTATCTCTTCATCGAAAAGGCATGGTTGACACTAATGCAGTCTAAAAAAGCTACTATCAGGGCCAGCTGGTGGCTTGATGACTCTACATTTGAGCACTGCTGTCTAGCAAACTTCCTGCCAACATATAAAGCATGAAAGCTTTGCACTGAAATCACATAACAAGCTGTAAAATAAATCTTATAATTGTAAGACACTTCCTTTTCTTCCTTGTGCTTTCTGGAGTGGTGTCAGCTGAACGCTCTGGCCATAGCATTTCTAGGTTTTAATTTTGTAGTGTTAGGAAGGTCCATTCTTTGGGGGATCTGTGCCTATGAAACTAGATGTTCTTCAGTCATCTGCAGTGATTTATTCAGAGAAATGGACCATCTACTGTGACATTTTTGAAGGAGAAAAAAGGAGATGAGTGAGGGGAAGGAGGCAGTGCCTCATTTATTACATCTTTTTTCCTGGCTGTGCGTACTTGTCCCTGAAGTGCTTTGCTCCAGGAGCATGAGTGTGAATTGTCAGGCACTCGGCTTCCCTGAGCTTCTCTCTCAGCTTCCCAGCAGGAGTGACACGGTGTGCCTGGGGAGCATTTAGCTGTCTCTCCTCCAGGTGGGGCTATCCCTTTTCATTTGAGTCCCTGAGGACCTCATCACATTGCTTCTTAGAGCTGCTGGAGAGGTACATAGTAGCCAGAGTAGTATCTGAGGAACATCTAATTTGGTAGAGTGAGGAAACGATTAGGAAGATGCAGGCTGCAAGGAGGTTACATCTTAAGAAACATTATAAAAGGAACAAATGAGAAGTGGAGAAATAATTATGCTTTATTTAGTGTTTGGACTATGCCTTGAGTCCCAGTGTGAAATGAACACTAAGCAGTGCAAAGTCAAGAGGTATGGCAAGAGAAGGTATCTTCTCTAAAGAGCTCCTGGTCATGGTTGATTTGCCGAGATTTCTGCCCTAGATGCGAGTGGTGCAAATAGATGCGAACATGGAATTTTTCAGAGGCTGAAGGTCTGTGTAAAGAGGGAAGGAGACAAAAAGCAGAAATTAGGATGCCGCTGTAAGTGACTTAACGCTGATCCCATTGACATTGGATCAGGCCCTGATTAGGGATGTTTTCTTAATGAAGGACTGTGTAGCTATGAACTACTGACCAGTTTATATGGTTCACAGAACACAGAATCACAGAATATTCTGAGTTGGAAGGGACCCACAAGGATCACTGAGACCAACTTTTAAGGGAATCGCCCATATGGTTGTTGGAGGCCACCTGTAAAATCAGTAGAGATGACAGGTAGCCAGTACTTAACCTATTTTAAGAACAGGAAGACAGCTGTCTTGAGAGTACAACAATCTTGTCTGAGACTAGGAAAAATAGATACCTAAAAGTTTTGTTTGGGGATAGAGCCATATAGTTGCAATGTCAAAGTGGACCTCTGAAGTATTGTTTTGTTTGCCCTGTGAATCCTTGGCAAGACCCATATTGTGGATTCTATTCCTTTTTCTAAGGTTCTTGTCATTAACTTGCAGTGAAACACTGTCTTGAAAGACTCCAAATTAGGAGTACAAATTAAATATAAAACCAGGGGTGAAGAGAATCGGTGGCATGCAGAGGATATTTCATGGATCAGGCCAGGTTGGAATTTCAGAGCAGGACTGAATATTGTAGATTTGCTCTGCTAAACCAGTGACCTTCTCACAGTCTCCCCAAAGTGGATCTGATAAAAGAATGTGCTGGAAGGCAGCTCACAATTACCTTACCTGTCAAGCAACTGTCTTCATTTAGTCACTTAAGTCAGCGATGAGGGAATTGCTGTGGTAGGTTGTGTCTTGCAAACGTTCCTCTGGACATGTTTGCAACGTGGGAGCAATGTGGGAGGCATCTTAGTGGGTTCCAGGCAAAACCTTTGAATGTATGTGGGGGCTACACTTTTTGCATACTTGAGGGAAAGGTGTCTCTGAAAGGAACTGTGGTGTTCTTCTATCTGGTGCCCCAGGGCCAGGCAGGACTCTGTCAGGCCTGAGGAAGCCCTGTGGACTAGGAAAAAAGGAAGCTATGTTTCTCTTGAACTGGAGTAGTTGATGATTTAGTTCTAGGAATAAACAAAAAAGTATTGTTCAATGTCAGGTTTTAAAACTATCCCTTGCTTTATTTACTAGAATGTCCAGGTGCCCTGCCTAGACATGTGCATTTTTGTGCATCTAAACAGACTCATCTGTTTGCCTTAGACACATGCCAGTTTGTTCAGGTGGGAGTGCTTATAGTGAAGTAGCCATTTATGAATAGAGTCAGAGTTCAAAGATGGCTTTGGAAGAGTCCATCCAAGGTGGTAATCACATTTGCTGCCACACTAGTTAAGCCTACTTTTGGTCCTATAGAACTGGCTGGGATGTCTTTATTTTTGTTGGGTTTTTTGTTTACTGGTATATTTTTTGGCTTGAGAGTTCTGTGTCAGTGGCTGCAAGTTCTGCTGATGGTGCACCATTCAGAGCAGCTTGCTGCTCCTTCCTCTGCGTTAGCATCATTTTGGCAGGTCTGACACCAGTAACAACTTGTTCTTGTCAGTGTACTGAGCCAGTGTGACATGGAAGAGGGCCACAGCCAGCAGAAAAACAAGGGTCATCTTTATAAAGCCTCCACTCTGTTCTGAGCTCCACTTTAACAAGAAATTTGCATGTGGGCTTGCACATGTATGCACCTGCCCAGTATTTTATGAAATGCCTTCTGCCAAGCCTGGATCCATTTACTATGTTGCTAGTTTTGCTGAATTTAGAGGTAAATTCACTGAAAAGGTCAACTAGCAAAATTGCTTTAAAAAAAACCCCCACGTCATAAAATGTCTTTATTGCCTGTGCAGTCTTTGTTTGAAAATGTACTAATTTTGAGTTGCCTGTGAACTCTGTAACTGTGTAGCCTGTTTGTTATTGTAGGACTTTTCTGAACACAAGTTGTTTTTTACAGAACTGCTGAAGGGCAGCAGGCTTTGTTTATCGTAGGACGGGTGTGTGAAGAGAAGTAGGGAAGATGTGCTTTTCTCCCTCGGGCCCTTTCCTTTGCATTCACAGTCAGGCGGCACAGCTGGGCCTTTCCAGAGCCTGGTAGGAGCTGTTTCATCTCTGCAATGCCCCGGTATCACCTGTTCTGTCTCTGTTCTTCCTCTCCAGGACAACTTCCCTGCTTCTGTTTTTTGCAGTAAGCTGAGGTTCTGCTGTGTCAGTCTGAATTGGGAGTTATTCTGTGTCAATATAGAGTGGTGATCCTTGACTGGGGGATGTTAAGTTGGAATGATGGCTTCTGGATGATGGAGACTGAGAAACATCAAGACTGTTACTGCACTTTCCTCATTCTGAGCTGGTGCTAGTTCAGGACTGTGTGCTTGAAGACAAGAGGTGACTGCAATCTGATGCATGTGAGGGGCTCCCAAGAGCAATACCAGCTCCTGCCACCCTGACTGGCAGGGTATATCGTCTGCAACTTTCCTTGATTTCCACTCTTCCCACAGTGGACTGAATCTGTACCAGAAGTGAGGGTGACATTTGATTCTTTTAAACCTGTGTTTTGATTTTAGGGTAGCAAGTGTTTGGTAATGTGGTTAAATAGTGAGCAAAATGCAGGCAGAAGCAGCTTCACGCATGCATCTCTCCTGGTGTATCCCCACCTGAACGCATGCAGCTTCCCACATGGGCCCTGCACAGCTGAGCTCTCTGTTCACTTGTACTGCCATCCTGTACCAGGCCTGAATCAGCTTCCTGCCTGCTCCAGCTCTGCTCTTACCTCTGCCCACTGACGTCTCAGCCCTGGCTGCCACCTCCCTGGCCCCTGTGCTGCTGGCAGATTGGATACAGGCTTACCCCACCTGGCCTCACATTTCTTGGTAACTCACATGGGAAAGATTTGCCACAATCTTAATTTTCTGAGAACTGAGACCCAGATGCTGGGAGGATACATTGCCAAACCCAGCCAGGACAGCTCTCCCAGGCTGCAGCTTTGCACACTTGTGTCAGTGGCACCCAAACCAGCAGGCTTCCCCTTCCCAGTCCCACTCTGGAGTAGGATTCCCAGCTCTGGCACAGCTTGGTCCTCATCTGAGAAGAGGAGCTCCACACTGTGTGTGCCTTAGTTTCCTTCCTGTAAATCTCATTCCAGAGATGGTCAGATGTCAGGTTCCACAACATGCTGAAATCCAATGAGCTCACTGCCCAAGGAACTCTTCCATTTACAAACAGCCTAGAAACCCACTATATTTCCTACTAGTATGGATAGAGTGAAGTGACTAATGCAGCCATGTGAATTTTATTTGAAGGGTACTAAATTTAAATAAAGTAACAATAAAGAGGTCAAGCTCTGTCTTTCTGCAAAATCTTTGAAATGGTGGTGTGTATGTGTAGCTAATAAAGGAAAGTTCCTTTAAACAGCATTCGCTGCTTCTAGTTGTTGGACATATGTGTAGTAAATTAAAGAAGAAACAATGTATTGGTAAAACCGTTTACCCATGGGACCCCCATCCCAGTGACAGATGCCCCTCCTTCCACCTGCATTGCTCAACAAATTTCTTCTCAAGAGGGGAAATGAATTCTCAATAGCAACAAGCCTAGTAATTAACTGCACTGTAATTCTGATGTGCAATGCTGTCACCCACCATCAGGTGGGAGTGGAAAAGGCACTGCATTTTGTTGATGGTTGAACATTTGTTTTCCTCATCATTTTGACACCAGAGGTAATTGCCATTCCTGAAATATTCTCTCACTACCATTACAAAGCAACTGTTAGGGACAAACTAATTATGAAGAATCTCGTTATGACAGATTAATAGGCCAACAGAGGGGGTTTCTTTTTTTTTCTTTCAGGCAACTGAATAGTAAAATCCAACAGCTCCCATATAACTGCTAGAAACACATGCTTCTCTGCAAGCCAACAGATTTTTTCTTATAGGTGGGGGGTTTGAAAAACTAGGACTAGAGTATGAAATGGGTTTCCAAGCTTGCTTTTATTGAGCTTCCGGTTTCCCAACATTATGTGCGAAAATGAGCTAGAGTCTGGGCACTGCCATGTGGAGGGGAGGTCTTCATGGTTGGTGTTGGACCAGCATCTTCTATCTGGGTCATGGTTGAGTAGCTTCATGAAGGCTTGAAGTGAAGAATGCTGGACTTGTGAATTTTATGGGTTTTAGAACAAGACACAAAGTCATTATCTGGGCTGCTTTATTGCCACTAAGGGTTTTCTGTGTCAGGGAGGCCAAACTAATGTTTGAGTCGAGTTCCAAGTGGCCAGTATGCTTGTGTCCCCCTGGAAGTTGGAGACTACCTGCTTCCAAGTACTCTTATGGTGTGCTCTCTGGGAGCTGTTGTGATGTGGCCCAAACATGTCTGCTTTCCTGTATGTAGTGGGGATTGAGGCACCTTGCCGTCCTGTGACTGGACCGTTCTGTCAGTGCTCAGAGGAGGAGGACTTTGAAATACCTGTATTTCTCACTGCTGTGTTTAGAAGCTCACACAGTGTATGAGTAGTCAGTCTGGACAGCAATCCATGAAGACTTGGTAACTGTACTTTCAGAGAGGCAGTTAAGTATGTATCTCATGGCTGACTGGCTACTATTGGGTGCTAGTGAATGCTAGGTGCTGATGAAAAAAACATTAAGAGGGAGCCAATTGCAGGCTTCAAATCCTGAATGAGGTCTGTTCATGTTCTCAGCTTTGCCTTGATGTCTCCCTCAAGTTGTCAGGAAACTACAGGCAACTATACCTCAAAGGATCTCTGTAGTTGGGACTGAGTCCCCTCTTACCATCTCCAGCCAAGTGTTTGTCCCTGCAGCACTCTGTCAAGAAAAGGAGTAAATCTTCAGAGGTAATCAATGCACTGCCCCCATTCATGCCATGATCTCCTTAATGAGAGAACAGGGAAGCTCAATTCTTCTCCAGAGACCGAATCAAGACCATGTTTATGTCATTTTCTGTCTTCTCCTGCCTGCTGACATCAACACCCGGTTTCACTGCAACTTCATTCTTCTTTATGGGATCTCTGTGTGGAGTATGTAAATACTTTAATATTAAATATTTGAGGCTAGAAGTCATAGATAGTATTAGTTTTGGGTTACTAGCATGTGCTTTAATTTCTTTCCTTCATGTCCATCTTGTGTTGTGCAAATTCTTTATGGTCCTTTTATTTTGCCATGCAAATGTTGTTTTTGGGAACATACACAGTGATTTTACTTGGCCAGCAAGATCTGATTCTTTGGAGGGTCTTTATCAGTATTACTGTTCTGTCAGGTTTTGCACCAATACCTTTTGTCTTGAGTTCACTATTTGCCTTCTAGCCAAGGTTAGACATTAGCTATCTTTGACTAGCCTGTTGATGGAGAAATATTGAATATGTAATTGTATATAAAGATGATCTCAGTTTTATTCCCTTCACAACCCTGGTGAGCCACAGCCAAGTGCAGGGGAGGCATGTACAATATTGTTCATTGTGTTACTAGCTGCAGTAAAGGCAATTGCCTCGGGTACCGCTGGAGGTAATGCCTTCTGCTTATTGTGGGAGCAAAAGTAATCTATTCTGGATAACATGTGGCCTCACCTGGGCTCTCCTTTTGTTCATCTCAGTTTGGTGCCATGTCAGATACTCATGTTTTACTTCACTAGATTGCTGTCTCATGGTCTTTTAAAGTGGCACTCTCATAGCCAATATAGGTTCTTTCTCTTCCTTGTGTTCCTAGCAGCCATAAGGATTTAGTAGACCAAATGCTACCTTCACTGCTACCCACATAAGCCAGTTTTTTCCAAATTCTGCCTCCACTGACACCTGCAGAAACCTATCATTTTCAGTGAGAAAGCACAGGAGTGGCTGCAAGGAAGGACTGGACCTTCTAATTGCAGTTTAACAAGTCTATTGTGTATGAATCAGAAGAGACACCAGCTCAGTCTCCCATACTGGTGACATTGATGGGATGCTAATAGACACCAGCTGGTTTTCTTGGTGTGGAGCTGTGTGGTGTCATCTAGATGAAAAAGCTGGAGTTATTTATATATAAATATTTTTGCTGAAGTCAGCAACTCTGATGGATATCCAGAAGGGAGCAGACCTGCTGAGTAACAAAGGGACGTTCCTTGGGGTTGTTTTTTTTTGGTTTTTTGGTTTTTGTTGTTGTTGTTGTTGTTTTTGTTTTTGTTTTTTGGTTTTTTTTTTGTTTGTTTTTGGACACAGGCACTTTTTTAAACATAGAGCTGCACTTTGCCATTGGTGATGACTTACTGGCACTGCAGCCATTCTCTGTTGGATGTTGTGCTATGACAGTCACTGCAGTTTTTTGGAATTGACAGCTTAATCCCATGGTTGTTATCTTTCCTGACTTCCTCGTCAATCCAATTTAATCACTTCTAGGTATTTCATGTGTTACTGTCTTTTTCCTCTTCAGGCATCGTGTTCCTGTGGGAAGAGGTCTGTACTTTAAAGGTCAGAGCTTCTCAGATTAAAGAAGGGGGAAGGAATCTGCCTCTGTCAGTTTGGTAATGGGCTGTACTCTAGAGACACTGCAATAGAAACCCTTCTTTCTGAGGTCTGTCACCAAGCTGAATGCTGGTGTGTGTCTGCACTGTCTGGCTGTAAGAGAGGGAGCTGGCCTGCTCTGCTCCCCTGGCTGTTGGAGTGACCTGCCAGGAGAGAAGTTACATATGTGCAGGGTGGAGAAGCTGCTGTTGCACGATTTAATCACCTGACGTTGACTCAGATGGGTCCTGACTGGAGGTCAGCTGTGACGTGCAGCTGGTAGGGTGGGATTCGACTGTTGGGAAGAGAAAAATGCCAGCCCGGATTCTTCAGCGTTGACAAAGTGGATGTGACGATTTCTTCCCTCCAGCTGCAACGGCTGCCTCTGTGCTTCCTAGTTTCCTGCACATCCACAGTAGGATAGCAGACTGTGAAGCTACCCTGTCTGGACCCTCAGCTGCTGACTAGATGTGCGTTAGCTGAGCTTTCTCAATGGTGCTTGGGCCATCCATCCTCATAAAACTCACCTTTCAGTGTGCCTTTCAGTCTGTCTTCTGCATATTGGGGCTTCCTGTGGCGTCCATGACTTTTCCAGCTCCATTTTATTGCAGAATGGAGTGTGAGAACTAAGGGAAGAGGCTGTCAGATCTCCATCTTCATTCCTGCTGCTAGGATTCTTCACTTAGCTTTGAAAATGTAGCCAAATCTGTATGAGCTTCAGTGACAGCTAATTCCTACTGTGGCCTTGTTTGAGCTCTTCCCCCCACCTTCCCCATGGCCCAAGACCAGCCCTCACTTCCCATGCCTACTGCCTTTCCACCATCTTCTTACATGGAAATAGCTGTCTGGGGAGTGTTCTCCCTTCAGGTAATTTTTACTGCACGACATCATCTCTTGCTATTCTGTCAATAGTATGCAGTTTCTGCAGGGTGTGTCAGCAGATCCTGTTCAGAGAACACTCCTGAGTGTAATACACATCGTGGTTGATACTGTTGCTTACAGCAACTGAAAATATCAAATGAAACGGGGCTTAGCAGGACTGATGAGAGGGTGTGAGAGCTCCCCACCACAGCTAAATACAATGCAAAATAAGATGGTGTCGTTACAGTACTCAGCTTGTTTTCACTGGCATCCCATATGGCTTGATCCAAGCTGAACTGAATTAATTTTGCTAGCCAGATTTTGAGAGATGCTGTGTCAAATTTATTATCATTTTACCTGCTTCCATAACTGGAGCTGCAGGCTCTGTGATCAATGGATCAAGACATGTGCCTCATTTTATTGTGGCTTCTGTAAACGTCTCCGTGCCTTCTGCAGACATACTGTTGATTTACTTTCTGTCCTCTTTGGGTTCTCTGCAACGAAGTACAAGACAGATCTATTTGTATACCAGCTATCAGGACAACAAAGCACTGAATGCACATTTATGAACCTGCTGCCTTTGCAAGTACTATATGTCTCTGTATACATGGGTCTGATCCTTCTGTCTTGGGCAAATCTGATCTGATCTTATCCTCACCTGTAAGTTACCTGTAAGTGACCATTCATGGTAATGTACGTGCCCCACAACAGAGCCTGTGTGAAGGACCTCTTGAATAGTCACAGGGTAAAACTGTGAAACAAGCAGAACCTTGTTCATCAGAGGTAAAGTCTGGGCGTAGGGAACTCAGCTTCCTGCTATAGGCACAGGAAGTTCTACGGCCCAGTTATTTTAGCATGTTATTTTCCCTTTGTCTCTGACCAGCACTTCCCTGTGCTCCTTGTTTTCCTGGCTCAGGAGACTTACACAGAACAGTGCATTATATCACAGAGGTGTCTAGAGGGGAAACAGCTGCTCTCTTCTGATTTTTATCCTGAACTGCCCCACAGATAACTAATTGCAGCTCAGTTGCTTCTATTAGCTATTTACCTAAAATTGAGCTGGCTAATGAAAATGTTTCTAATTAATACGAGGCAGATTAAAACTCATTACAGCAAGGTCGTCAGTAATGAGAGATAATCAGAGCACAAATGACCGAGCTTGGAGTAAAATGAAGATGGAACACAAGCAGGCGATCAGTACTGGGTGTGCATGCACCAGCCAGCAAGGGCAGGGTTCAGCAAGGTGACTGCTGGTGCTCTGCCCTGCAGTTGAGAAACACTGTATCCTCCTCTCCAGAGCATCTTGGGGAGTGACTGGCCAAAAAGGTGGACCTCAGCCTAGTGTAAAAATGTTCCCTGAACCAAGTGGCATCTGACACTAACGGTTTGTTGCTAGGGCAGCCTGTAGTCACCTGTATGAACCAAGTTTTGAATAGGGATTTTAGCAGGAAGACTTGGGAGTATGTGTGGCACAGGTGGGATGTCAGCATCTGTGTGCACTTGTATGTGGAAATTCAGAATCCTGATGGCTCGGAGGGTGTGAGCTTACATATCTGTTCAGTGTAAAATGTGTTGGCCTAGGTTTGGAAAAGTCTGTTGTGATCTCCAGGGAAGTTTTGCAGGACTCATGAAATGTGTTTGCTTTAATTTCAGCTGCCTGTAGCACTGCTGATACAAGGCCACAGCACCAACACCAGATTTCAGCTGCCTGATGTGGGCCTACTGTCTATATTCCATTAGTACAGAGTTTACTGGCCATCCTGCTAGTTGTGTGACTCCTTGTTTTCTGTGTTTGTGAAACTGAGAAGCTAAGAAGTTCTCACTTTAGTCTGGGGGATCATCTCCATCCTTTCCAAGCTATAAAGTTCTCTTTCTCACTTCCTTTCTGTCCCACTGGCAACCAACTGTTGTGCCAGAATTTCTGAAGGATCTTATTAAGTTATACGTAACTTACACAAAGAACAAATTATTAGGTAGTGAGGTACATTGCACCAGGACTTATTCCAGTTCCAAAGGTGTGGATTTATCCATCATCGGCAGTATGATCAGTTAGTATTGGTGTAAGGAAGCATTTGAATGGGAAATACCTAGTGTGCCTAGTAATGAGCTTTTGTAAAAGGTAAGTAGGAAAGAGAATACAAAAAGCAGGCAATAACTATTCCATTTAGAGTTGTGTGTCTTCCTGCAGTGTCCTTGCTGCCAGTCAGTTTGATTACCAGGCTGCTGGTGTTAGTGAAGGCTGTAGTAGTTTATATTTACTGTATGCTTATTCTGATTAGTTAAAAGAGGAGATAACAGCCCCTTATACAGAACCACATTGTCACTGAAATGGGTTCTATGTTTTGTATTGCTGTTTTTAAAGCACCCAAGTACCCTATTCACATCACCAGTAGCTGTATCCTCCCTAAACATCTTTTGGCATGGCCACTGATTTCAGTTTCTCACTGTGTTAAATTGAGGTGGACTCTCTCATTTCTCTCTGGTTTGTGCTGTTCTGGGTCATCTAAAGCTCTTTCTGCAGTTTTACTAGTCCTGTGCATGTGGCCCTGTCATCATCAGGGGTGGAAGAGAAAAGGACTATGACCAGATTCCTTTCCTATATTCTCTGACATGTCTTTTCTCCCTACCCAACTTACTGTGTTTTGGGGATACCCACCACAGAGGTGGTGACATCCTCTTTTCCCTCTGTAGGGAGTCCAAAGGACAGCCTGGCTCTTCCAGTCCAGTCTCCTGCTGCAGGCATTTCTGAAAGAGTGTTCTTGTCCAGGATGGCTGACAGCATACATGCTTGGGATGCTCTCCCCTACTGTGTGGCACACAGAAGTTTCTTCCTAGCATCCCAAAGGCTTAATATGAAAGACCATAAGCAGCAGTTCTGTTCTGTGGAAAGAAAGCAAGAGTTCATCACCAATGTTACAACTCCTTCGAATGGCAGATAATTTAGTGGACATGGAAGACCCTTGGAAACAGGTTGACCTCAGCAGAAGATTTAACTGGAATTTGGGAGCGGGATACACCACATAGGTTCTTTGAAGGTTTTAATAAGGCACCCTGTTTGCATTTTCTTATTGTGGCCAGACAATAGGGTAATTTTTGTCTTGGTGCCTTGAGCAATACTGTTTAAAGCCCTTTAGACATTTTATTACCTGTAATGTTCTTATGAGTCTGTAAAATGGGGAATAGCGATCCTGAGTTTTGTAAAGAGCTTTGTAAAAGCACTTTTAGAGATGAAAAGCTCCATATAAAATCAGGTATGGTTGTTTTATCATAACTATCTAAAGCCTTTCTGAATTCCATTAAGCTCTTGGCTTCTCTATCCTCTGACAGTGAGTGCCACTGGTTAATGCTGTATTGTGCAAAATGGGATGTAAAAAAAAAACAAAAATGGTTGTTGTTTTGTGGAATGCCCTATTATTTGTGGGTTTATGAGAGTTGGAAATAGGAATGGGAGCTTTCTTTTTTCTTTCATTATTGCATCCAACTTTTCTCTCTTATGTATCAACTCTGTAATCTAAACAGTCTCCAAACATTTAAAATCTCTTTTTAATAGACTCTTTTATATGACATGGTCATATTTCCCCTGTCTTTCTCTGTCCTTTTTTATTTATCTACCTCTTTTTTTGTGATAGGATGTCTAGAATCCAGGGTGGCGTTGTGCATTCTATTTATACAATAGTGTTTTGGTATTTTAAACATTTTAATCTTTTTTATCACGGTCAAACAGCTTTTTTGGGTTGTCCTGACTCCGTCTGTGCATTGAGCAGGCTGAGCAGTCCACAAAAATGTGATGCAAATGTTGGATGGTTCCAGTTAATGGAGAGCCCAGCAGTATGTGCGGGGAGGACAAACTGCACCTCCCAATATGTGTAACCTTGCAACCATCTATGCTGAGGGTGAGATCTCCTGGTGTATTGATTTTTCACCTGTCTTTGGTAGGGACTTGGCAGGGCTTATTTTTCCCCAGTGGTGAATAATATCTGTTGCATCTCATGGAATTTTTGTCACTGCACTGTTCTCTCCTTTGCCAGATCAGTAGCATGAAAATTAAACCTTGGTGTATGAACAGGTGTAGTGGGACACTCTCCTGTTTGTTTTTGACAGTGACGCAGGTCAATCCTTTTATATTAGAGAGCTTCTTCAGCCTTCTGTGCACTACCTGGACCTCTTCCCCTTTTCATCACGTTTCTCAGTGTTGCCAGTGCTAGTTCATCTTCTCTGGAAGTAACAATGAATGCAGGTCCTAAGATAGACAAGGCTTCTGCAGGATCATCTGGTCTGAAAATGCTCAGAGGAGGTTGAAATGAAACTGTGATGAAAACAGCACTAAATGTTGCAGCCTTGTCCTAACTGGAGAGTCCCATTGCTGCTGTCTGTGGTGCTGGGTTTCTGAGCTGGGAATGGGATAAAATGAGCAAGTGATGTTCTTGTATCTCCAATAATTACTGAGTTTTCCTTTCACTCTTTGTGAGGATATTTATCGAAAGCCACTTGAAAGTTCCAATAAATACCTATTTTCTAATACCTCTTTTCTATTGGCCATTGTATTAACAAGCTCACAGTATTTTAGTGGACAGGTGAAGAACAGTTTTTTTCCGCCCAAAATCCCTGTTGGCTTTTTATCAGTCATATCACATTTATCTAGATGATTTTTAGTACTCTTTGTAATTATTGTCTCAACTAATTTAGTTGATACAGAATTAAAGCTTGCAGGACTATAGTTTCCCAGATTAGTCTTGATTTTTCTTACAAACAGGACATAATTTATTCCCTTTTAGTCCTCTGGAATTTAACAGTTTTAATATGAGATTTCCTTTTATTATGGCTATTAGCATCTCAGCTACTTTATGAATTAATCTCTAATTTTTATGTGATTGAAGTTTCCCAGGTGTTTTCTGGAGACACCTTTCTTGAAATACCATCTTGGAGAGCGTATCTCCATTGTAAGCAGCGATGGGCAGGCTGTTCTCTCTGCATTCCTAATCTTCATTTCACATTTTGTCAGCTAAGAGTATGCCCTGCAGAGCTGGGGTGGCTTTTCTGAGGGATTTCATATGAGGAGTTGCTTCCATCACTTACTTTACTGTCTTTAGTGGCCTTTCTGAGCCCTTTTGCCACCAGGTCTGTCACCAGATATCGAATACTGAAGTTCTCACTGGTATATTTTAGCTTGAGTATTTATTTTCTTCTAAATTAATTCCTTTATTTTAAAGACCAGATTAGCACCTACCAGTTTATAACATCTGCACATCTCACGTCCTGATGAGCAGTTCTTTGCCAGTAATCTGTGTGGGTAAAGGCTCTTTCAAAAGCACCCAAATTACTTGAGAAGCCAGGTCTGCTTGTACATCAAGCATAAATCAAAAAACATCCCTTTGCAGCTCTGTTTGCTGAGCATGTGCTTCATCCCAGAGGTGCCTCCTCTCCATACCTGAGACTTGTTACTTTCACAGTTTTAATAATCAGTATTAATCCCAGTCTAACCAGGGTTTAGGTAAAGCAGAGGAGTCTGATAGCCGTGTGGGCCAATGTAGAATTTGTCCTGCTGAAGGGATTTGAGACAGAAAAAGACGCGCACGTGGACTGAGGAAAGAGCCATGTACAGTCAGGCAGGGTTTGTGATCTGAAGGGCTTTCTGATGGAAGCTTATTCTTGATATTCCTTGGTACATGAAATGCTTCCTTTCTTTGTAGTGTTCTCCTAGGGGTAAGACATACAAGTATGTCTGTATAAAACTAGCTGTTGTTCCCAGCTCTTTTCCTCTGATAAAAACAGTCTCAAAGTATTGCTTGTGCAACAAAGAACAGCATCTTGAAGAAAAATTCTGAGCCATTCTGGGGATTTCCATTTACCTTGTATTTTCTTCAAGGTAGAACAAAAACATGGGCCACCACTACTGGACACTGTGGTAGGAATGTGACGCTCTTATTTTGTCTATGATTAGGGGAACGTAGTCTGTCAGAGAACAAGTGCTGCATCTGGACTGTGACCTACCTTGGGGAGATCCAAGAAAATAATAGAGATCATTAGGAAAGTTTTCTGCTAAAAAACCTGATGGGGTTGATAAGAAAAGAGTCCTTGGAAGCTGCTTTCACAGTCCTGCTTCATGCTCGCTGTACTTCTGCCTCTAATGCAGACTGGAATTTCTTAAGATGTAGGGTTACAGATTTACTTCTGAGACAAGTTGCTTGGTCTTGTTGTCTCTCTAGAGGTGCAGGAGCTGGAATTCCGTGGTCCAGCCAGCCAGCCAGCCAGGGCATCTCTCTCTTAGGAGTTTATGCCAAGCCAGTTGTGAGAGCACTGTGGAGGATGCTGTGCATGGGGGTTTTGTTCTGTTTTGTTCCTGGAGCCCTCTGTAAGCATCCTCTTGTCTCTCTTGGCCAGGACTGCTGTGTCCATGAGGCCAGCTGGCTTCTCAACAGTGTGTATAAATTTGTGAGGGCCAAAATTTCCTCTCACCTCGTGCTAGAGGAAAGAGGGGCTATTTCCACCTCTTTCTCAGCAGTAACCAACGTGAAGATACACTTTGTATGCAAGTGTGTCTACAGTCAGTTGCTTTTTTAGCTACATAAGTTTTCCATCCTGTTTTTTCCATCTCCCTTGGGAATCCATGTGGTGGGGGTAATGCACTGGAGCCAGCACCTCTTACCCTGAGCTAGCTGCTTGGCCTGACACCCAGCACTGCATTACAGCCTTGGGTTGCTGCTGCTCTGCCCCGAGTCATGCTGCAGCCTGGAGTAATTTGATGGGTTCCTGCTGTGCATGGGAGATCTCAGGGCCCTGTGCTGGCATGAGCTCAATGCTGGGAGCTCAGTGCTGGGTTTTTTGGGACATGCCTGTAAAGAGCCTTGCACCTGTTTCCTGCCAGTACTTTTGGCTATGGCTGTCCAGCACCTTGAGGGATGTGGCTGGCCACCACTCTCCTTCACTGCTGGCAAGGGTTTTCCTCCACAGCTGGAGGCAGTGGGTAGAGGGTGATTATTGGAGCTGCAAAAAAGCTGTTTCCCTGTTGATGGGCTGGACTCCCGGTGTTGTGACAAACAACCCAGCTGCTCTGGCTCCCTCTCTCCCTTTCTCTTTCATCCCGTTACTCCCTCCCTGGTTTTCTTGCTGTCTCATCTTCTGTCACAGCTTCCTTTCCTTGTTCCCTTTTGGCCTGCTTGTGTCCTTGCTGCACACAGGGAAGGAGAGCAGGGAAAGAGCCAGGGCAGAGGCTTGTTACAGCAGGAGCTTCGAAGCTTTTGTGTAAAATGCAGGAGAATGATGTGGGAGAATTGAGGCATGCTCATGGGTGTTATTTGCTGCCTATATATGTGTGAGTGTTTATGAGCTGTCAATATGCTGGGGGAAGCTTACTAACCTAGCACGAGTTACACTTGCCTGTACGTGCCCGCCTAGGAGAATGTGTGTGTGCGTGTGAGCACCTGTGCATCAAACTGTCAGGTCTCACACTGAGGGTGAGACTTGCACATTAGGCTTTCTCCTCACACTCCCCTAGGCCTGTGTGTCATGCACTTGCAGCTCAGCTCTCAGTCTGCCCCTGACGTGTTCCCAAATGCGGGACACTCAGCCTGTCCCATGATGTGACACAGCACCGCTTCGCACAGAGAGCAAAGATAGCTCCTAAGTGGCGTGGGTATATGTGGTGTTCATGAGTGTTTGTGGTATTGTTCCTTTTTGTCACGTACTTCAAGGCTTTTGGTGGAGTCCATCACCACAGGATCCTGGGCAGATGAGGGCTGCAAACACAGGATTCGACCTTCAATGACTTCTGACACAGAAGCCAGAGGAATTAGGAGACTTCATGCAGATAGGTGTCAGGCGTTAACAGGAGATGGGTGCAGTTATTTTTTGTTATTGATTTGCTTAGATTTTATTAACGTACCAGGGTAAACTTATATATAAAGTTCATTAAATATTAGTCAATATAGCTATGTCCTTGGCAGGAGACTTTTCTAGTGAGAGTAATAAAGGCAGAATAAATCATTGTCACTGAAAGATGTGGTGGCTAGTCTATTCTTGAGGAGCAAAATGAACCTTAAGAGCTGCAATACAGACCAGGCAAGTGGTTGGCAATGGGTTTGGTGATTTGGTAGTTTCATTTCGGCCACTCTGAGCAAAGCTGGCAAGTCTTCTAACACTTACTCAAACCACTGTCACTGCAGACGTTGTTGGCAATGTAAGCAGTAAGACCCAGGACCTGGCTGGACTGGAGGGATGTAATTTCCCCTTGTGCGTCTCAAAGTGAGGTGAGGAAGATGAAGGACTGCCTATATACTGTCCTTTTCACTGCCAAATAGATATGTAATTTTGATTTTTAACAGACTCTCCTTCTAAGTTTCTGGAAGTTTCTGGGATGGTATCTGTGGTTTTCTTCTCATTTTAATTCACTGCACTCACACTAAGAGTCTCACATAATGGTTGTGGTCGTGATTTTTGTCTTTTGACAAGGGATTCCCCAACTGTGCATCATAGTGGTGAATCACAGTGACAAACCAATGCTGCCCTATGGCCAGACTTTTTATTCTGTGCAAGGATGAACCAAAAACTAATGTGCTGTTACTGATCATGGTGCCTGTACAAACAAGTGTTGAAGCCCTTTATATTCTGGAGCATCTTGTCCTGGTCTGGTTCAGACCGTTTAAATCCAGCGAGAGTCCTATGTTAGATGATGATGATGCCCAGAATCAAGAAAGGAAATCCTTGGTCTGCTTAATACTGGACAAAAAAAGATACATATGTGGACATGTGCATGTAACAGACAGCAAAAGGGCTTGACTGATGTTCTGGTCTCTTCACAGGTGCACCTGCGCTCTGCTGAGCGCCTCCGGGAGTTGTGCTGCTCCAACCGAGGCACCTTCATCAAGGTGGGACAGCACCTGGGAGCGCTGGACTACCTCCTGCCTGAGGAGTACACTCGCACCCTCAAGGTGCTGCACAGCCAGGCCCCGCAGAGCACCAGGCAGGAGATTGAGCAAGTTATCCGTGAGGATCTGGGCAAAGAGGTAGGGGCAGCCATAGCCTGTGGTGGCTTCTCAGGCCTCAGCAAGCCCTGGACAGCTAGAGGAAGGAAAACAGCAGCTACAGGAAGGAAAACTGCTGTTTCTCAGTTTTAAGAGATACCAAGGGGTATCTCTTACAAGAGGGACACCTCTTCCTTGCCTCTGGAAGAATGCCATGCGAGTTTTCCCTGTCCATCAATGGGCATTATTGGCAAGCTTTGGTAAGGAGAAGATAACAGAGGGGTAAGGGTGTGAAAGGTGCCAGATGGAAATGGCAGGACTCAGCAGAGCAGCATACTCTGTATGCCAAGACTAACAGGGTTGTGGGAGGTCAGGATGGAGGGCTGTCTGCTACACTGAGGGGTGGGAGCTGGAGGTATTGATGTTCAGGACGGAGATATATTGGCAGAGCTCTGTGAGGGATGACTGCTCTCCCTTGGCTGTACTAGACCAATTCCAGCTAGCACTGACAGCCCTTTACTTTCTCGAGCCCCTAATTAACCCCCAAAGAAAATAATAGCATAAATCACTTTTGGTGCTGCAGTCAGGTAACGCAGTAGCTCAGGAGTTGGTGCTATCATTAACCCTCAGCAGCCCACAGCACTGAGATCGGTAGGTAGGTGACTGTGTTCATTAAATATAAGGGAAGTAAGCACAGTAAATTACAGAGGGTGTTCTGCTACTTTGCATCTTTCTCTTTACACGCTGTCCCCTCACACTCTAGCTCAGGTTGAGGAGAGGCATTTCAAGGATCACAAATGACATGGGAAGAGGGAGGCAGGAGGCAACAGTGTGCAAAGGTGATGCTAGGGAAGGTGTGTGTGAGGGGGAGGAAGACAGGAGGTTGAAGAAGGGAAGCAGTGTGTATATCTGTTGGTTCTCATATTTTGGGCTTTTGGGGCTGTTTTGGTTGTTCTGGCTTGTCTGACTCTGTGGTAGGGAGGTATGGAGGAAACACGAGGTAAGTGAAGTATTTGCACCTAGAGGGTGTATTACGGGCAGATTTGGATGGGGTGGGTCTGCCTATGTGTAGTTTAAGGGTCTACATATTGTCTAGTCAGGAATGACCATTAATATTTCCCTATAGTTTAAGGGCAGGGTTGAGGTCAGCCCCCAGCCTGCAACACGCTCCCTCTCTCAGCACTCCATCCTTGTAGCATGGCTGGTAGCAGCTATGTTTCATAGCTCAATGGATAGATGGAGCAGGGCAGGCTGGCTGCTCCCTGCAGGCCTCTGCCTCCATGGGCTTCCATGTAGCAATCTCCCTTCCACAGGAGCTGTGGAAAGCCACCCCAAGGTTAGCCCACATTAAATTACCACACCAGCCACCTCTGGCACAGTTTGTGTGGTGTCTCTCAAAGGCTGAAGTAGGTGCTCAGAGGTGGGACCTTTTTTCACAAGCGTGTGTTCGTTCAGCTGCCACTGATAATTCTTGGTTTCTTCATGTTTCTTAGGAGCTAGATGAATGCTCCGTGCCTCACTGATTCCCAGTGAAGCAGCTCAAATACAGTCTCCGCAACAGCCTTATCTCATAGCATTCACTTCCTTCACATGGGCGGTGCTGGGCAATATTTAATTTTTGAGTTGGAGTTAGGGCAGAAAAGGTAGAAATGGAAAGAAAGTGGTGGAGAGGAAATGGTAACAAGAGAAAGAGAGCAATGATAAAACAAGATAAATGAGGAGAATAACGTATAAAAATAAAGGACCTTGTAAAACTGGGCAGTATTAAAAGCTGATGTAAATCCCCGTGTCAATAGTTACAACGTACCAAATCAAGGTATTTAAAATCAGAAAGGATTTGGGAACCTAATGCACCAAAGATGTCTTTGCTGGAGCCTAGAAGATTTAATAGGGTTGCTTCAGGAACAAATTTAATTCCAGTGTAGCTAGATCCTCAGTGTATTTTAAATATGGTATACTTAGCTGAAATATAGGTGGCAGAGGGGCAAGATGGAGTGTCACGGCAGAGAAGAGTGCAGAGAGGGATCCTGAAATTTCCTTCCCTCCTGGGGCCAGCATCGCACCTGGCAACTTGCAGATGAATTCAAATAGAAGAAAAATGACAGTGAGGGAACCCTCCCAGGGTGCCTAGGCCTAGTCCTGCTGCTCTCGGATTCAGTGGTAAGATTTCCAGTTCTCCCATCAGGCCCAAGAGCAGGCTTCTTCAGATGAATCTTAAGTGTAGGCAAGAAGTAATTACATACAGCTTGGATCACTGCAGAAAAAATGGGAGAAAGAGCAACAGAAATACAGAGATACCTAGGGAGGAATGTGACAAGCTAACAGATTAGGCAAGAGCTTGCAAAAGGGCAGGAAGATCAAAAAAAGCCCATTTCACATATAGAAGCATTATTTTTTCAGTCAATTAGAAATAGTCTACCTTCTAATGTGACCTACTCCTGTGAATCCTATCACGGGCTTGGATGTTTGACAAATGTTTTGTGGGAAAACTGGCTTAAATGGAGACCATGCCAATGGGACTGATGTTTGAGCAGAGACAGAGCATTTGTGAGGTGGATTTATGACTCTCTTGTCCCCACACAGACTTGCTTGATACCCTGCTGATGGGGGATCTCCCATTCTGGGCCAGCATCATGGCTGGGGACCAGGAGCTGCAGCAGGTAGCTCTGATGTAAAGGCGAATGGCATGTGTGCTGATTTGACACAGAAGGAGAAGCATCATATATGCTGATTAGTGGGTTGTCCTGTCCAGCCCTGTTTAAAGTCCAGGGCCAGTTTGTGTACCTATCAGGGATCATTGGGATAAAAATAATCAGTAGTGAGCAGATGCTGGCTTT
This sequence comes from Machaerirhynchus nigripectus, assembly GCA_013397975.1. NCBI lineage: Eukaryota > Metazoa > Chordata > Aves > Passeriformes > Dicruridae > Machaerirhynchus > Machaerirhynchus nigripectus. Next base: position 1,579,727 of record VZRQ01011259.1, on the reverse strand, counting down.
TTCATCTCAGCCACAGTGGTTTGGATGAGTGATGGTGGGAGGTGATCATTCTCTTGAGTGTTATATGCAAGAGGTTGAGGTGGGCGGGGTGGGATTCGCGGGGTAACACAAGTAGTAGCAGTGGGAGAGGCTGCACAAAGAAATCTTTGCAGTAACTCCTGGAGACAGTCACCAGTGAGATCACAGAGCAAGAATCTTTTGGGGAGACAGTGGAGATACCACAGGTTGGGCTTGTTCTGGGTGTATTCCTTGGAGCAGTTGGGAAAAGCTGTGTTCATAAGAATTGGTGATAAGATATGAATGAAAGAGTCTCTCCTACCTCTATTTTTATCTTCCTTGCTTGAACAAGGTTCTGAAAGTGAAAAGGTGTCAAGTGTTGAAAATAAAAGCAAATTGAATATGTTCTTTCTCTGCAGAACTATTAATGACCCAGGGAGAGAGAGCTGGTGCAGCTAAGTGCTCTAACTCAACAAAGCGCATGCAGAGCAGAGCCTCGCAACTTCTGGTGAAATGTGGACACTACACATTTAGGGAGAAAGCCTGATGAGGAGGTCTGGAAAGTAAATCTTTCAGAGTGGGTGTACCTTAAAAGCACAAAATCTTTGTGTTTAGAAACTAGAAAAGGTGGAAGAAATTTTGACAGCACTGGGATTAGGGGCATTTCTTCCCTCAGACAGGTTTGTTGGAAAGGGCTGTCATGTGGCTGTGGGATACAGGCATATTGGGGAGGTAATGCCACTCCGTTCTGATCAAGGGCATTTCACAGCATCCCTTGTCATATGATGGAGTGGTTGCAGAAGGACTTGGCAGCTTTTACAGCCCTGGTCTTCCATATATCCTTTGTGCCTTTCTGTTGCCTGGCTCCACTACTGTCCAAGTGCATTCCCTAAAACGGGTCTCACTTCTCTGCTGCTGCACAATGATAATGAGTTTAGATACTGTGACATCTCCTTGCTTCACTGTGTGCTCTTGTCTATGCCAACACACACTTTTACCTCTTTCGAGTCCCAAAATACCTCCTCATATTGCACATCCCAGTAGGCCATAGCATAGCTCTACCCACTCAGCACCACTCTTACTACTTCTATGTACAGCAAGATGTCACTTTTCACAGCCTATTGCTCATCAGCTTCCAGCGCATCCTTACACATTGGCATTTTTAAATCAATTTATTGACCTTTTCCCTAAGACTTCTTATTCTCCCTCTTGATAAGTTTGTGTACTCCATACTCTACCCAGGTCTTAACTCATGTTGGAGATAATTTTCCTTGGTGACAGACACTCCCTTCCTCCTCATCTGTCACTCTGTCCTTTCAGAAATATCCAAGTTCCTGCTCATTTCTGGCAGGTTCCTGTTGGGCAGGTTCTCTAGTCATTGCTCCTATGTCTGGTCTGAGGTTGTGTGGTCGGGGATGAGGGCAAGGATAAAGTTAGCACCTCCCCAACTGAGGGCAGTGTGGTCCCAAACAGGGTCTTCCCCATGTTGATGGGGCGCTTGTGTAGTGTGTCTGTCCAGGTGTTCTGTGTCCAGGCTGTCATTGCTTGGGGGGTGACAGGCTGGTGTAAGCCATGTGACTAGCCATGGGAGTGAGTGTTTCTCCCTGTCTCTTGACTTACCTTCACATCTACCAGTTGCTGAAGCTGTTGCAGAGAAGAGTAGAAATGGTTGAAGCTGAGCAAATGAGGGATCCCAAGAAATCCTGACTGTAGACATCCATATCTGCATACATGCTTATGCCATTGCTGGTCAGTTCTCTGTGCTCCAGGAAGGCTGAGGCAAGACAGGCTCCATATGGAGGACACACCAGTGATTGAAAGTTCTGCTTACAATGCTTCTTTTGTTCAAAGCTGGGAGAAAGGGCTGGGGAGAGCTCAGAGGTCAAGGCTCATGTCTGCTGAAGCCAAATCATATAAAGGGCTTAAACAGATGGAAGCATAGTCATTTGGAAGGATGTCATTCTAGCTCTGCTTTGTGGAAATGTAGGTAATGGGAAGTAGTTTCTAATTGCTTGATTACCCAGCACCTCCAAGGAGACCTTCCTTTTCATCCGTAGTTAATTGCAGCTTTTACAGGTTGTTCAAGCAGTCTTTTGCCATTTCCAAGAAACCTCCTGCAGCCATACAGTAAAGGATCTTGTTGATTGAATAGGGCAGGATACATCAATGGTTTGACTGTGATTTATAAACAAAGCACATGTGGTAGAGGAGCCTCCTGTGCTGTGATTCATGAAGGAGGATGCATTTCCACAGTGACGTTTGGAGGATTCAGCCTTGGATTCCTGCTGTTGTACCTGGCACAGCACCAGTGCTGTGCAAGTAAGAAACGGATACTCCTTGTCGGAGAAGTCATTGGCTTTGCAGCAAAATCATGACTAAGAAAAATACTGTCCTTTGTCAAATGTAAGTGGTAGAGACTAGATAATATAGAATTTTTGTCAAGTCTCTAAAGGGAGAAATGATGCCTAAAGATTTTTAGCTTTTTATATATTTTTCATAGATTTGTAGCCTTGTAGATTGCTAATGCATGGCTGTAGCTCCTAGTATTTTTCCTACCCTTTTCCCCTACATTTTAAAACAATAAGCTAACCTTCTAACACATTCCTAAAATACTGTTTAGTCTTACTTAAGAAGAGCACCACCTACAGGGATGTTTTGTTTTCCAGCCAGCATCTTAGGAGACACAACAAGAAGTGGGATAGAGAAGCCCCTGGACCAATTCCAATGGCGCAGTACCCAGGGAAAAACTACCTAACCAACTGCTCCTGTAATTGGACAAATTTGATAGGTATACTGATCAACTAACCTTATAAAAATTGTAGAATTACTGTACCATGTGCGGTTTTCGCCATATTGTGTACTTGAAGGCTTTCAAGTAAAGGTTTGCTTTTATATTATCATTCTAACATTGTTTGGGAAGGTTTGTTCTATTTCCAGGCAACACTTTGAATTGGTTGCTGTCTTGGTTTAGGAATGGTATTCTCCAATTTAGTACTACAGCTAGAACCAATTGGAGGCACAAAAGGCAAAGATCACGGGTTGAGACAAGAACAATTTACTGGAAACAGCAATGAGATAAGAAAACAAACAATAACAGCAATGATATTAATAAGGAAAGGTGTAAGAGAAACAATTTACATGAAAAGCCCCTGACAATAAACAATACCTGACTGTTCTGTCCACCACTTTAACTCAATTGGAAGGATCTCCTCCTCCTTGGAAGAGAAAGAAAGTCCCTTTCCCCTGCCCCTGGCAATGGCATGAGGTGGTATCAAGTAACTTTAGGGTCCTGGCCACACCCACTCCTGGCTACTGCAATAAATTAACCCTGTCCTGGTTGGAACCAGGGCACTCACAAAGTTCCCAAAGTATTTTTTGGGTTGGGTACATGAAATACTATTCATCTGTTGTTGAAATGTGCCCATATACACCCAGGAGTGTGGTCACTGCAATAGTCTGCAGTGATGCCGCATGGCCATTTGACACGGAGGGACAAAAATTGTATGCCCGTGTGTGCTGCCATGGGAAAGATAGAGAATGAGACCACAGCAAAGTGCTAATCCCCAGTGCAGGAGACTTCCCTGTCCTCATACTGTTATGAGAGTATGAGAAACAGAGGGAATAGAAAAGACTCTTTTTACTCCTATTTCTGTGTGAATTCTTGGTATAGTATGGCATGTGACAGGGAGAAGGATGGACTTGATTCCCTACCTTGTGGAATTTGTCGATTAGCATTTTAAGCTCTGGCGAGACATCTGCTTATTTCTGATTTCCAGAACGATTCAAGAATGCTCAGCCCTGTGGGAGAGGAGCTAGGCCTTCAATAGGCTGTTGGGTATTACACTACATGTCCTACAGCATCCAAGTTATTCCCAAGCCACTTTCTGTAGCTGGCTCCATATGGTGTTCTAGAGGAGATTCATTTACTGTGCTAGATCACAAGGCCTTCCATGTCATAATGAAGGTTGCTGCAGGTTCTGTTATGGCTCCAGAAAGCCTCTTCCCAGGCTGGCAGTGTTGTCTAACCCGTCCAGGATGCCAGGACATGTGCCTGCTTCCTCCTCCAGTGTTGCACAACCTTGTGGTTGAGTGCTCTGCCCAAAAGCACTGATGTGTGGCACAGTGCATAATGCCTCTCATGGTTGCTTGGGGCTGTGGGCTGACACAGAATGGCTTTGCTGAACACCCAGGTCTCCTGTAGCTTGTGAACCTGGTTCTGTCCTAAAACACCATCTCCAGCAGTGCTGTGCTGGGGTGGTCTGTGAAGTCCATCACTGTGCATACATCTAATGGGCTCCGGGCAACTACATCTAGGTCACCAAGAGCCTCTCTTGCCTGCTATGGATATTGTTGGTCACAGGAAATCTCCTCATTCTGCATGATGTTACCCACCCTCCATTACCCACCAGAGTGGAAGCTGACCTGTGGTGGCCATTGCTCTGACAGTGTGAGGAGCTGGAAAGTGAGACAGGAAGATACGGCCCTTCTCCCACCACTCTGAGTCTCTCTCAGTACACCCGGCAGGGCTTCCAAGCGGACGTCAATAAAAACCACATTTTTATTAAAACTGTAATGAGGAATAAAAAACCTTCACATTTCTTTCAATAACTTGGGATATAAAAGAGAGATTTTTATCAATTATGAAAAGGATTTTGGCCATAAAAAGGTAATTTAAAGAGTCTGAGATGGATGGCAAATAGCATTAATGTCACCCAGAACAAATGGTCCTGCATTACTCAGCTGAAAGGCACAAGTGGCTGCCTGTGCAGACCCTGCTGCTGCTGCAGCCTCTGCTGTGCTTGCCCTGCCCTGTCTCTGGTAAGAGGCCCCAGTCACTGGCAGATCCTAGTGTGGCTGCCTCTACACTGAGCCCTTGTGTAGGAAGCAGCGGTCCAGAACCGCTGCTCCAAGGGCAGATGGGGAAAGCAAACAGGGAGCTCTATGTGACTCAGGTAGTGAACCTTGCCTTGTTTCTTGTGTCCCTGCTCACTCTGTATGCAAGCTCCAGTGTTACTGACCCTTACTGTCGTGCCAAGGACAACCTGGTGTCCTTACTGCCCCGGCAACTTTGGAAGAGGGTACTGCCTCTTCCCATGGGTTTTCTCTCCACTCAGAGCTCCTGGGAGAGGATGGCTGGGTCCTGCTCATGGCAGCCTCTTCCTGGGTACTCTGGGCCCCATTTTCTAAGAGAGAGAAGGTTTTGAGTATAGATTAGAGGATAATCTCCTTTGACATCTTTCAAATTAGTAAGATCTACAATACAGAAAGTTGGACAGTGGATTTTCTGAAGGATTGTTTGGAGGGCCTTCTGCAAGGAAGAGAAAAACTTCAGATCAGAAAATGCAATGGGGAATGGCCTGGTAAGGAATAGTTCTGAACTGGATGCTTAGTGACATTTCTTTTCCTTCAATTTACGAATTCTTCAGATGCCTGGGGGTTAGTGTATGACATACCTGCATGGAATTTGTTGGCTCAGTGACTGTGCAGACGGTAAGCTGTGATACAGTACAGTTTTCTCAGAGTTTTGATTACACCGGAAGTGTTGCTCTGATGCAAATACATCTTAGCTGGCAGTGCACATGACAGCTGTGTCCTGGCTGTATTCAGTGTCCGCATCCTGCAGAGATGGTGGATGTGCTGCACAGCAATGCTCAAGCCATTGACAGAAAACACTTTTTAGCACTTGGGTAACGCTTCTAATTCCAAACAATCACGGGAAATTGCAGTCTGTAACTGGGATTAATAGTCCTTATTCTTGCATATGGAGACTTTCTTTTTTCAGATGTGTATCTCCTTTGCTAAGCAATCTCCAGGCATTTCTGACACAGCAGGATCTGTGCAGGGGCAGAAACATTGAGCTGCTATATGGAGGGACTGGCTTCTGTTTCAAAGCCCACTGCTAGTGTACTCTGAAATATTCTTGATCCTCTGATCTTGACACAGGCTGGGTTTACTATGCCTCATTTTTCTCTGAGGGAGCAGAAAATCCCGTCATGTCCTGCCCACTGATCTTTTAATATCCTACTTGATGCTGCCTAGTTATTATCTCCTGATTTCTTTCAGAATTTTACGTCTGCACAGTTACTTGGCTCTTGACCCATCAGAAACATGAAAACACGATGCAGTGAGTCAAGCAACTTTTGGCCATAGGTTATTTGTAGATGAAACAAATGACGTAAGATGAAATAAGGAGTAACAGGGCCTGACCTTGACATATCTGCATTTTTCTAACACACAGAATAGACACATAGAATTTTAATGAATTTTTAAAATGTACGGTGATCTAATAAGCTGTGTTTTATGGCACTTCTGGGATGTGTCTGACAGGCAGCTCTTGATTCTATGAAAGGATGCTTAACCATAAAAAACACTCCAACTCTGCCTGCAGATTTTCTTCCCTGTGAAAGAACTGCTAGGAGCATTGGAAATTCTCCTTATGAGAAGCCACACACTCAACATGCTTTTATGTTTTTAGAATTGAGGCAAAAATTGGGATCTAAGGGGTCTCCAAGTTCTTTTCCCCTGCCGTGAGCAAAGTGTGTTTCTTCCTAGTTGGCACACCAGTCTGAGGAAATTTTCTCACGTTATGTTTGTGAACATTAGGCACGTATTGCACTTATTTTCTGTAAGCTTTGCAGTACTTAGTTTTACAGGATGTGTGGTTCAGAGCCAAACCTCTGAAGCTGTCTGTGACGACTGAAGAAGTAAACTCACGTGACTTATTGCTTGTGCCAGGAGAACTCAGGTGAAGCAAACCTATGAGTTTCTCCCTTTCAAAGCTCACATAACCACTGTGTCTCCAAGTTGTTGGAAAAGGCTGTTCAGCACCAATCCTTCCAAATTTCAAATTATTAGTAGAAAATTTACATTAGTTAGCTCATTTTGGATAATGAATGAAACTGAGGTGGTATCAGTTGAGTGTGGAGAACAAAGCTAATTTTCTGAAGTACCTTATTGGATGTAGCTGATTGGTTCAGGTCTATTAACTGCTATTCCCATTTATCAAGAAAGGCTAGAAGGAGGCTAGAGCAATTAAAATTACTAGGGCTTGTTAAGAGGCGTTATAGTAAAGAAGTCTCTCCATGTAACTTTTTCCACCTTGCCTTTTGTAAACTGCTAATGTCTTTGCCCTGGCTGCCAAGAAAACCTATAAACCAATGACTTGCAGTGTGTCTTTTGTCCTTTGGACCATAACATAATCTCTTCCTCTTCTATTTTTCGTTTTCATTTTTGTTTGAAAGAGGTGTGAGGCTGGTTCTTAATGGGACATCCTTGCCAAGGCCTTTGCCAGTCCCTTGCAGTCACTAAAACAAGCTCAGGAATTACAGGTTGGCTGCTCCAAGATAAACATTTGAGACACTGGGTGGTTCTCAGTGAGTGAGCAGGAAGGAATGTAAAAGTATGGATCGGAGTGGTTCTGTGGGCCTTATCTCTCTAATGAGTACACAACCATAGCACTCTGATTACAGTGTGTTGGACCGAGCATCTCCAGTGACCTAGTATCTTGTACCTGATGAAGGAGAAAGTGCAGCCTGACCATTCTGGGATACTCTCTCCTGGCTTTGCTCTCCACACGACATGTCTGAAGTGGGTGTCAGTACTTGGCCTCTCTTTGTTGAGGTGAATCCTGGGTTGTAATGAGGTGTTTTTTGAGATGGTTAGAATAGATGGAATCCACCAAGTTGCTTTTCTTCATCCACAGAAGCCCATATATTTTGAACTGTAGGAAACAGAGCTACATACCAGTTAGTATTTAGAGGCTTCCTGTCCTGCTCCTATTCCAGATGCTGACTTTGTTGCTCCATTTTTGAGCTGCATCAGCCCTAGGGAAGGAAGAAAGGGATTCTGGCTTTAGAATAGTGTGTTGCTAGATTGCTTGGAAATGCATATGAATTAATCAAAATTACCCCCCATCTTTGTTTCCGTAGCCCACTTTTCTCCTGGTAATAACCTCTAGCAGTACACACTGGGGGTGCCAGAGGAGAACTTAAGTTCAAGCTGTTTCCCACTGCACCCTGGACTGTCAGCCCTTCTATTTGCAGTACTTGTCACCCTGCAGTGGCAGCAGCAATGCCAGGCCTGTAAGTGTAGTTGATTTATGTTAACCGTTGAAACGATAATGTTTAATCTGTAAAGTGCTAATCTATTTTTTATGTTGATTATGAATAGGCCAGCTGTGCCTACTTTCCTATTCATAGAGTTTAGTGAACAAGCCTGCTTCACAGGCTGGGTTTGGAGGGTAATTTACATGAGAGCAGACACTGCTTTAGGGAAAGTAAATCAACTGAGTTACACCAGTGAAGCAGGGATTTGGCAGCCCTACATGAAGATCTGGGGGCAAGGAAAAAAACATGGGAGGAAGAGGAGAAAGAGACAGATAATAAATGTAGAAGGAGCAGATAGATCAGAGCAGACACATGAAAAGTAGGGGAAATATGGTCAGGAGAAGAAAGGAAAAGTTGATATTCAGAGGAGAGATTGACAAGAAGAACACAGGACAGGATGTGGCTGGTTTAGTGTAGGACTTTTCTCTTGGTGTCAGTGCAGAGAGCTCAGGGCTCTATGGTTTGTATGGCTGGTTATTAGGGATGTACTGATGCATGGTGCCAGTGATACTATTGGCAAAGTCAGTTGTGGATTTAATTTGCCATGCAGTTGTCTCTCTTGACGGACTTTTATTGATCTCTCTACCTTTTTTTCTGAGACTTGGCTGCAAAGGATACAAACTCCAAGGCCCCATCCAGATCTCTTTGTAAGTTACTCTACTGCAGCTTCTCTTTAGTCCCTGTTCCTTGTTTTCTGTGGACTGTAGAATACCTGTGTCTTTTGCATTGACTTGTCTGCCAGGTGTGCTGGTGTTTCCATATCCCATCAAGGCACAGTTAGCACCAGTAACTGGCTTATGAGCTTTGCATCTTTGGCAGTGCTTTACTACCTTTTAGGCATTATTCTTCTAAAGCAGTGACCTTACTATATCCCTTTCTTGATACCAGTTCAATTCAGGCAGGGCTGCCCACATCTGCCAGACTGCACGTAATTCCAGGTCCATCTCAGATCCCTATTCCTCCTTCCCTGTTCTATTAATCTGGGGCAATGCTGTGTTTCAGTAAGACTTCAGGCCTGCTTGTATCTATGTTATTATAACCAAAGCCAGAGGAAAGGATATAATTGGGCAGAATCTGTCTGGGACTGGCCTTTGCCCTCTGCATGTTATCATTGTACTGTGCCTCTGTCCACCCTGGTGTCAGACTGCTGGATTGTGCAATGCTGCTTCTGTCATTCCTGCTCTTTGTCCCAGGTGATGAAGATTATCAGAGGGCTGGAACACCTCTCCTGTGAACACAGGATGAGAGAGTTGAGGTTGTTCAGCCTGGAGAAGAGGAGGACTGGGGAAGACATCGTAGCAGCTTCCAGTACCTAAACGGGGCCTACAAGAGAGCTCGAGAGGGACTCTTTTCAAGGGAATGGTAGTGATAGGACAAGGGGAAATGACTTGAAACTGAAAGATGGTAGGTTTAAGTTAGATATTAGGAAAAATTATTTTCTGCAAGGGTGGTGAGGTACTGGAACAGACTGCCCAGAAAAATTGTGACTGCCCCATTCCTGGAAGTGTTTAAAGCCAGGCTGGATGGGTCTTTGAGCAACCTGGTTTAGTGGAAGGTGTCCCTGCCTCCATGGCAGGGAGGGTGGGATTAGTTGATCTTTTAAGATCCCTTCCAACCCAAAATGTTCTATAAAACAAAATGCAGTGCTGTCCTGCTCACACACTGCAGGAACCCTCACCTCCTTCTGCACACCCTGTCTCTGCACACACACAAACACTGTCCTGATCCTGTTCTTTATTTGCCTCTCTGTGGATGGATTTTGCCTACCATTTCTCATACAAGCTGTGTACACAAATGCCCTGCCCCATGCTTCCTTTTTAACTTTGTGCTCAAGCCCTGGCACAGCTTCACTTCCTGACCAAATCCTTGTACCTGACCTGTTCCAAACATCCTCTCATCACACTCTGTATAGTCACATAAAACTGCCCATACACATCCCCCACCTTGTCTTACACACTTCTTGAAGCCCCCAGGCTTTCAAGGCTGAATCGGAGACATTTAAGACGAGACACAGGTGATGTGTGTTCCTGAAGGTCCTCATATATCCTCAGGCTCTGGCAGCTGGTTATTTCTCACAGGACTGCTGCTGTTGTGCAGGCTTACCGCTGACAGGGCCCTTAGGGCATCTCTGCAGTCCTCTCTGAGCCTCCCTCTGCTTGGCTGTGGCTAACATGGAGCTTGTTTCTTGTGGCTCCTTGACCCTTTCCTATACAGGTTTTGACCAGTGAGTGGCAGGGATGTGTTTATACCTACAGTCAAAATGGTCTTGGAAGTTCATTTGCTTCTGGGTATTTTCTTAAATCTAACCTTCTTGCTTATGTGCTAACTGGCCCCATCTCTGTGGCATTTTGAGAGAGGCTTCATCTTGATACAGGTCAGAAATGTTTTACATTGAGAACTACCAGTCATCTATATGCTTGTGCTACCGAAGATGTTGTGCTAGCCCTGCAGATGATGTCTGGACTCTGCTTTCTTACAATTTAGCTTGATATCTGCCTCACATCAGAAGTATATTGTGCAGTTCCTCTGCTTTCAGAGTGCTTTGTGAAACCAGCACTTGGACAAAAAACAGCTGAATGAAGCTAAGCATGGAAGAGGCTGTGGTGAAATGCGAGTGGAAAACCTGTACAACTCCAAACTGCTGTTGAAGGCATCTCTGGGTGCTGAGCTAATCTGTTAATCTTAGCAGCCTGTGTCTCTGGAAGGTAGTAGGACATCCAGTAGTCTAATTGGTGGAAAACATTTGTCTCCTTGTGCCAGTCAGGAGGATGTTCCTGGGCCAGTTATGTTCCAGTCTGACCATGACAATCCTTGCTTTCGTTAGACTGAATGTTGTTTGTTTGTGGGAGCCATGCTAAGTGGCTCACCTTTTAGAGAGATGGGAGATGAGGTCCACCTCACACACAGGGTCTCAGGAGACATACATCAGCTCTGTCTGGTCATTGCTCATACTGCCTGTTGTAGCTGTCACCACTGAGATCCATGTTTCGATCCGGGGTGAGTGATAGTCTCAGACAGTTCTGCCTTGTCTTAAGGATCTGACTTACTCAGGAAAATAAATGAAGCTACCATGAGTGAGTCTGAGCACAGACTATTATGCAGTCTTCAGGGATGAAATAAAAGGTGCTTTTCCTCGAGGTATGGCTCTGTAATAATTAAAGGTAGTACAGCAAGTAAAGTAGACTGATACTATTGCTGCACAGCTCAGTGGACGGATGTGATGAATACAAGAGCGGCTTCATGTAGGCTTTTCCACTGCTTGTGTAGCCAAGAGGTACTATGGAAAGAGGATCATAGGGGAGCAGAACAGGAAGTAGCTGGGATCCTAGGTATCAGACAGTGAATGAGTGAGCGAACGTTGCTCTCTGGCTGGTGGGTATCAAGGACCCTTCCTTTAGCAGAGTTCATTTTCTGTAACAGTAATGGCTTTGTGACTGAGAAATGCTATTGGTAGGATCCCAGAGAAGATTCTCAGGGTTTTAGCAGGTAGTGGGCTGCAGAGGACCATAGTGGTACCAGGTAGAAATAACAGGAAACAATGAACTTCACACCCCACCTGTGCCACAGCCCTTTCGTAGAAGAAAGGCTGATGGTTTATGGGCAGCCCTGGTTTTGTGCTATTGTAGTGCAACATTAGCAGTGATTAATGAAGTTAGCACTGATTGGCATGCCAGGAGCAAGTGCATACCATTGGCACGTGAAGTGACACGTTTGTGGCTGTGAGTAATAACTGTTGTATATGTATTATACAGATAGGTTTTTAAAAGCAAAGCTGAAAATTTGGTCCTTATAAATTAGACAAGGTTAGATTTCTTGCTGTGTTGACAGCCCTAATTCTGCTCATCCAAGCATGAGTGCTGTGACATGGTGTGGCCCAGAATCACATGGGTTATCAAGGAGAAACAATGTTAGAGCTCAGCTCTTCCAAATTCTAGGCAGGCACCTTATTGCATATCTTCCCCTGAAAAGAACCACGTTACTTTGCCATCCTGTGCGCTGAAAGATGCAGGGATTTTGTGTAACAAGCCGTAGGTAATAGTTTCAGTGCATGAGAATACACACATACCGTTACCTACATTCATTTGGATGCAGCATATACCTCTGTGTATATGCACACGTACGTGTAAATGTAATATGAACACCAGAAAATCTACTGAAAAGAAAACCACTATTCGGTATATATCTGCAATATTATTAAAAATACTGAATTAATAAATACATGTTCTTGACAGATGCATTTAGGAACCATCAATTAAGCTTGGCATTCATTAGGTGGGGAGAAGTCCAATCAGATTTCACTGACTCAACAAAGCTGCCTATAAATTGTGGGCTGTTTGTTCTGACGTTTGATGAATTATTCTTCATAATCCACTGTCTACTGCAATAAATCTAATCTTTCAGTTTTTGCTGTCTTAATAATTCTCAGAGCAACACTGTGACATTTTGTTTTTGTAGAGGGGATAGAAAGGCTGGGACAACGGAAAAAACCCCTCACTTGCTGTCTGGGAAGTATATTGCTTTACACCAAGGTAACATTTTTCTCACACCTAGAACTCTGGTCCTGCAGACTTGCAGGGATCAGTGAGTCCTTGGCACCATGAGCCATTATGTGTATCTTATTGAAAAGATAACCAGGCTAGGATGGGGTTCACATTTCTTCAACCAGAAAAGGCATTCAGATTTCAGAGAGTGATAGTGTGCTAGTGTTAGTAAAGTGAATTCCAAAAGTTCTGGGAAGCGCAAGCCCCAGTAATGCTGTAACAGACATAGAACTGAATGTCTCTTCAGGTATTCTGCTCCTTGAATTAGAGGGGACATTGTACTATGTAGTGTTATGGTGGCAGCTGCAGCCCCCAAATTTTCTTCCCATAGTGATACTATGTTGATCTGTTTTTCAGCAAGCTCATGAATCCTATTATCACACTGCCCCGCACTGCCTTGTCTGGGAGGCTGCAGACAGTATGATCCCTGTGTAGCTCTCAGAAAGCTCCTGCAGACTGAGCTCGCCTTAGCAAATTGCCATCCATGATCATGAGGGAACTGTTTAGTACTGTGTCTATCAGTTACATAAAAAACAGGTGAATTGAGTCATCTTATCAAGGGAATTCCAGCTTGGAGAATCACAGCACTAGGGAATGTGCAATATTTACCTATCTTAATCACTTTCTTGCTGTCCACTTCCTCCACGGACTTGTGTCAGAGCTGTATCATTCCCTTTGTCTGGAATGGATTTATACCAACTTTTCCATGTGTATTTTCCCGTGCTGCTTCATGGCTTCAAAAGGATAGGTGACTGGTCAGCTGATCCTGACCATTGCATCACAGTACTCTTGGTAATGGACATCTGTTGTATCATGGCCTGTGATGAGTATCTTGGAGACAAAAACAGTGCCAAATTAATCATGTGTTACCTGGTCACCCCGTTTTAAAATAGCAGGACATCTAATAGATTACAGTCTCCAAATACAAAATGCAAGACTCAGGAGCAAGCACAGTATGCTGTGATCAGAAGAGATCTGCTATGAAATCATAGCTGAGGTTTTGAATGTTTCAGTTTGCAGTGGTTTTGGTAATAAAGGAATAGCATTATCCCTATTGGGCCTCTTTTTGTGAATTATTTTGTGCAGCTGTGATTGGTGAAGCTGTCAAGCACAGTGAAGTGTCTGGTGATGGCCTCTGCCTGAGATGGTCTCAGCACTTGCTGCATGGTCCCACTTGTGCCAGACTCTGGCCAAGTTCCCTAACATAGGCATATTTACCTTTGTTCTGGCTTATTTACCATATTAAACAGAAGCAACTTTATTATTTGAAAGCTACATGACAGACCTTTCATGAAGATGTACTGTTACCAAAGCTCAGGGTTTACTGTGGACACAGAACTACTTTCATTTGTGGTTTCCCTGTACCGTTTGCACTCCCAGAAACTTACAGGGATTATCAGGAACTTTCTAGGCTGTCAAACAGTGACAGAGTCCCAGCTTGCAGCAGGTGAAACAGTTCCTCCAGTGTCCATCCTGCTGTCATTGAGACTGGTCAGTCTGTTGGGAGAGCTTCTGAAGAATGTAAGGATGACAGTACAGATCAGACCAAAAGCTGGAGCTCACCACTCTGTCTCCAAATGTAGCCACAGTTGGCTAAGAGACAGTGGGGTTCAGCCTGCAAGCTAAACAGGGCTGGACTGTTGAGATGCCTTCTGTTAGTGATCCTGCATCTCACTGCACCCTAAATTTGTCCTGAACAAACTGCTGACACATAGCCAACATTCTTCACAATGGCAGAGCAGAGCCACCACATCTCATGTGGAATGATGTTTTATAGTGCTGGGCTGGGAAAGGGCTCCATGACTTAGGCTCCTGCTCCAGGGTACTGTGCTGGCAGCCTTCCTGCAGATGGAAGAGAACATACCCCTCTGTGAAGTGGGTGAGTTGAAACCAGGCAGTAATACTCCCATCATTTGCTGCAGCACATGGATATAAAAAGGTTGGGATTAAGAGGCAGTATATTTCAAAAGAAATCAGCTAGCAAGACATGCACATTTAACTTTTATGGTTTAGAGATTTAGATATCAGGCTGGAACTTGGGATATCTGGGTTAAATCCCAGCTCTGTCAAAGACTTCTCAGAACATGCTAGGCAGGTCACGTAAGGTAATGCTTTCAGAAAGGACTCAGGATTTGGGAGCTTAAATCCAATTGACTTCCAGTATCTTCCTAAGTGTTGAAGGATGGGATTCACAAAAAATACAGAGGCATCCTGATGCCCAACATTGTGGCATCAAGGTGGTGTATGCTGCAGACCTTGGGAAGAGCAGCTGTGCTTTGGGAAGGCACTTCAGCACGTGAGGAAACCTGTAGCTGACATCTGGGAACTCCTGGAAAGCATGAGTTTGTGCAGGGCCCATGGTGGCTGTGCACCTCCTACCATGGCACTCTAGGCTTAATGTGGTCTCTAGGTGCAACCTCAGCACAAATATATACTAGTAAGTGTCTTAGTAGATAGATCCTGTAAGAGCTTTTATATCAGCTCCCTGAGGTGTGAATACTAATACCAACAATCATGAAAAGATTTTGCATATTTAAAATTAAACAAGCTTCATTCTTTAGAATTAGACAGTCAGGGCTGTGTTTCCAGCCAGTGAAGTACAGTGCACGTTCATTTGCTGGTGGAGCATGTGCCCGATGGGGACCTGGCTGTGCAGAAGGAGCGAGGGAAACCACTGTGTGCAGGGACACCGCTCACCTGAACAGCTGTAAACCTGCAGCTGGCTGTCCTGTTCCTTTGAAAGAGCAGCCCCAAAGTTCCTCCTAAACCTGTATTAAACCTGTTGGGAAACTCTGCTTGTTTCATCTCCTGCCAGGATTACAGATGGTAACAGTGAGTTTGATGAGGCCATTTGAGATCAGCTGTAGCCTGGAAAAAACTTGAGAGTTCCTTAAGTCAGGTGGTCTCCAAGACTGTCCCAGACCTTTGCTTGCTAATTATCCATGCTGCAAATCACAGTTTTTGTTAAGGGTGCTTGTGAGCAGTAAGAGCCTGCAGCCTGTTCCAAGAACTCCCTGTTTGCATAAAATGGGTGCAGCCACCGTCTCTTTGAAGGACCCACTCCCCAGCAGGCAGTGTGGGAACCTGGCTTACCTCTTCTCTGCTTCCATGTCATACTGCCTCGTGCTTGCTTTTGCCCGTCTGGGACACACAGCCTGCAGCAGAGGCATTAGCTACCTCCAGCGAGCCGAGAAAAGACAACTCCATAATGAACGAGGGTCATTTGCTAAGTGGGGGGTCCTGGAGCCCAGCCATAATTGTGCTTCGGCTTTATCTCAGCCTCACACCTGTTCATGTAATGGCTTGGCTGTGATCTGCTCCCTCCCCCTGTGCATGTTCTGCCCTTCTTCTCCGGGGGTATCCATCAGTTCTCTGTCCCTGTTGCAGTCCCTCGCCTTGCTGTCCTTGCCTGCAGCCTGTGAATGTGCACAAATTTGCCCTGGAATTGCAGTAGGGCCACTAGGCAGGCTCTACCGGACATGACTGCTAACGTGACTTTCATGTCCTAAGCAGCAAGTTTTTAAATGAAATGCTTTTATCCAAAATAACTCCTAGATGCAGCTTTCTTCAATTATGTTTCTTTAGAAAACTTAGTCACATGATAATGAGGTATATATTATTCCTGCCAGAGGGAACATGTGCAGCTTTTTTTTTTCCCCTGCATGCATTCAGTACTGGTGAAAATGGTTGGATTGACAGTGTAGGCAATTAAGAGGTTTTGAAATCCAGAGCAGATGGAATTTTATCCAATCTATATATGATCTTACTATAAATGTACCTTACTGGATTCAAGCCAGTGGACTCCCAATTCTGTGTTTTAACCTTTGGGGGATGTTACCCAGCCTTATGACAGCTAGACTAGTAACCACTTTGTAAAGGGTACATCCCTCTGATACGAGGATGTAGGGTAGTGAAAAAGCTGAAGAAAGTCCCAGCTCGACCTCATGTGGCAAGTTCTCTGCATTTTTTTCTTCCTTATGGAATCTTACAGCCCAGCATGCTCTTGGCCACCTTAAATCTTTACCCTTAACAGATCCTCTCTTCAGGCAATAGATAAACTGCACACAAAGGTAAAAGTCCCTGTGTTTTGAAAACATTTTCTCTTGAGACACAAATGTCAATAGGTTTGAATTATGGACCTGCTGTAATTAAAAACCACATAACTAGTTGTTTTTAAATGCAGTTGTTTTACTTAATTGATTTTGCCGCCAGGACCAAAGAGAATTAATTAAATAAATAAAATGCACCTTCCTAGTGAATTACTGGAGGCAGCTGAGTCTGTGTTGGTATCTAATTACTGCAAATGCTCCAGTTTGTTGCTAGCAGTAGTTTTCTGTGGAAGGGGCTGGGAGAGAAGGGTAGGGTGATGTGGGAGGGGGCTGATTCCTTAGCAGCTGCAGGAGGGAACAGGCTGCTCCTTGTAGTATTTTTCTTCCTTTTCAGCAAAAAGAGTATTCGTTTAAGGCTTTGCATGAAGACTTTGCTTAGAAGGTCTTTATTCATATTTAATTGCTAGGTTGCTGCAGCTCCCATCTTTAATTACCTTTTAAAAAGCAGGTTATAAAAATGCACTGACATTCTTTCTTTTTTGTTACTGCATAAATTACAGGCTTCTCAACTGCTCACCCAAAATCAGTTGAGCCCATGAGAAGTATAGGACAGGTTCTCTTTGCTGACTTCTGGAAACCTCAGAGCTTATGTTCACCTTGCCCTACAGAGCAGGACAAAAATCTTCAGCTAGCATTACATGAACTATGCCTGAAGCCACATATCTGTGTTGGCCCTTCCTGTGAGCTGACTGACTGTGTGGAGGGGTCTGGCTCATCAGCCAGGCCGATACCGCACTACCATGGTCATAGTGTTTCCAGAGCCTGCACTGCCTGGTGCTGCACTCAGGGTCTCTAGCAGGGTGCTGTGTTATGCAGGGCAGATGGGCCTTTGCCCCTCTCCTATTGCCTCACCCATGTCTACCTTGAGTTTTACTTCCAGGACCTGCTCCTGGTAAATCTACTTCATCTGCAGCTTTCCTTGTAGTCTAGCCCTGAATTTCTCAGCCAGAGCTTCTAATAATTTCCTTTCCTGCTCGCAAAGTGCTTTGCTGTCCCTGCTTAGTGCTTTTTCTGAGTTGAGAGCACTGGTTATTTTTACAAAAGGTGTGACAAAGTCCATCACATTAAACATGTTTTCAGGCCAAGTTGTCAAGGTTGAAACAGCAATTTTTGTCCCCCTGCCCTGAATGCAGCCCTTAACCATGGCTCCCAGTCATGTGCTGGCTTTCACCAAGCAAGCTAGCTGCTGCTGCTGTAATGCACAGGAATACACACTGTCAAGTTTCAGGGGTGATGGTGGGTGGTATTAAATATCTGCAAAAGAAATACGTGCAAAGGAACAGCTGTTGGCTTCTGCACCCGGGATGCTGACCATAATCACTCCAACCCATTATCAGGACAGCCTGGAGAAGTCTCTCACATACTGCCTGGCCACTACAGGTCCAAGACGAAATGTGCTGCTGGGGCTCTGCCACAGGTTTCCATAAGTAGAGTATCTCCAGGGCACTTGCATGTTTGGCGGGCTTCATTCGGAGGCCAAACAATGAAAAGGCTAAGGGAGGGGACAGAAGAAGGATGAAAGGCCTGAGTCTGCCCAGCTGTGCCACAGGAACTCTCTGGCCTGTGGGCAGGGCTTTCCTGAGAATAGCCTCTGTTACCCCAGGCTGATGCCTCTTTCTCTTCTCTTGGCAGATAAAAGAGCTCTTCGTGAGTTTTGAGGACACTCCCTTGGGAGCAGCATCACTAGCCCAGGTACACAAAGCAGTGCTGCAGGATGGGAGAACGGTGGCAGTGAAAATCCAGCACCCCAAGGTCCAAGCTCAGAGCTCCAAGGATATTTTGCTCATGGAGGTAAAACTACCTGTTGACTTCAACTTAAAGAACAATTGCCATTGAACTGTATGGGGACCACATTCACCCACGGTGTAAGCAGGTGTAACAATACCAACCTGTAGCTTTGAAACCTCCAGAGAGATCAATGCTGTCTTGTAGGATTAATACAGAAAATTGGTGACAATTGCAGTGCTGGTGAATGTGTGGACGGAGAGACTGAACAACAGGGTAAGAGGGAAGGAGGGCAGAAGGAGAACACAGGTAAAGATGAGTGACATCATAGTAAGTCCATATAAGATTTAAGAACTAGAGGGTGAGTCCTGAAGTCTCTTTTCAGCCTGTGTGCCCATTACCTGGTCTCAGTTCTCTTGTAGTCAGGGCTGTGTAGCCAAGGAAAATCATTGTCCATGATTAGCATGGGTTTTTTTGATTAAATTTTAGCGTGGATTCAACGTTGAATGAGGTTGCTATGATTCAGTTTTGTTTCTTGATCAACTCCTTAGTGCTGAACTGATTCATAGTAGAAACAAAGACACTGCAATGCAGAGAGGGTCACCTAACAGGGGCAAATACACAAATGAGGGATTTAGCTTGGAAAAAAGTTTCAATGCCTGGCTCCTGTTCCTCTCCTGAATGATGGATACCACTCATATTTCCCAGTGCAATACTGTAGCTTTTCCCAAACTTTTAAGTCTAGCCATGGAAAGGAGGAAATGGAGAAAAACTGTGGCACTGTACTGCATTGCAGAAGACAAAGATGCCAGCGATATGGTATAGAACAGGAAATGGACACAGGGCTGAGGTGGAGGAGGTGGGAAGGATTAGGTCTGTAAGTGGTAACACTAAAGTTTTTTGCTCTCCTAATAAAGCATGTATATATATATATGTATATATATGTGCGTGTGTGTGTGTATAATACAGTAAGTGCACATTAATTGGCAGACAGCTAGGTCCATGGTACTAAAGAGGGAAACCTTAAACTGAGGAGTTCTGATGAGTGTTTGGAGGGTATTGCTGATACAGTAACACAGTTCTCCATCACAGAAGATCAGAAATCAAAGATTCTGCCAGCACCCTCTCAGAGTACCACGTAACTAAAGCTTCTCTAGGCTGTTAAAATACCCTGCTTTGAGCAATCGTGGCTAGTCTGCATTGAAGCACAGCTGATTTGAGCTGGGGCAAATTAGTTTGCAGTTGAGTATTCAATTTGAACTCATAGTGAAAGAAGTTTTATCCCAATAAGATAGGATCTGTCTGTTTCAGTGCTGGTTTGAGAATACAGAACTGTTTGAACTGGCTTTGGGTCCAGCTGTAGATTTGAATTTGATTCAGATCTTCTCCAGGATTCACTGCAGTGGTCTGCCCAATGAATTTGCTTCTGTGAGTCATCACATGCGCGGCACTTCTCAGGGGGCTTATGACATCCTTCAGTCCTTTCCAAAACAGGGTGAAAGAAAAAGAGCAGTCAAGGATTAGGGATGAGCAGGTAATGAAAGAGTGTGGGATCAGGGCAGTAAGAGGATTCTGTATGAATGAACCAAAATCTGTGTCTACCTTGGGACATTTGCCCTTCTAACAGTGGATATCACAGAAAACATATCTCCTCACACCATGTTGCTGTGATTTTTGGTTATACTGGTAAGAGACATTTAAACAAATTATTTTAGAATGATTCCTGTCTTTTCTGGCTTTAAACTATTCCTCTTGGGAAACTTGAAACTAAACCAGTGTATTTTCTTTTGGTAATTTAGTACTGTCCTTCTTGTACAGACAGTCTAGTTTACCATCCTCAAGATATGTTGTATGTATAGGAAAGTAGCTTAGAACGTGACACATGCAGTTTTGTTTTTAAAAGGTCTCTCTTGTGGAGCCTTGGCTTACACACATCATCGTATCCTTGTGTGGGACTATTTTTGTGTAGGCTGCATAGAAAGCCAGATCACATGCACTAATGTTCTGGTCCTTTAAGAATCAGACAGACATTGCAGCTAGGTAAGAGGTTAATTTAAATATTGATGGAGATGGTCTTATTTAGAGACTGCTGGGAAGGAATCTGAACAAGAAAAGGTGGCTGGAAAATTCCTAAATTCACTTGAGATTTCATAGCATCAATGCTGACTCTTTAAAAATCAGTACAGCATCTGATAAACCCGGAGAGAGATACCTCACTGCTCTCTATATATCAATAATTATTTCCAGACAATATGTTAGGCAGATGTCAGAAAAGGGGTAGGCAAAATAGTTGTTAGTATGTCCCTGCTGATGGTCAAGTTGGCAAATTGATTGAAAAGAGTATTTGAAGAAAGGAAAAAAATGCATGAATTTTCTCACGTCAGGGACCAACGAAATAATCTTGGAGACCCTATGAAGTTCATGTTCATGTTCATGAAGATCCCTTGTTACATTTCATTTGGGTGACATAAATTTAAAAGGATTTATGCCTCTAGATATAACAGTAAAAAATACAATTCAGTAGTGTCTGTAACCTGGTGATTGCATTTTTAAAGGAACATTGAGTTTGCAGCTGACATTTAGATAAGAGAAGTTGAGATGGGGTGGAGAACAAATGTTGTCACACAACTGAACAGGAGCAGTGATGGTTCATAAATTTATTTTTGTCATACATTTCAATGATAGCAGCTTCTTATGTGTACTTTAAATGTTCCTCCTTCAGTGCAGGAGTTCCCACCTCAGTGGTGGAGATTGAGAAAGGGAAACTGTGCAATAACACACACTTAAAAGCCTGTTTCTGTTTTCACATGAATGTACAAGAACAGGTGAAATAAAGACAGCAAAGTGCACTGTATTTTTATGGTTTTTTACTTGTTTTATGACTCAGTTAGTTAAAAAGAGCCAAACAAATTATTTTCCTTAAGGTGTGGTCCAAATTGTCAGCTTGTGTAAATTTGTGACTCTGGTGGAGAAACTGTCCCTTTGTTTGAACAGAAAGTATTCTTGACTGCTGTGCAGCTTTGATTATGCCATCCAGTTGTATAATGTTGATTCACTCACCCCTAAAATGTTGCTTCAAGCAAATGTTTCAAGGAACTTTTTGGCTGGGCTTGTCAAGGTGCTGTGTTGCTGAATACCTAATCCCTTTAAGAAGAGCATTCCATGTGGTAGATATATGATACTTGGAAAATACCTCCTCAGCCTTGTGAGGCTTTGCTTGATGCTGAAGAGCAACTTGCCCTCTGACCCCCACCACAAGTGTTATTTAAAGATTTGTAGCCTACTAACTGTATCCAAACTCCACTGTCTTCTTTGAACTGCCCAGAGGATTTTCCGTGCTCAAAAGTGGAAGAAGTCACATAGAGGTGACAAGTCTTACTTTAGATCCTCCTCGTCTGCTTTATCTGAGAGCTTTTCAAATGAAGCCAAAGAATGACTTGTAGAATTATAGGACTCAGAAGATAATTGCTCCAGGGCAACACCCTTGGTGAGATCTGGCCATGTAGTCTCTTCTCTTGAGATTTATCTTACTTCTAGGCAGCAGCCAGCTGGCCTCCTTTTGATGTGTGTGCCATCATTTAACTCTTAGATGTGCGTGCCATCATTTAACTCCTAGATGTGCCTTCCTCTGTGGAAGTGTAGGCCAGAATTTGTGTTACATGACCAAGGCATGACACTGTGTTGTGTTGTGATACTGCAGGAACCCTAAAAGCACTTGGTTTTTTTAACTGTAAGTTATATGGAATGATCCTATAAAAACAGCACTGTGTGTAGCTGTGTGGCTTTAGAGCCAGGATGCAACTGATTGTCTGTTTCCTTGTTCTCAGGTTCTCCTCTTGGTTGTGAAGCAGATTTTTCCAGATTTTGAGTTCATGTGGCTGGTGGAAGAAGCTAAGAAGAATCTGCCCTTGGAGCTGGATTTCCTCAATGAAGGCAGAAATGCTGAGAAGGTTGCTCATATGCTCAAAAACTTTGACTTCTTGAAGGTGAGGAAACACATATTTCTGTTTATGTATGTGCATTAATAGTCTCCCTTACTGTGTTTTATGCCCCTCGTTCACCAAGTGGAGGAACCATGAGGAGGGAGAGTGGAGTTCAGCCCCTCTGTGTTGTTCATCCTAGACTGCTCTGCTACTACAGACCAGAAAATGCTCTGAGACGTACTTTCTCCTTGTTTGTTTCCTACTGAATGCACTCTGTTGGGTCAGGAGTGGTGGCTTGGGACCAGCAGTCTCTGGAGCCTGCTAATTATTTTCCCAAGTTCTCTTTCTGGATTTCATTTTCATTTTCTTTCTGAACTTGTTCAGAGACAGTGAATTTGCCATTCTTTGCTGCACCATCTGATGGTACCTTTCCTTGGGCTCTGTCTCAACTGAGGGCGAGAAAGGGACATAGAACAGAAAAGCTAGACTGAAACTGATGACGTCAAGTACTGTTGAGGACACCTTGTATCTCAGGAGGAAGCACATTCACGAGTCCTTCCTACTGAAAAAGTACATTCTCACTCTAGAATTGGACATTCATCCTTCATACACATCTATGGCTAATGCATTCATGTTACCTTCATACAGAAACCCAGTTGCACCCATGTGTGCTCTTCCCCACTGACACTTTTACCCCACCTCCCCTGCCACACCAAGGTCATTGACAAATGTCTCAAGTACACCCAGACATGTACACATCTCATTCTTGGAAAGACATAAGGTCACATCTTCAAAGTCACACTTTGAGAAATCTTTTGCTGGTATACAAGAGGTACAAGCCTCCAGTGTGTGCTTTCTGCAAACATACGTAGTGCCATGGTTGCAGTGACTGATGTGACTGTGCCCATGGCACTTACAAAAAGGCAGCAAAAACGCACCCTCCTGTGGACCTTTCTGCATACATGCTTCTAAATGAGCTTTTCACTCCTGTTTGTGCAGAAGTCCCAAGATAGGAGTGACAGAGGCCTGAAATAAGGTGAGTTTTTTTGTCAGGCTTTACAGGCTGATATATTCATTTTTCCTTGCTTTCTCCATGCAAGGGTTGGTAATTCCATGTTGCCTAACTCCAGGTTTGGAGCAGTCCTTTTGGAGCCCAGTGGCAGCAGTGGCTTTCCCATAGATAGAGATAGCTAAAAGCCACCAGGGCTATGGAAGGCCAAAGGCCAATGGTTTTGCAGAGTGGCTGCTTATCAGAAGTGATGCACCTTAGAGAAGGTATCCGTTGCAGCGTAAGTAGCATACTGTGAAGTAAATCCCCATGGAGATGGCAAATCCCCTCCTTGCTGGGGTAAGGAGCTATCATGATATCAATATGTGTAACAATAACAAATTACTTGAGATGGCTAAATAATGGATCCTCCTGTCTGACCTGCCAATTCAGAGACGTGTTCATCACCTAAAGGCAACAGAAGAATTGGGCTCCTGTATCATAAATTTTCCTAAACATGCTAGAAAGCTGACAAGTAGATTTTGTGCTGTGAACCTGTTTGAGCCTTTAAAGCCAGAGATAAATTATTTCCACACACTAGCATTAGAGCCAAACATCTGTGAGTAATTAAAAAAATCGCTGAAGAATTTGGCTGTGATTGAGAGAGGCATCTCTGACAGCATGAACAGTGCTTTGCAAGCCCACTGACTTGCCCATGGAAATCCTGAGACAAGAATGAGTGTCATTGGAAGTGATCTAAGGGATCAGTGTGCTAGATGGGATGGGGAACTGTTAGTTTCGGAGTTAGCAGGCTTTCTCACCAATCTAATTGCGAAGAATGGGCATCCGGATAAGCTGGGAAGGCTGTGAGTGTCTGAATCCCCGTTGCTCATAGTGGATCTATGGCATCAGAGTCTAAGCAAGCATCACGTGCAAAGTATACTAGGAGTGTTGACCAGCAGGACTGAGGAACGCTGAAATTGCTCAGCAAAGGAGCCTTTGATCTAAAGCGGCACACACATGGTAAAGTAGAAGTGGTCTCTCTAGGACAGGAACAGGAGGGAAGCAGATAGTATGTAAGGGACTGGGACACTGTCAATAGTTAAAAGCAACAAATGTTGCTTGTTCATGAGCTGTGATGAGCTACAGTGGCCTGGCTGGTCATCCCCTGGTTTTGGTCAGTCAATGGACAACACTTCTTACCTCTTCCTGTCCTGCCCCAAGGTGCTGAGTCCATGGCTGAGTCAGGAGGGTGAGGAGAGGGGACTGCACAGCTGGCTCACTCTTCGCATGATCCAAAATTATTATCTCTGTAGTGGGGCACAGTAATGGGAATGGGCAGAGCTCCCTTATGTCTTTGGTAGAATATACATGTGTGGCTTCACCCATGTGCAAAAGCAGATATGGGCAGATTGAGGGTTTGGTCAGCACAGTGACATGAGGAACATCCAAACAGAATTCAGCGAAATGGCTCTTGACAATAGGGACTTCAGCATGGAAGAAGTTTGTCTGGAGAGGGAGGCTGGAAAATGGGGAGCCAGCCTGAGCGACACTTGTGTTGCTGCCTCCCTGGATGACACCAGACCTCTTCTCTGGTACCTCACTCAGCTTGATCTACCACAGCTTGAATGAAAAGTGCTTTGACATTTTGCACTCCTTACTGTGTCGCTGGCAATAAGATAGTTAAGGGTCTCCCAGGGTTTCTGTGACAAGTCCCTTATTTGTGACACTTGATTTTTCTCCCAGTTCAATTGCAGATGGCCTAAGTATGCAGGGTTTGTCAGCTCAAAGGCGTTCGTGTTCCAAGGGGCACTGCGGAGATACAATTTATGACGATGGCTTATAATTTTTAAAGCTGCGTAAGTGGACCCTGTGCGTAGCAAACAAGATGCAGTTCCTGTCTAAAGGAGCTGAGTGGATGATTCAGAAACTTGCAATAGGTACTAGTTAAAGAGCCCAGCTAGAGGAGCTGCAGAGCAGGTAAGAAAGCTCTGAGACATCACTGGGAATGGGAGGTGGTGAAAATCCTGTAGAGTGTGGCCAGAAATGTTGCATGAGATTAGATCCTGCTGTGGTTGAATCAGTGTGTTATCCTTGTACACATTGTTGCTATCCTGGGGAAGAGGCTGATAGATGGATTTACCTTCCTTGTGCTCATCAAAAAACCAAGTCCTCACTTCAGCCGCTTCCATTTTTATTCCTTTTCTGGGATTTGTGTGATATATTCTCCTTCCGTTCCTAAGCTGTTGCCTGGCCTAACCCATCTGTTCCTGTTTCAGGTCCCCAGGATCTACTGGGAGCTCTCAACAAGGCGCGTCCTTCTCATGGAGTTTATGGAAGGGGGACAAGTGAACGACAGGGCCTATATGGAGAGGAATGGCATCAACGTCAATGAGGTAGTTTCTCAGCCATCTCTGAACTGGGCATGGTGGGCAATGCAAACCTAATGTTGACCTTGATGCAAAATGGAGGCTGACAGGACAGGATGGGACAGGGCAGAAGAATAAGCACACACAGATGTGAACAGAGCCATCAATCTGAGAGATCTGTGTTCTTGTGCTCCTTGGAAAAGTGCATAATCCCTCTTGGGGAACACTCTCCTGTAGGCTGCAGAGCTAGGGACATCTTCAAGGAGACATATCCTCTTACATTAACGACACTATGGTTTGTTCCAAGGTGGAAGTTCCTGTCACCCTGAAGGAACAACTTCAGTTACTGATTATTTTTATCTCATGGACTTGGCTATTAAGAGAGATTTGAAAAGTTCTGTCTGTAGCAAAACATGGTCAGCTCCATTCATCTGGACAAGTCAGCTGGTCCAAAGTTAGAGAGTTGTTTCTTTGAGTGAGTTTATCCAATACTTCTGCTATAGGCAGAAGTCAAATCTATCTCACATGCTCAGATAAGAGAGTGAATATTCCTCAAATCTTGAAATAGTCAGAAGGGCTTGTTTTGATGCATTAATGGGAGGACTCCTGAGCAATATGTACATTTAGATTTTGAGCTGAGCTTCCTCACAGGTCTCAGACAGCGGATCCATTCTGAGATTCAGGTAGCTAGCATAGTGTAGCTCCCTGGGATTTTCTTTGAATTTTCTCAAACTGCTGGAGATAGCAAAGTTGTAGAGCAGCAGGTAATTTCAGTTTTTCTAACTTGCGGAGGCTTTTGCTTGTGTTAGGAGCAATATAGGGTGAAAATTTCTGCTAATTTTTTTGTTTATCCATGCCTTTGGGAAGGTTGTTTCATGATGACTCGACACAATATGTTCCACGCAGCAGTGAAATCACATATTTCCCTGAGTCTGAGCTAGTCTCTAAATCATAGCTAAGAAGTAATTTTTAAAAAGTTGTCAACAGACTTCTACTACTGCAAAGTATAAGCCTCAGAGAGTTCTGGCCATCTGTCAGGTAGAGGGTGTTAGTCAGCTCAGTGGCAGGACTGAATTTTCTTTCTTCCTTTTCTCTTCCCACCCCGTGAAATGAATTATTAACTTTTACTGGTTGCCAATAAAGCAAGGTAGAAAGAAGGGAATACTGAGCCTGTCAGAATCATGTGGTAGGAAAAGAGGTCTGTTATTACGGCCACAGTAAGATGAGGTAGGGGCAGTGCACGCCCCAGACTTCTCCTATGGCAAGGTGCAGCAGATGGGGACAAGTTTTGCCTAGGTTAATTATCTGCTGTTGCTGTTGTTGCCCTGGGTAAAGGACTGCATGGCATGGTGGGGAGATGAGCAGAAAGCAGCAGACACTGAAAGGAGCATGAGGAGGGGGTGGCAACCCAGGTTTCAAAACTGGCTTGTAATATGACAGCAGTCTTGGCTTTCAAGAGATGCATTAGCTCCCTATAAATCACCCGAATCTATTTATTTTATCAATCCCTCTATCAACTTACTCCATTTTGTTTTACGGTGTGAAGGAAGAGTCTTCACTAAGCAGGATTTCTCTTTGTGACAATGCAGCCTTGAAAAGCAAGCTGAGCCTCTCTCCTCTAAATGGAAAGGATCCCTGAGGTGAAAGCTCCCTTCAAACCAGGTTACTGACATTTACTTAATACCGTCTGTAGCAGGATTATCATTAAAGCTGCCCAAAAGCACATTAATCTCTCTGGATCCGTCCAAGGGCTGGATTGTAATGGCATTTAATCAGAGAAGGCTTTGGTTTCTAAAGACAAGTGCAAACACTGAAATATCTGCCTGTGGAACAGTTACTTATTCATGTACAAATGTAGCTGAGGAGGAACATGCAACTAGGATACTGACAGTGAAAGGGAAGTCTGGGGAGGGGAGTTAACAAGAATGAGCTGGCAGGAATTTTAAGGGAAGACCAGAACATGGCAGGGCTAAGAAGGGGGCATCTGGAAACTGGGCTCTTCCTGTTTCAAAACATAAGAACGTTTGCAGTCTTGGTTGGAAGGTATATTTGGAAGAAGTGGGTAGGGCAGGGAAGAGAGAAAAATTAGATTGAAGGGCTCTCAGGGGGTTTGTAGCATACTGTGTACAGGAGGAAAGGAAAGATAGCAAGGCTTCTTTGAGCATGGATTTTTAAAGAAGATTTTTTAGATTTTTAAGAATTTGTGCCATTTCCAAATGGCACAAATGCTCCTTTTGCATCCATTCTGATTATAACTGACTCGTTTAGATAGACCTTATTTGTATACAAATCTAACATTATCTTTGGTTTGCCACATGGGTTTTCTGTGTCCTTCCTTGTGAGTTCTCTGCCTGTCTCTGCAGAGGCTGCTGTGTCAGCAGGCTGTAGGACCTGTGGAGCTTCCAGATGCGATCATGGCATGTGCTGTATTGCCTGAAACTAACCAGCCAGCTCGGGTAGCCAAGTGAAGAGTCCCCATGATCACCCTGATTTGGCTTTGAGTCAGGGAAAGGAAATGATGCCATGTACTTCAGCTTGCTAAGAGCCTGGTCATGGAGCCATGGTTGATTCAGAAGTCAGGAAAGTGTTTTGTCCAGCTGAGAATTGAAAGCAAACAGCTAAGGTACTTAAGATGAGCTACTGTGCACAATTACTGCCATCTGTTACTCCATGCTACTGTGGCTTTTTGCTTCTTTCTGTTACTAAATGGGTTCTGCACTGGAACTGTATCTCTTAGCTCGATAAAGAGCCCAGTACCTT
The DNA here is from genome assembly GCA_013397975.1 of Machaerirhynchus nigripectus. NCBI lineage: Eukaryota > Metazoa > Chordata > Aves > Passeriformes > Dicruridae > Machaerirhynchus > Machaerirhynchus nigripectus. The sequence continues at coordinate 1,551,210 of VZRQ01011259.1, read as the reverse complement.
CCTGTAGCTGACAGCTTTGCAACTTGAAATATGCTTTCAGGATTTACCCTTCTGCCAAGAGTCAGGAGCTGTAGCAGTGTAGCTGCTAAAATTTAAGTGGGATTTCCCAGGGTGGGATCCTTTTGTCAGCAGTGGAAACCTCTCATGTCTCAAGTATTTGTGCTTGTAACACTCAAGTGTTAGATGAAGCAGAGTATGGAGAAGAACATTGTTTCTGGGGAAAATGGCTGTTCTTGATCTTTGCACTTGCTGAGTTAGTCGGGGGAGAGATTTCTTTGCAGATTCTCCTACATTTCATCTTGTCTGAAGCTTAGTGAAATTCACAAGGCACTGATAAGCAAGAATAGTGACCTCCAGTATTTTCAGCTTTTGGACTGTGCACAGACACCAGGTAAAAGAGTTAAATTACACACAAACCGGTTTCTTAGTGAAAGTTGGTATTGAGCATCAATGTCAATCAATTGCTTAAGACTCAGCAAGATGCTTTACATTAAACCCAAGGAAATACAACTCCATTTAAAGCCAAGGGAAATGATCCCCCTGGTCATTTTGGGTCTGACAGAGATGCAAGAAACAATTAAAAAAACAATGACTAGTCTTCTCTAGCTGTGTCTTTCTGAGAATCTGTGCAAACTTGCCAAGTTAGTCCCTCAGTTCCCTGGGTGGATGAGTCAGAATATTTCTCCCCACTTACATGCCATGGAAGATGGAGCATTGAGCATGAAAATAATTTCCTGAGTCCCCAACAGAGAGTACAGGACGTGGTAGGAGTGCACTCCAGGAGCCGTAAAAACTATTCCTCTGTCTTAATGACATGAAGTGTGTTCAGACATCACCTTGCCGTGATGCTAGATCACTGCATAGTGATAGTACTGCCTAACAGAGCACTTCTGATCCTCACAACTGGATCACAGAGGACAGAGTGTGAAATAAGATCTCTAGTGTGACCACCCTAATCTGCTATGGATAAGAGCCATTTCAGAGCTGAGACAAAGAAGGCTTCAAATTGTGGCTATTGTCCATCCACACCCTTTGCTAATTTGACACCAGTTTAATTGGGCAGAATTGCCCTAGCAGGATTAAGCAAACCCTTAGACGATGGCTGTAATAACAACAATGAAAGCAAGCAAAAACCCAATACAGTCTTCAATCCAATTAACCTTCGATTAAGGTTCCAAAATCAATGCTATTATTCTGGCCGGAGGAGGTAATACTGAGCCCTGAGAAATGAGCTGCACAACGACCTTTACTTTTAATGAGATCAATAGAAGTTAGTGTCGCCATCTCTTAAAATAATTGGCAAATATTACAGCCAAATTAAGGCCAGAGACTAGTATCTGCTCCTGATCTAAAGAGACAGTCACAGATGGAGGTGGGACAGGAAGGGATGATGCCCTATCAGGCAGTTTCATCTAGGACTTATCAGGGGCAGGCAGTGAGATCATCTCTACAGGGCTATGACACAGTATTTTTTTTTCTTTGCTTTTCTTCTTTATGTCAGTTAGAGGCATGGAGCCAGAACCACTCCAGCTTGCTCACAAGTCCAGGAAAGTATCAGTGACTTTCCCCAGATATCCCAGGCTGGGTTGTTACATTGCAGCTACCCATGAGCATGATACTGTGCTTTTTATTGTAGGAATACTCATAAGCTCAAATTTGCGTGGATTCTTTCTTTTCTGAGAGGTTTCTTGCTAACTCTTGTGTATTGGTGTTTTTAAAGATACTTATTTGTGATGAACTTTCTAGAGTTTTGTTAGTCACATTGCTCTGTCAGCGGGTGTGCTGATTTGTTAAGGGGAGAGTTGCATACAGGGGCAAGGGTGACAGGTTGTCTCAGCTTTCAGAACTGATGGCAGCAACATATTGTGGCTGTGTACATATACAAGAAGAAATATATCACTGCTGGTATCAAGCTGCACTAGAGCTTGGGATCCTCCGAATTAGATGTCAGAAATGCAGTAGGTTGTTAAAATATTTGGTACACGGGATATGACTCCATTAACTAGAAAAAGTGGGGATTAGTAGGGAAATTGCAAAGTAGGTAAGAAACTCATAGAGGCAATGGTGGAGAGAAATTACCATAGTGGAGTTTTGTGAGGTTTGCTCTTCAAACAGATCTTACTTAACAGATTGGTAATGACCTCAACATAAACAGAATTGTATCAAGGAGATTGTTGATGACACCAAGCTGGGAGGTCTGACATTGTAGAGGAGGACCAGAGTAGCAATAGCCCTTGTTGGCCTTGAGGACTGAAAGGGATAAAAAGGAGCAATGTCGAGCGAAAAGTCATGTGCTTGAAAACTAATGAGAAGAGTCTTAAATATACTGGGAGTTTGTCAGAGGGAAGTGCCATATTAGAATTAACTCTAGGATATTGGTTGCAGGGTAAGTTTGTATTTCTTGTGCAGTGGAACTGTGCAAAAGGCAAGTTGACTCCTAGGACACACCAGGTAAAGGAGCATCCTGTAGAAACGGGGCAAATTTCTGCTGTTTATTATGCTGATGATTATCTGACTGGTGGACACATTGGGGTAGTAAATACTGGAGAGGAACAGAACTAGATAAACTCTAGGATTATGCTAGCTAAGGAAATGATTTATTCTAAACATCATTAAAGTTAGGCTGGGATTTAGAGGAAAGGTTCTGACCATATAAATGGTAACTTTTTGGAACAGCTGCCAAAATTATACTTTCTGTCTCACATATTTCCAGTGAAATTGACGTGTTTATAGAAAGACTGTGATGCTGTACAGTAGCAACCCTTAATGTCTGCACTGCATTCTTATTTTCTTCTGTATTTGTTTGTAACTCACATGGGATGGTTTGTGACATGTAGCATCCTTGCCAGACTGAGTACATAAAAAGCACTTCATGTGCTTAGGTTGGTGAAGAGTTACTCCCAAGTCTGGCTGTTATACATGTATCTGTCACTCCATTGTTTGATTGTTGTCAGCAATCTGTTTATTCCTCAGCTCTGGTTTTTTTTCAAATGGAAACATTGGGCTGAAAATGTGGGGTTTGCCTGACACCGTGTCATGGTCATGTCACGTAATTTGGCAATGGCAGGTTGGTATTTGCATTGACTGGTAAGGTCACAGGCTCACTTGGTGATTGTAGTCATTATGTTCTGCTGCAGCACGGACAGGCAAATTTAACTTCTTTTAGGCAATAATACTTCTGGCAATAGGCAAGGACAGGCCTCTGGCCAGACCCAGAGCCTGATGTCATCCTGATGTATCAAGCTAAGCTCTGCTTGCTGATTAGCATAGTTTTTGTTCTTACGTGTTATGCCTAAATTATGCCATTCATGATTACACCCGCTTCTGCCTAGTTGTATTTCTTGTAGCACATACAGAACTACAAGTGCTTCTGCTTCCTTGCTATTCAGACCTCCTAACCGGTAGACTGTTCCTCCTCTGCCATTCCTTAGCCAACTTTGCAATCTTCAGCTCTTTTAATCTTTTTTCCAAGTAAATGCCTCCTGCATCCCGCTCATTTATTTGCTTTCTCTGAACTCCCTCTGTGTGGTCTGCATCTCTTGTGTTAATGAGGTGTCTGGAAGTGAATGCAGAATTCCAAGAGTGATTATTATTTTTTTACAGTGTGCAGCAGAACAATGCTGAGGGACACTGGTAATGATAAAGACCTTATTTGATGTTAAATAGGGAAAGGACTGATGACCTCTCTGTGTCATAACAAAAAGCCTGTGTGTTAACTTTGGTCTTTGCTTCTGTAAATAATTGCAACCTTTTTTCTAATTTGTGATGCACCTTCACCCTGAGGTCTTACACAGCCGAAATGCGTGCTGAATTCCTCCCTTCTCCTGAGCAGAGGTTTTCAAAAGCCTGTTTCTCATTTCACCTAGCCATGTTCTTCCAAAGTGGATTCTGTAGATATTATTTATCCAGTGGCCTTCTCAATAAGGATGTATTGAATAAGGGCCTGAAGTGACAAGGCACAATACTGAAGAATTAATGTATATAAAGGTTTCATGTTTTTTTTTCTAAACTTTTTCTCACGAAATGTGAACTTACTTAGTCTGAATTATAATGATAGGTCACTATTCACATACTACACTCTTAAGACCTAGAGTGTAAAATTTCTGATTTTGTTTAGAATTTGACAGTATTGTTGCTTTCTGTCTTAATTTATTTTGTATCCTATTTTAGAGGTATGACAACAGACAAAATTATGTGAAAATACTCTAGTGTGCACCACAGCTCCATGGTAAATTTTTTCTGAAAGTGAAGACTGTTTATATGCTTGTGTCATAAATCCCTGTAAAATATCTTTTGTATGCTAATGAAATAGTACAGAATACATTAATATGTCTTAAAGAAGCCATAAAGTTTAGTTGAAGATACTGGAGATACTCAAGGTTACATGTTGGGGAAGAGGTAAATGTAAGTGCAGCAGGGAAGAGAGAGAGGATGGGGATCTTGCAGTGAACATTGTCTTCTACCCCTGACCCAGCCTGTGGGCCTGAGCTATGACCCCTCTGTTTTCATGGGAGGATGGGAAGATGGATCTCGAGCTGCTTTTGTATTGCATCATGGGCTGCAAGAGGCTATGACCATGGATCTATTTAGTCACCTTTCTGCTGATGGTAACTCAGGAGGGGGGACCTTCTCTGCATCTGGAGCTTGCAGCCATATCATAAGATGTTGTTATGAGGGTGGCATGGATAACCTGGTGAGAGGCGTTTTTGTAGGATCCTAGGATATTTGGGTTTGGAAGGGAACCTCAAGAAGGCTTCTATCAAATCTCATTCTAAGGCAGGGTCAGTTATGAGGTCAGACCAGCTTACTCAGGGTGTTAGCCAGTCAGGTCTGTAGAACCTCTAAGGATGGAGGTTGCACAACCCCTTCAGCCATGACCAATCAACAGGTTTGCAGAACTTCCAGCCCTTGTGTGGATTTGTGTTCAGTGGGTACGAGATATCATGTTGGGCCCCAGATTGTCCCCAAGTCCTCATATTCAATAATTCTGTGCTTTTCCATGCCCCTGGAGGACAAGCAGCGGAGACAGCGAGGGCCAAGCGTGGTTAGCCCGGTTTGTGCACCAGTGTCAGGGTTGATGCTGTGATCAGTTGTGATGTCTGAGTCCATTCCTTCTGGTGTGTGGGTCCCTGGGAGGCTTTGTGAATGAGTGACGTGATGGGCTTAAACCAGACTATTTGGCTTGTCCTTGGACTGTCAGCAAGGGCTACTCATCTCTTCTAGGAGATCACAGCACCTGGTACTTCGGTCCTATCTAATTTTAGAGTTTGCTGATCAAGGAGACTTGTAAGGGTCACTTCATGGCTCTGGTGATCTCTGCTGGTGATTCAGAAGGGAAACATCAGTCCCCTCAGTCGGTACTTAAAATAACACCGGCATGGTGTTAGGGAAGCTGCACTGTAGAGATCACAGGTCTGTGCTGTGCCGTCTGTGTGGGTGAATCATCATGGAGTGGGCCAGCATTCCCTGTGTTTCAGCAGTGGTTCCAGGTCCCACTTGAGGGACAGAGGATTGTTTCACCTGATCCTAACACTGTCCCTGTTGGTGTGCTGCAGGAAGGGTTTTTGTTCTTTCTCCTCATTTGTAGTTAGTTGGCCACTATTCATAATGAATGTTCTTCTCAGAGGTGGCCACATTTCAGAGGTGGGTAAACCCTTTCTTGTCTGTCTGGTTTTCTGCAGGATGAGCTGTCATTACTATCCCTGTTACCTGTTCTACCACCTCTGCTTATGGGGACAGGTGCCCATTTGCTACTTACAGAGTGTGTCTGGAGACATGCTTGGAATAATATATAACTGTCTTTTAATTGCTTGCTCAGCACTCTGCTGTGGAGCTCTGTGCCTCTCTGGGATGGCAGGGAGGGCTGGTGGTGGGATGGCAGGGCAAGAATGCTGTGTTAGTGCATGGCAAGGGATTGATCCCATGCCCTGGGGATGTTTGCTTGCTCCTAGGAGGTTTTTAACTTTAATAACATCTCTTGGTGATAAGGAGCAGTAGTATGGAGGGACACAGCAGTGACAGCAGTGACAGGATGATTTAAACAGCTTTTCTGTGCTTCTTCATCTTCACAGACACTGCAAATCAGATTAGCATGGGTCTGAGGAAAGGAAGAGGGAAAATGGGGGACAGTGTGATGAAGGGAGGGGAGAGGGAACCCATGTTCCTTCTGGTGAGGAGACTGACAGGCTGAGTGTCCCACCACCCCTTCTCCACTGTGTCCTGCTGCCATCCATGGATGGAAACACCTGAGTCTTCCTCCAAGCAATCCCACCCACCCCAGGTGCAATTTCCATGCCTTCCCTGTGAATGTGTGTCTGCCACTATCTGCTGTCCCACTTTCCTCCTCATTACCAGAAACCCCATTCCTACCCACAGGTACTATCTCTTTTTTATGTTAGACAAGTGCTCTTAAATAACCCCCGATCCCACAAACACCTTCATGGTGCTCTCTGCATGGATCCTTCCCTGCATGCCCTGGACTACCCTACTCCCTGTAGATGCCAGCAGCCACCCTGTGCCTCCATCAGTGTGAGGAGCTGTGGGAGCTCTGCATGGGGACGTCAGCATGTACAGACCCTTGCTCCCTGTAGGGTTGTCACACGGAGGCTGCCTCCCCTCCCCGGCAAGCACCTTACTGTGGGTGGCAGTGTGTGACCATCTCTTGTCTCCTCACAGATCTCTCGCAACTTGGGGAAGCTCTACAGTGAAATGATCTTTGTGAATGGCTTTGTGCACTGTGACCCACACCCAGGCAACGTGCTAGTGAAGAAATGCCCAGCCTCCGGGAAGGCTCACATTATCCTCCTGGATCATGGGCTCTACCAGGTATGTAGGTGTGAGGGGCCTCCGGGGCCTTATGAGGCTGCCTTTGGGCATCAGGGTGAAAGAGCACACTTGGCTGCAGCCTTGCCTCTCTAAGCACATATGAATAAATTTTTCCTATTACTTCTGTAACCCTCCAGTGGTATTTTTTGAGTCTGAAATGGAGGATAGGGCACAGGTAAGGGGTGCAAGACTTAGCCTGTTTGCTGTCCTCTGTGGGCTTCTGGGGACCGTGTCTCCCTTCCCAGGTGCTGAGCGAGTCATTCCGCATGGACTACTGCCGCCTTTGGCAAGCCCTCATCAAGGCCGATATGAAGAGGGTGCAGAAGTACAGCCGGCGGCTTGGGGCAGGGGATTTGTATCCTCTCTTTGCCTGCATGCTGACTGCCAGATCTTGGGAGTCTGTCAACAGGGGCATTGACCAGTCACCAGTCTCTGCCAGCGAGGTAGGTCTTGTGTGTCCTTCCCTAACATGTGCCCTTGCTTCTCCTCAGGTACCTTTCTTTGTTAAAATCACTTGCACCACTGATATTACAGCAGTGCTGGGCAGCCCCTGGCAGCTCTGTAGCAATTTCTGCATTGATAGCTGAGCTAGAAAAAGCCGGGACTCCTTCTGCAGCATGTTTCATAGTGGCTGAATTTAATTTCCCAGAATCACTTGTCATGGGCTGCTTGAATTTTTTATAATATTTTAATACCTAAGTGTTCACTGTTTCTGGCTGGGGAAACATTTCTAGGTTGTCCTTTTCTTAAAAAAATGTTGAATGCAGCTGTGCAGGAAACCGTCAAGGAGGCTAGGATAAGGTACAGGAGACATAAAGGTTTAGTGAGAAGACATGAGAAGGATAATGCATTATCACTATTCATGTAAATGACTATCAGCGCTGATATAAACTCCTAAAAACTCCTGGAAATTACCTCCCAATCAGAAACCCTATTAACTTGGAGTCAAGGTTGCTTAACTGCAGATCCTGTCAACTCAATCACTACAAATCTGGGAAATTGCCACTTACATTCTCCACCCTTTCGTATCCACACGTGCTGGGGTCCTTCTCACGCCTCCTTGCACACCTGATACACACATACCTCACCTTAAGAATAGTAGCAGCTCTGCCAACTGTGCTGTTTCTAGAGAAGAACATAAGGTGATGTGATCCAGCCAAGGGACGAGTGTCTGTAAGCAGATGTGTGTTGTATCCTATGGTTTGCTTTTATCTGCACACATTTGTAGTAGAGAGGATGAAGTTCATTTAAGTAGTGTTATAATATTGTCCTATGAAATTCTCTTCTAAAAGTTCCTTCATTTTGATGGATGTGGCAGAATTTGCTGCACTGGCTTGCCATTATCCATAGCAATGAATAGATCAGATACCTTGGGTAATGGACCCCTCCCCAGCGAGTAATTTGATTGGTTTCTATCTGAGTTAATTTTCTGCACATCAGAATTAATGTAATGACTATCTAACAGATCTGTGCTTGATCTGGTGAATTTTGGAGCTGGTAGCTCCAAAAAAAAATTCAAAGGCGCCAAAGCAAATTGGCACAGTGCTGACTCCAATCCTACAAGGCCAGTGCTGAATCTGAGTTAGTGAGCAAAGTTTATTCCCAACTTGCTTGTGAAGGTTACACCAGAGGTGTAGCTGCAGGCACATGGTACCCTGTGTGTGCTAATGAACTTTGTCATTGAGTTGAATTGCGTGTATGGAACCAGCTCTGTTGTCTTTGCCTACATGACACAATTAATGCTGAAACTAGATAATCCTGCAGCAGATAATGGGGAGCTGAGCAGATTTGCTGTGGCATTAGGAAATGAGCTGCTGCTTGCCCTTACTTTAGAGGTGAATTTGAAAGATTTTATCAGCAGCAAGAGCTGAGCACTGTGTAGGCAGGTACCATCAGCGCAGAGCTCCAGAGAGTGTGCCTGAGGATGTATCAACATGACAGTAGCCTGTGAGACAAGGAAGCAACCTTCCTAAACAAAATCTTATCTGCAGTACTGTACTCAGTCTGGGACACTGCATCTTGAGAAAGGTTTGATGAAACTGGGGCAAGTCCAGTAGGAATCTACAAGGACTAGTGGCCAAGCAAATGCAACCCATGAGGTAAGTCTGAGCAAGTTAGGTCAGAAAAAAATCTCGAAAAGGCAGGTCAAGAACAGTTGTAGAAGTGATTTTCAAATTTCTTAGCGTACTGCAAGCAGGACAAGCAGTCATGGGTTTAAATTCACCTAAACATGAGAAAAGACAGATCTAATGGCAAAGCAGTGAAATGCTAGTGCAGATGGTCTGGGGAGGTTTTGATTTGTGTTACTGGAGAGTTTTAGGTGCAGACTGGGCAAATGTAAGAGGATTGCCATAGGTATAGTTGTTCCTGCCTTAAGCCAGGCAGCTGATTGCTCAGGGTGGCTGCTAGCCTCATCTCATCTGATTTTATGATGTCTTTTGCTGCATCCTGCAGCAGCCTCAGCAGCTGCAGCCAAGGGGCTTTTCTCAGGTCCTATGGCATAGTTTATTTCTTCCTCTGCACACAGGCTTTGCCCTTGACAGAAAATGACAGTTCTGATGACAGATCATGTGGTTGTTTTGTGATATGGACAAGCAGCTGGAGCTAAAAATAAAAAGAAAAGAAATAGAAAAGAAAACCTATGTGTGGAAAATAATGTAGGCTCTGCAATGATGCTGGCTGGGAAAAGGGATAAGAGATAATCAGTGAGGAATTTTCTGCCAACAAATAATGGAACAAAACAACATTTAGGAGAGCTAAGCATCTTCTTGCTGAAGCTTCGTGTATCTGGTCAATGATAGAAGCAGGAGGACATAAAGATTTGTTTGTCAGCAGCAAAGCAACCATGGTGGTGTGTGAGCTGTGTACATTTCTGACCATCATGACCTGCACACAGCTTGTGCAAGTCTGTTCCTTTATAATAAATACAAAGTTCACAAAGAGTGAGTGTGAGATCTTGTATAATGAAATACAGCCCATCCCTCATTCCAGAGGAGAAAAGGCTTTAGAGCTGTCATTTCCCATAAAGGAGCCTCCTTCCTGTAAGAAGTTATTTACTATCCCCCCTGCATGTGTCCTCCTGGATTTTGGAGATTTCAGATGTTCCAGGGACTTGTCTTTGGATTTCATGTTATGATTCATATCATGGCCTCAGTAGGAAGAGGTAGGGACATGGTATGCATATAGGATCAGCCCCCAACTATGCTGTGCTGCATTTACTGGGATGGTGAGGGAGCTCTCAGATATAAAAACAGGCAGAAGAGGTGGAGCTGATTGTCTTGCATGCTCTGGTGGCTTGTATTTGGAGAGGAGCTCATCTTACGTGGCTCAGGCTGTAGCCCATAAGTTATCACTGGGTTCTTACAGTAGCCAATGTGTTTGTTGGCATCTGGAGAACCAGAGAACATGAAGGATTGCCTTGGACTTACACTCTTTCCTTAATTATCTGCTACTGGCTGCTGTCATACAGGATATAGGTCTAGATCTGACAGGTGACAGTTTTTGATCTTTTGGGTTAACATGATGCTTGACTGCATAATGCTTTCTCACCTCTGCTGAACTGTGTTGAGGACAGAGGTCTAAACTAGGCCTTGGAAACAGCTTCATCAGTATAGCATAGAGCCATCAGTTCCATGGGGCAGCAAGAGCAAGCAGCCTGGTTGTCTTTGCAGCATACCTCCACCTTTCCTGAGTGATCCTGCTACCTGCAGCTCTGCCAGTTTTGGGGCTGGTGAGGTGAGAAGTCTCCAAGGGCAGTAATGAATTCTGGTTGCTGCAGGCTGCCTAGGACCAAGAACCGAGATAGCAGTGAGTGGCTGTTCTCCTGAGAGGCTATTAATACTGCCAGTGAGGGGAGAGGTCCTTATCTCAACAAGGGACAGATGGGATATGGCAAGAGTGATCTGTGCTGTAAGTGCTGTGCCCAGTGTCTGCAGGAAGGCAGGACAGAGCTCTTTAGCTTCTGGTCTAGTGTCATGGTCTGTAAAAACACTGTCTCTTCCTGGCAAATCTCAGCTGCATCTGGGCCTGGATTGGCCTGGATTTCCCATGTACTCTCACCTTCTCTCTCCTTTCTCCCTGACATGACCTGGCTGGCCACAGGACATGGAGATCCGGTCCAACGCTGCTGCTTACTTGCCGCAGATCACCCAGCTTCTCAACAATGTCCCCCGCCAGATGCTGCTTCTGCTGAAGACCAATGACTTGTTAAGGGGGATTGAGTCAGCCCTGCACACACGGGCCAGTGCCAGCTCCTTCCTCAACATGTCTCGCTGCTGCATCAGAGCCGTTTCCATGTGAGTCTCTTATCCAGGCACCAGAGGCCAGACAGGGAGCAGCAGATGACTGTCCCTGTGATCCAGGAGATGAGGGAGATCCCAGGTACAGCAGGCCAGTCAGGGTTCAGTCCCACTGCAGCTGAGCAAGGCACGCAGGACAGACCCTGAGATGGTGGTCAGATCCAATCAAAAGTCCTCATGATAAGGCAGCATGCTGATGGTGGGGCAGGTCTAAGAACAAACCAGAAAGTCAATCTGTAGATTATGTCCGGTGATTGTCAAGCAGATCCCTGGTGACAAGGCAGGGCTAAGGTCAAGCAAAGAGGTCATTATGTGAGTTGAGGTCCAGGCCATGGGGCTTCACAGCAGGGCATGAGTTGGGGACCACTACTCTTCCAGTGTAGCTCAGGCAGGAACAAAAGGTGCAGGTCTGAGATTAACGGGTTCCTGGGCCTATGAACAGAGGGCTGGGGGAGGTTCCAGGCTAGTCAGGGCCGTTAAGGCTTATTAGAGGCCCCCACTCAAGGGGCCTGACAAGGCTCTGACTTGACCTCTTGACCTATTAGTCTTAGCTGTGGATCTCCTCCCCTCATTGTGGTCCTACCTCTGCTCAGTTACATGTCTCAGCCTCTGTCTATGCTGTTCTCACGTACATCAGCCTCTCCAGAGGACAAACATGTCACCCTGGGGCTGGGGACAGGGATAGAGTTGGAGGCCTTAGGTTAAGGGTTTAGGAATTGTCCGCTGAGAGGAGGGGAAGGGGCTTCCTGGCCATTACAGGCATTACCACCTGGCAGTATTTGTGGGTAGGATAGATCTGCAAGTTCACTGCATCCTGACTGAGGGAATTGGGCTGACTGAAAATCAGGCTGATGTTTAAAAGCCAAGAACAGGAGTTGTGCAAGTGATTTCCATCTGTGAGTCTTATGAGTCAATGCACTTCTGCCTCAGATTCCTCCTCCTTGCAGGTGAAGTAACAGTTATTTCTCAGGCTGATGAGGGGCCTGTGAATCCCAATTAGCCCCTGCTAAAGAAAGGTGGAGAAATACCTTTCCTGGAATCTGTGTGTCAGGATTGCTGGACTCTTCAAAGTGTGCTACCAGGAAAAGCAATAGGAGTGTGCACCTGTCCCTGTGAGCTGAAGTGAAGCTGGGCATAGAAGCAGAGGGATGCCATAACCCAGGATCACTACATTCAGTGGGAAGAGAACTGAGTTCACAAGGGAGCAGGCTGTCTCTTCTGCCAGATTCATTCTAAGAAAGGCAGTCCCCAGCTTCTCAGAAGCACTGCTTAGAGAAAATCCCTGTGCCCTAGGGATTCTCCAGATGGGGGATATTGCCCACCCCTGGGGAGGGTCAGTTGTACGGATGATGTAGGACAGGCCTCCTTCCTCCTGGGCTGTTCCCTGCTGGATCTAATGCAGCTGTTTCTCTCATTCTAGGTACCAGAGGAGCAAGAGTCACTCGCTTTACAGGAGGGCCCAGATCTCACTCACAGAAGCCCTAAGCCTGTGGCAGATCAACTTGTATGAACTCTTTCTGTGGCTGAAGGGGTCCCAGCTGGGGAACTGGGTCATTGCTCTCCTGAGACGGATGCACCATTTCACGTACTGACATGAACTGGTGGGAGAGGTCTGGGTGCTCCCTCCTGCCCTTCTGCTCTCCATGGCAAATTTGCCTTTTTGACTGTTTCTGTCTATTTTTGGGTCTTAGTCCACTACACACTGCACTGTCCTTGTCTTTTACAGCATTAGCTTCCTCTGTGGTACAGAGAGGTTGAGTTGGTACCAGAGCCCTACTGTTTTGTGGTTTAGGAAAAGTACGTGCATGATACCTTGTGTCAGGAAAGACAGGAAAGAATGCTTTCTTTCCTCATTTGTGCAGGTTAAGTTCCACTCAGATTCTAGTGGGATTGCACTAGAAGCAAATGCCTCCTTGACTCTTTCTTAAACTAATCTTAAAGAATTTAAGAGAATCCCAGCCCTACCTAGAATGCCCCAAAACATTTCTCAGACCCTCAGAGAGAGGTGGTAAGTCCCTTTAAAATGCAATAGGGTTTATATTAGTTTGTGCAATCTCCTTAGTCTGGTTTCTGTTCAGGTGTGCAGAAGGTTTCTCAGAGGAGTGAGGCCTTGTGGAAAGCTGTCACTAGGGTTTTCTCTTCCAGCACCAGGGAAATAGGACTCAAATGGTGAGAGTGGCAGACTGGGAGTCTGACTTTCTAAGGTTCATTTCCAGTCCTGTCAGCAAGTGCCTCTGTTTTTAGACTTCTCCTGGCCTGTTTCCTTGCAGGGGAAATGGTGGAAGAGGACAGTGATCTTGTCCCTCTTCTGAAATTCAGGAAAGGCAGTAGGAATGACAACTCAGGGCTCTGAAACTGCTGGTAATGTATGTGTACTGTATGATACTTCCACACAACAAAATAAATGTGTTGTATCGAAGACCTTTGGGGGAGGGATGCTTGGCTGTGCACTGGAGTTATGTTTGGGCCTCTAACCTAAGTCCTGTTTCCATTTCTCCACAAGTGAGTGATGCCAGGCAGTGCCAGCAATTCCTTATGAGCAAAATGTCCACTTGGTCTTTCCTCTATCCAAGAGGTTTGTACCACATCTGAGTCCCCCGGTACTGCATCAGATGCGTGTTGGGATGGAATGGAGGAGCAGGCATCTTTCTGCTGGGAGGACACCTCGCACCCTTCTGCCCAGATCCATGCTGAGCCTGCCTCCTCCCTGCCTGTGGGAGCGCGCTGCAGCACATCTGTGAGATGTCACCATCCCCATGCCACACTGAGCATTTCACCTCGTCACTGCCTGTGATGTTTTACTGCTCTGGCCTCAGACGAAAACCTGCCATTTGCTCAGTGGTGCAAGTGACAGGTCTGATGGCTCTGACTTTGCAGTTGTGGGACAGCTACCAGAAAGTCTCACCTAGAGGCCTGCTTTATGTGAGACATGTTTGAGATACTGGGAGACATCTCTGCTGCTTGTAAAAATTCCTTTAGCCGGGAAGGGTGGATGGCAGTGACTGCTCACATCATCTCAGCTTTTCTCATAAACTGTCTTGGTGGAAGGGGACATGAAGGACAAGATGGGAATGTCCCTCTACTGTCAGAAAGCTTGCTAAGCTGAGGGCTACTCAGGCACCAAGCTGTGTCTGAGAGCAAGCCACAAGAAGGCCATTCACTCTCCCAGTTCCCATACAGTTTCCCAACTTGCACAGGTGTGAGACCCCACCTTGAAGTGAGTTCGTTTGCTTGGGAAGGGAAGCAGGGCACAGAGTGTGGATGAGTGTGTGAGTCCCTGGGGAACCAATCCTCTTGCTGGCTGTGTGGGGAAGGGAAGGAATGTAATCCAGAAAAAGTACCTGCTGCTGGTGGGCTTGGGCATGATGGGTCAGGGGCTGCAGATGTGCAGAGAGTCGCTGTGTACATGCACAAGCATGTAGGCAGAGCTGGCTGGCTCAGGACTGCCAAGAAGTGGTGTTGTGGCAGAGTTGTGGATAGGATATTAGTGAATGTGGGCTTGAGATCTCTTTGTGTAGTCAATCACTTGATCCTGGCATTAGCTCTCTAAGTCCTTCCCACTTTGGGGGCAGCAGCAGGAGTGATGTGCTCTCTGATAAAAGAAGCCCTGGTAAGACTGAATGTCCTTGCAAAGCTTGTCCCTGACCCATGCAATGACAGGTCAAAGATTCCCTTGACTTCTCCGTCATATGATGGCATCAGGGAATGGAGTGGTGATAATTGCAGGATGAGACTCCTGAGTCAGCAAAGAGTCACAGGGGCCCTGCAATACTGGGCCTGCAGCCTGTACATGACTAATCTTTGCTCATGTGAGCAGTCTGGCTGAATCAGTGCCTTGCTCAGGCACTTAGAGCTGTTAGGCTGGCCAGCATGGGTAGGCCTGACTTACTCTCATCACAAGTAGAGCTTCTCTCAGAAAGGTGGCCTGGTGTGCCTTGTTAAAGTCCCAGAGCCCCTCTTACAATGGTCACCATCCTCACCCTGTACATATCCTCACCCTGTAGCTGCCTCTGCAAATGCCTTTGCCTGGTTATGGCTGGATATGCTGACCAGAGCACTGTCTGGGTCTCTCATCTGCGAGTGAAAGCTCATCCCACATTTAGGCTCTCATTTCCAGAGGATCCCATGTTGTGGAGAGGTTCCCTGCAGCTGGCATTTGCATTGGCTGTCAAGCTCACAGCGTGCTCTCGGCCATGCATGTTCTTTCAGTCCTTCAAAATCCCACCACATGACTACTACTTCTGCTACCTGAGGAAGGTCCTGACTCTAAAAGCACTAGGGAACCAGCAGCCCCTCAGACTGGTTTCTGGCAGTGTGCAGCAGGCAGAGAACAGGGTATATTTGGCAGAGCTTTGTCTATTGTCATTAGTCTCTGCTGAGAGGCTGTGTGTTGCAGTGTTAGCAGAGGGACTTCTCCATCAGTTGTGCTCAGCTCTCACCCTTCCAACAGTCAATCAATGAAGGTTTGTCTTAGGAAAGTACAAGCAAACACATGGAGTTTGACCCTTTAACATTCCTGCCTTGTCTTTTTGCTGAAAGCTCTCAAAGGTGAATGCGCTAACAGGGTTTTGAAAAGACACCTTCTCATCCCAATTTGTAGTTGTCAAACATAGGTAACCTAGATCAGCTCTGTGCACTTGGCCTCTCCTTCCAACCTGCATTTATTGGTGTTTTCACCACCAGCAAACACAGTTTCTGCTGCTTTGCTTGCAGACAGCACATGGGCTGCTGTCTGCCCAGCTTCAGCTGTGAGCAAACTGAAGTTTGGTGCAGACACTAAATGCTGGCCTTGCAGCCCACCACCTCTTTCTCAGGACTAACATGGGGTAAGAGCTGGGGCCAGAGGTGCAAAACTGATGGGTATCTTTCAGCTCCTGTAATATGAAGTACTATTTTGTAGCCCTATGGGATCACCAATCCTAGTGGTCTCAGTTGTGTTGGGAAACCAGTGGACATTTCATCTAGCATTTATATGTACCATCATTACACCTGCTGGAGGTGCAAAATGGGCCAGTCAGGGAAAATGAAGTTGCCATGCTAAACTTCAAGAATCTCAGGTATAAAGTGAACATACTTTTGCACATCCAGCTGAAGAAAAGCCAGAGAGAGCATTAGTCCAGGCTGAACAGCATAGCCTTTGCCTAGCCCATCTAGTGAACGCTAATGATGACAAGTGGGTGGCATATACATTTGCAGATCAAGGCTGCATGGTGCTGTCTGCCATCTTGCAGGGGCGTACAGACCTCATGCAGTTCCAGCGTAGAAGCTTTGGAATGAATCACACCCTGCTTCCCATAGCATATGTCTTATTAACTGTGACTTGCACGCAGCTTGGCCAGCGTCAAAGTCATTCCCCTCACAATGACTCCCCCCTCCAGTGCATCACTTGGCAGGGCTCTTCCCCCACCTCCATTTTGCATCCCTGTGTCCCCTCGGTACTATTCCCTCTGCCCCCACACCCTGAGTCCAAAGGGGCATGGGCAGCCTGCTGGGTCCTGGAGCATGCAAGAAGCTGTCACACACAGCAGGCAGTGCCAAGATGCCCAGCAATCAGGTGGGAGCAGAGGGAGTGATGCCTGGAGTGATACAGCCCTCAGGGCAGTCAGTACCTTATTCCTTTCATCCCCCGACAGCTGAATGGCTAGAAAGAGGGATGGATGTTTCTTCCTCCTTGGCTCCTCTCTAGAGGCGAGAGGCTGGGACTGGCTTTTGCCTCTGCATCCTGAGCTCTGTCCATGCTCATTTCACCCAGGGATTGTGCTTGTCTGAGTGATGGCAGGAGTCTCTATTGCAGCTTTCAAATGGCACAGAGCAAACAAACAACACTGAGATGAGAGGGTGCGGGCTGGGGCCATGCACTGTACTGGGACGGGGAATTTGCTGGTGCTGCTGAGCTGAAAGGTGGGAGAAGTGCTTCAGAGGCTCCCAGTCCTCGGGATAAATCCAGGTCTGTTGGGGCTGCTGTTTCTCAAGTAACTTGAATAGATTTGCCCTAAGGTGAAGCAGGGTGTGTAGGGAAGAAGCCATTAGAGTCTTTGGCTTTGCTCATGACTTCCTTCTTGGTGTCCTCTGCAAAGCAGCAGAAGGGCTGCTCTCTGCACCAAAGAGCCATCTCCTGCCTGCAGGCTGAGAGGAAGGTCTTGTTTGCTGTAGGAACACAGTAGCTCCCAAGGAATCCTGCTTCCCCTGCTGCCTCTGCTTTGGGCTCCTGAGCCACATAGCTGCAGCTTCGCACCTTGGGCAAGGCTGCAAGTGGTGCTAGATGCCAGGACCTCCAAAGCTTCGTAGGGGCCACCCTGGGCAGCGAGGTGCCAGCAGCTGACATCTCTGGGGGCAAGCTGCTGCCACCACTCCATGTTCACTGCCTCCTGCCATGCTGTACGGAGAGAGCCTGCAAGACCCAAAGGCTTTCTCTTCCTTCCTATTGGCAGTCCTCAGTTTTGCCGGCTGGGGGGTGATTGCTGTCCTACCCCTGTTGATGTGAGAGGACTTGGCCTTAGCTGCTTTGCCACAGCATGGCAATAGTCAGTGGCTAGCATGGTGCTGGCGCTCCAGCCAGGCAGCAAACTGCTCTTCACAGAGCAGTGGGAAGATGGCACATGATTCTGAGTGTTTGCAGTAATTAATTTTGCTAGTGAGTCCTGGGAGTTTGGAGATGGGAGGGGAGGAGAGGTAAGGAAAGGAACTGAAAAAGGAAAGGGAAATTGAAGGGCTGGTGCTCTGTCAGCCCCACTGAAGTGCCTGTGGGGTGTGGGTCATCCTCCTTCCTTCAGGATCTGCTCAGGTGCTGGCCAGGACTGTAAAAGAGCTGGACAGTAAGAGACTGACAATTAATTAATTAATTATCTGCCTGAGCAAAATTACCCTTTCCAAGAATCATACAGGTGATGATGGCATCACAAGTTACTCTTTGAGGTATCACTAGAACTAGGAAAACCTACTAGTGGACTAGCAGCCCTGCAGGAAGGGGTTACGGGGGAGCCCAGGAAACATGAACTTAGAGTGGAAATCATGTCCAGGGCTACTTGTTTTCCTCCTCTGCTTGGTGCTACTGAGTCCACACCTGAAACTGTCCTCTTTCGGTTCTCTCGGTTGAAGACGGATGTTGGAAAACTGTATTGGGTCTGGTGGAGGGCACACAACGTGGTCAGGACCTATTCCTATAGCCTGTAAGGGAGATGGGCTTGTTTAGTCCTGCAAGGAAGAAGCAAAGGGATAAGCTGATAATGGCTGGAGGCTCTGAAAGGGGATTAAAGCCACTCTCCTTCTGGCAGCGGCAGATCTGTCAGTGTCAGACTAAACAAGGGCTGATGGCCACAAGTCACAGTTTTCATAGTTAGGAATGAACTTCACCAGGATGGTGGTGCAAAGCTAGGACATGTCACCCAGAGAGTATCTCCATCCTGGGTGGCCAGCAGAGTGGCTCAGCTGGTCTTCTGTTGGCAAGAGTCTCTCTCAGAGCAGGAGAGGACTCAGATGCCCAGTGGCCCCTCCCAGCCAGCCTGCTGGCAAAGCCATACAGCCATGGCATGGAGCAGGCAGGGAGCTGGCTTACACTGCCATTGAGTCAGTGCTGTGGGATGAGGTTGGATCTGGGTTTCACCTTTCCCAGCTCTCCTTCTGTGTCACTGTCTGTGCTCAGACACAAGATAACATCTCTGACCAGGTCTTGTCTTTGCATTGAAATCCAGGCCAGGGCTTACCGTTTTTTGTTTGGTCCAGTTGTGGAGCTGCGTGTGAGCCTGCCTATGCTGATAAATGCCAGCCTGGGTAGCTTGCCTCGCAGTTTTTATCAGCCAAGCCGCCTCTTGGGTCCTTCTTGGCCAAAACCTGCGTGTCACAATGCCTTCCGGAGAAGAGGCAGTGGGTGCCTCCCCAGGATCCTCTTGTGGCTAATGCAGGCTTTAAACAGGTTTTAAACTGCGAGTAAATTGTACGCACATCCAGCTGAAGGCTTCCTGAGTGGGCTGGAGGGATGCTCAGTGATCTCTGTGTGATGGTAATCAGGCTTCATCAAGACAGTTCAAAGTTTCCCTGACAGGGCATTTGGAGCTACACCTGTCCAGGGTAGTGATCAGTGCCTCTGTTCCCCGCAGGGGACATGGCTGTGTGTCCATCCACAGCAGTGCCTGAGGGAGCCCTGGGCAGGATGTTGATCACACTCTTAGCCATGCACCTCCCGCCAACCCTGTGCAGCCCATGGTGACCTTGTCAAATGGTAACAATCTTTTTGGGTTGACTTGTGTGACCCAGAGAGCATCATTCTGCTTACCATCCTCCGTGTCACTCCAGATCAGCCACGATGTCAGAACCCGGGGTGCTCTGTGCACAGCTTCCCCCTTGAGCTGCTTGCTGTAACCAGGTACTCGTGCCTTTGGGTGGTCTGGTAAAGACTGTTCACCTAGACTGCATGAACAGTGGAGTAGGGAGGAGCCTTGGCTTTGTACTATTATTTTGTTTTACTTTCTTTTTATTTCTGTTTGATTCAGAGTCTTTTTTGCTGAGGCTACTTTTCCATACTCTGATACATATGAGCGTAAAAAACACTCATAAAGTCTCTTCCTGTAACTGAGGCTCTGCTGAGAAGGTTATGGGACTTGGGTCTGACCTAGCAGGACAAGTCTGCATGTGAAATGCACATTAGCTGCTGGTGGTCTGCAGGCTTGCAGCTCCAGGCTCAGCACTGATGTACACAAACAAGCATCTCCCCAGGGCAGCTGCCTGGTGAGCCCTTGCTCTCCTCTCAGCCCTCAGCCTGACAGTGCATCTAGCTTTAATAAAGCAAAGATGGAAGAGGTTACTAAATGGTAGCTAATAAACAAAGTGACATGCATGAAGCCTGGTAATGCCATATTGCTCTTAAACAAAATGTGGAAAAGAAAATCATGGACATTATTATTGCTGTCTTGTACTTCACCAAGGCTAAACTATCCATCATGCCGATAACGCTGAAAGGAAAACTTGGCAATATAAGATACATACATCACAGGGCAGTGAGTCCCATGGCCGCCTGTGCTGCACCCAGTCTGTGCTGGGACTGCAGTTGCTTCTCTGCCTTATCGGATAAACTGGAGCAGGGCAAGCCTGTCACCATAGTCTCTGGGAGCAAAAGGTCAGTAGGCAAATAGCTGTTCTGCAACGGCCAGTTTGGAGACCTAAGCATTGAGGTGATGCAGACTGAGGATTTACTTTGGGGTACCAATGAGCCTAAAACACATTGGTGTGAACTGGAGAGAGCACCAGAGGAAGACAAAGGGAAGAAAGGAGACTGATGTGGTCTGGGAGTCAGCTAAGTGTGGTACCACTGATAACTTTGCACAACAGGCTGAAGAATCAATTTTATGGGAGAAGAGTCTTGCCCTGGAGAAACCATACTTGGCTGTTCAATTGTGTTCCCAGGAAATGAGAGTTCCTGAAGCCAGTGAATGTGATGGAGAGCTGCGCAGGCTGTGTAAGGGTGCCCTTGCAGCCGTTGCTGGCTGAGGCCTGTTCCCTGCAGTTTGCTTTTTCAGGTTATGTGGTTAATGGAACTCCTTCATTTTTGAGACTGCCCTATGGTCTTACTCAACAAGCTGGGTCCAAGGTCTTCTTCCCATGGTTTCCTTTGGTTGCTGCATTTGCTCTCTCTGCCAAGCAGTGGCTACGCAAGAAATGGATCCTGTAGGAGTCTCCGTGGGAGGGTACGGGGTTGCAAAGCTGCTTGGGTGCTCCTGTGCCATGTGCACTGTCCTTGGCACCACCCAAATTTTGCTATGGGAGCTCGTGCTCCTATGGCCCGTACCCTGGAGCCCTCTGCCAAGTTTGGGATGGGGAGTCCCACCCTTATGATGTGGATGGCTCTGGGTGTACTGCATAAGCTCTCCCCGCAACCTGTTTTCTGCTGGGAGTGGGGAAGGATTAGTTGCCATACTGTGCTATGGAGAAAGAAAATCACAAGTACATGTGTAGCGGGCAGGCGGCAGAGCACAGAGCGGGCTGTTATCATTGGCAGTTACCTTCTTCACTTGCTCAGGGGCCTGCAGATGCTGGAGCGTGGCTGCTGAAATAAAATACTCTTAAACCTGGGACATAAATCATGGGCAGGACACAACACTGCGTGAAGGCTGCCCCTGGCATTTAGCTTGGCCTTGTCACATCAACACCATAGCAGGGATGGTTTTCTGCATAGGGATCCTGCTGGGCTGGGTCATGATCCATGTCCATGCAAATGCGTCCTGTGGCAGTGGCAGCTCACCAGAGCCAGACACAACTCTCTGCCTTTTTCCCTTCTTTGTTGTTTTCCCTCTGGGCTGGGCTCCCGTGCTGTCTTGCCATAGCTGCAGCCAGCCCCATCTCTGGCCACTGGGGGAGGTTTCAGGAGAAGATGGAGCACCCCCTGGGAGAGAGGTGCTTTGTACTGCAATGGCACACCTTGGTAGAGCCCAAGGAAGATGTAAAGAAAAGCCTTGGGAATAGCCCAAAGCAAACTGCTCTCAGACAGTGGCACAATGATGTTATGTGATGCCTGGGTCCAGCTTACACCAGGATGATTACCAGGCCCCTCCAGGACATTGCCAGGGCATGAGTGTTGGCAGGGAGCACAATACGACCAAGCTACCTTCTGACCTCTCAACTGAGGCATGGGGATGGGGTGGCAGAGGTAGGGGAATAGGGAGAGAGGCTGGCCAAACTGCCCAGCTCTAGAAATCAGCAATATCTTTGTCTCCTTCAGGGCTGGTAGTAATGAAAACTAACTGTGTGACAAATGCCAAGGGTTGGGGCTATCACTGGACAGTTCAGGCCATGCTGTTTATTCACACTCCCCATGTCTCACACTTCCCTATATCCCCCTTTCTTGTCTTGCTCCTATTCGTATAAGCTTCCATCAGGCCAGTGGAGCCTTGGGCCCCTCGCAGGTACCTGCCAGGACAGGACACACTGTGACCCACTGGAGCCGGCTTCATGGAGGTAGGTCCCCACCAGCTCCCACCAGCCAGTCCAGGACATGCCCCTCTTCCCTGTACAGCAGGGTTTTGGCACTGGCTGCCACTGGGGACACCCAGCTGCTCCCTCTCAGGTAGTGACAAAGGCAATTACCTCACTGCTGAGCTCCCCGGCTGGCGGCTAAACACTTACCTGAAATTAGCTGTGGCCAGTGCGTCGCAGAGGTGAATGCGGTTGTGATTATGAATGCACTTCTTGTTTGTCTTTTCAGTGCTGAAATCCTGTCAGCGAGGAGAAGCGATAATAACATGCTATTAAGTTCTTTCTGGATAATGTAATTCAGGAGTCAGGAGGCAGTTTGGTCATTTATGCCTTTGAAAAGCTCAGAATAATTTTCAGTGTCATTATCTTCCATTTTAAAGAGACCGTTTCAAACATCAATACCAAGAGCCCCTCTCCTCACCGCCTCCCCTCTGCTTATGTGGTTTTCTTCCACTTTTTGTTCCTGTTTTCTCTGTGCTTTCAGGGATCTGGGGTTTGTTTCCAGTCATTCACTCCCCCTGAAACACACCACACCAAACCCTTTCTTTCACCCTTTCTCTTTTTACAGTGGGTTTTGGAACTCACTGCTATTTTATTCAGCATCTTTCAGTTGTGGTTGGTGAAGCATCCTTTTGTAAGGTGGGAGAGCACTGCTTGGGCCATGGTGGCAGTGAGAGGAGGGTGGATGTGATGTGGATTCAGGTCTGCAGGACTGCAAGGGTTTGAAACAGTTTGTATGCCCCAGGGGCCAGCGAGCAGGTGGGCAGAGCTGCCATGAGAGTCTGGCTGCCCTTGGGAGCGGTGGCTGTCTGGTGGGACTGCACATGCTGGAGGTTTTGGTTGCATTGGGATGCCCCAGGATCAGGTCCTGCTGCCAAGGCCATGGCACAGGCATGGTGCTGGGGAGCCCATGCATCCTGCCCACCCTGCTCGTGACCACTCCCTCGCCATCTCTCCAGGCACGGCTGTAGCCAGTGACTTATATTCAGAGCTTGAGGCTCATGTTTTTTGCTCCTGCTTTTGTTAAATATGTGCTTCAGAGTAAGCAGTTAATGGATGCTTTTTTGCCCTGAAATAGCCCCCAGGATGGGGAGCTGAGAGGCTCCTTAGCAGATGCAACTTCAACACCAGCTTACACTGCAGGCATGAAAACAGACAGATGTCTCTGAATGAATGCAGCAAAAATTATTATCCAGAACTAGGGCAGGAAAACAATCCAGCTCCTCTCCAGCATGCACAGAGCATGGCTGAAGAAGAGAATTTTATTCATTAAGTTAACTGGCAATGATCCCTGAAATGTCAGCCTTGGCTCTAAGTTTGTCTCTAGGCTTGGAAAGCATCCTAGCCTTTCTGTTTTTAAAAGAGGAAGGTATATGGCTCCTTCCATTTTTTACGTGCTGGCTCTGCCAAAGTTTCAGTGCAAATAGGAGGGATAATGCTCTTCCATTTGCCGCCTACTTCCTTCAGAGGGGAAATGGGATCTCCCAAGCAGAGTACAGAAAATCCGCAGGGAGCATGCAAGAGTCGCATCCATCATTAAGCCTGGTTCGTATTGTTCAGCAGCTTCTGAAGGAACTGTCAGGCACTCATGTGCCAGCAGAGTCAGCGGTGGAGTCAGGCTGTGACCTGGCATGAGCTTATTTGCAGAGAGGGTGTGGGAAGACTTGCACAGAGAGCCAGGCTCATTGGCCTCGCTCTGCCTAGAGGATGCGGGAGCATTAGCGGCACAGTGTGGCTTCATTACAAAGCTGGCCCAGCATCGTTAGCGTAGAGGATACAGTCTCCTTGGGACAGATGTTAAAGAGGGACGAGAATGCTCTTCCCCTTGTGAGAGATGGAGAGGCCTTTTAAACACTTTTGTCAGTCCCAGACATGAATGCACAGTTCAGTGCTGGCCAGTGATGCCAGGAAGGGAACCCACATGATCGACTGGGTGCAATGGGTGCATCTGCTCCCAGATGCTGTGCCTACTGTCTGCAGAGAGGCCGCAGAAACAGAGACCTGCCACTGATTCAGCCATTATGGGCTGTGCCTGCCTCCATCGCCTGCTGACTCCCTGCTCCATGTCCAGCTGCAGGTGCCCTTCTGAGTGCGGAGGCAGATTAAATGTGTTTCCTATGGCCTGCGGTAGTTAGGGGATTTCTCACATGAAGGTTTTCTAGTGCTTGGTATTTTAGCTTGCACTGCAGTCTCTCGCAGTGGGGGTGCTCAGAGAGTCCTTTCTCCCCTCTCCATCTACCTATTTTCATTAGCTTTAAAAGACTTTCATTATCTTTGGGGTATGTATGCCTTTCTTGGTTGAAACTGGAGAAGGATTTGAATAGATGCTTGTCAGTAGGAAACTAGTAGAGGTTCAGGCAGCCCAGTCCCTCCTCTCAGGGCAGCTTGATGGGATAAGCTGTCTGCCCTTAAAAAACGGACTAATAAGGGAAACACAAAGGAAAAAAGAGAAAGAAAAGGTGGTGAAAAGTGGAGGAAAATGGATTTCTTAAATGGCTTGTTATATCAGCCAGATGCCTATTCACTCTGCCAGCAGCCTGGCCAGCTTAGCCCCACTCCCATCAAGAAGTTTGTGTCTTGCACTTTGCCTCTCGTCTTGCATATTTGTTCCACTTGCAACTGGTTTTCTGAGCCTGATTTCTCCCCAGTTTCTGCTGCACTGTAAGCCTGTGTGCCATCACTTCATGGCACTGCTGGCTGGTGCTGTGGGCACAGCAAACAAGGCACAGCGAGGGACTGACAATTAGCATGGGGCACAGCTTCCCTTTGGTCCCTGCTTTAGCCCCAAGGCAGATGTTGCTCCATCTTGGCTGCATGAACCCGGTAGGGCTGTGCCCAACTGCCCAAAGCAGTCTGCATGGTACACCCGTGTGCCAAGTAATTTTCCTGTTGCTTTTCTTGCTGCACCCTTCCTTCTCAGCCCACTCTGCAGTGATGTTTCTCTCATGCTTGGTTTGCCTCTCCAGGCTGAAAGAGACCTGGCTGTCATTTGGACCGTATTGTAAAGATGCTGGTGTTGCTTACCAATAGTCCTTGTTGTGGAGCGATGTTTGGTGTGGTTTAGATCACTCCAAAGACCAATAGTTTAGTCTTCAGTAGTGGTGTAACTCAGATCTCTGCTCAGCCTGGACAGTTGGGACAGGCACAGCAGTCAGGCTGAAGGTGTTTTGGCAAAGCTATGAGGAAAGCCAAGTCTGCAATGGCATCACCAGGCCAGGAGATTGTCAACCATCCTGTAGAAGCACCAGTTCTGACAGGGAATTCCTAGAGCATTGCAACAACAGGGCTCAGGGAACCCTGTGTGCTCACAGGATGTGGGCTCAGCATAGGCATGATGTTCAGCTCCAGCTCACTTTCATATTTGCTTTGGATAATAACACTATTCAGGTTCCATAAGTCATCTGAAAACTCTACCTGGCTCTTAGCAAGGAGGGTCCCCCCTCCTGATGTAATGGAGGTCACTGCAGTGTAAGAGCAGGCAGGTTGTCTTCTGACAGCTAATTCACTCCTGTGCTCATCTTCCAGCCATCTCCTGGGATTTGAGGCTGTGGAGTTGCTAGTATGAGTTTGCATATGTGTGCTCATTTTTATGTATGCACATGCTGGCTGAAACACTGAACTCCAGCCTGTGCTGGTTCTGCTCCCGGTGTGCTGCCTTCTCCACGCTCCACCAGTTGTGCAGTCAGAGACCTTGTAGCACTAGTGCCAAAGGACTGTGACAGGCCCCTGGGTGGCAGCAGGCCATTTGGTTGATGGATTATCCACTCCAAACATGAGACAGTAATCTTCAGAGGAACAGGCCCAGAGAAAGGGGCAGAGTTAATCACTTTGAGCATGGACAACAGTTGGAGAAGGAGGGGGTGGGCAGTTCTAAGAGAAAACAGTGTGGTTTGGAGGGGAAGAGGAAGCAAAAGGAAAATTAAAAGCATAGAGCAAAAAGTCAAGGACTCTTGCTTGGCCAGGAGAGACAGAAGATGACTGGGTTTAATATAGCAGGATGGGGCTCAGCCTCCACCAGCACCCTCATTTTGTCATTGATTTCTCACATGTTCAATGGAAAACACCTGCCCACTGATCTCTCCACAGTGGGACACTGCAGCCTCTGCCCATACACACACACTGCACGGTTACAAATGGGAGAGATGGGGAGAGCAGAGTGCTGTTTAATCTCTGACCTCATTGCCTGTATTGGGATGGCAATGAGAAGTGCTCAGGTGGGTATTTTATGCCTTATGGATTCAAACAACAGATTCTGCTTGAGACTATATTAAGAAGTGAGGAATTTAGATTACAAAGGCAGCTCTATGTTACTACAATACTCACGTAAAGATGTTTTTGAACTCCAGGGAAGCCATTCTGGGCTTCATACCGAACCAACTGTATGTTGGGAAGAGGGTTTGGTCACTTTTCTGATCTGCAGCTGGGTCAGTGAATATATTAGCCAGTATTTCCAAATCTTAATGGGTTATCTCTAGGCTCCTAGCAGCTTACGCAGCATCTCTCATTTCACAGAAGGGCTTTGATATATAGGGGTTGAAAGCATTGCAAGCCCTGAGTATTAATGCCTGAGTTAAAAATTCAATAACCAGTGTCAAGAGACAGAATATGTTTATATTGTTATTGCATGTGCCAGTGGATGATCCCACTTCACAATCTTTCAATTTATTTTTCTTATGTTTGGCCATGGAAGGGTGTGGTATGGCACAGAGATTTTGCATGGCTTGGGACAGAGTCAAGAGACCTGAAGTGAGAGCCTTGTAAGCACCACTGTTCTGCTTTGGGTTTTTATCAATGACGTTCAAGGGGAAATCCACACCAGTCCTGGGCTGAGGTCCCTTGCAGGCTCTTCACCACTGCTGCTCCAGGGCTGCATGTATAAAGCAAATGTGTACACTATTCCCAGGCACAAATATTCTAGTTCTCTTTTGCTGGAAGGACAAACCACATACTCTAAACATCTGGCCTTACACAGACTAAAGGACAGTGGATGGAAAAAGGTAATTAAAAATATTAGCACTAGTTACAATTAAAACCCACAATTTCTAACATAAGACGAAATATTAATGGCCAGATTAGACCAATGCTCTATCTAGTCCAGCCTGCAGCTTCTAAAAGTAGTTCTTCCTGGCTGGTCCAGAGGGCAGTGGAAAAGCCACACAATGGACAACACCTAAAACTTGCCAAGTGGAGCAGTTTCTTCCTACTTCATACTTCTGTTTATAACAGGTCTAATTTTTAATAAGAAAGTTTATATCTCTTAACATTTATAAATATATATGTACATATTTACATATATTGCAACTGTGCCTGTTTTCACTAATTACTGAGTACCTTGAAACCATTGTAACCAATGCAGGGCACAGTGACAAACCAACTCACTGTGTCTTTCTGGGCCCAGCCATTCCTTGTGATATAACAGTGTCAAAGACTGAGTCACAGTGGTCACCAAGGTGTCCTGTCCAAGCCTTCCTAGTCATATGAATCACTTGGCTCCATCACATCACCCGATCATCTTAGGCACTTAAGTTGTGTGGGCTGGAGTTGAATCACCAAGACCATATGAGGCATCTCAGTTCCCAAGATCAGTTCATTTGCCCCAGTCAACTGCAGGTAAATTCCAGAGCATCTTTAAAAATGCAGTAAAGTTATTGTAGAAGCCCAGAAGATAAGGGGCTAATATGTATGTCTCAAATACCGATAGCCAGATAGCCATGCAGCCAACCAAGGACTGCTGGTAAGAACATGCTGTGCAAATGACCAAGAAAGAACATGACATGGCTGGAGAAAGCAGCTATATGGAGGTAGGGCAGCGCTTTTCTCAGACAAATATTCTTGTTCTGGCTCCTGGAGATAATTGCAACACAGTATAGTGCAAGTGCAGGAATGAGGTCAAGAAGTGGTCATGGACTGTTGAGCAAAGGTCAGTCCTGTAAGGGAGGATGAAGACACAAAAGACCCCCAAAAACTTCTGGCCCACTTTCAGAAAGAAATGAACTGTGCAGTATAACTAATTTGCATAGAAAGAGAAACTTAGCTCCAGGGTGGGGAAAACTTATGTATACAAAGGTACACCCACAAAGCCCAGGTGTGTGCCCTCAGGACCCTGGACACTCCATCAGCTGGATCAGTGCTGGAGCCAAGACTGACTGATGGATTTCCTTCCTTCCTTCCTTCCTTGCTTCCTTGCTTCCTTCCTTGCTTCCTTCTTCTGTGTATTTATAAGGGACTAACTTAAACCAATTTCCATGCCAAGTTCATCAGTCGTGTTCTAATTTGGGCTTGGAGAACCTCTCCCGTCCCCTCCCACCCATTTGCCTGGTGTTTGGGATGTTGGGGAGCCAGAGAAAAGATGTTGCTGGTCCCTGTGGAAGAAGAAATCACTTGATGAGAAGAACTGCTATCTGTTAAGGCTTTTGGAGAGAAAGTCAAGAGCACAGGCTGCAAGGGTTTTCTCTGAAGAATTTGGAGGAGGAGCAGTGGAGGGTCTTGAGTTGGAGACAATGGACAGGAGATGAAGGTGGAGGATTCTTCATGTATAAAGTCCCAGACATTATATATGGGGTGGAGAGGGGCTGGCTTCTGTTGATCGCCACTGCCTGGTGGGCCTGCAATGCTGGGGAAATGTGGAGGCTGTGGAGGGACAGGGTCTTGTGGGGACATCTGTAGTTCCAAGCTACAAAGAAAGAAGACAAGAAAACTCTCAATGTGATTCAGAGAACAGCCTTGCAGATGCACCACAGCCCACCCTGCAGGGATCCCCCTTGGGATGATGGAACATTTGCTGTCATGGCCTCTCTGGCTCCTCCTGAAGCTGCCAGCAAGGAGGATGTCTGGGGAAAGTGTGATAGCACCTGACCTGCATTTCAGCCTTGGGAGTCCCCAGCCCTGTGGTTACTATGGATATTGAGTGCATGCTTTTTGTAAATACTTATTTTGCAGTCCTCCTCTGCAAGTGGAATCCCTCAACAGTACACATTGCTTCAGCTGGACAATTTTTTAATAGGTACAATACAAGGAAAAAAGAGCATCTTGGTTCCAAGCAATTGTTGAAGGGTCTTAAAACCCCCAACCACAGCACATTCTCTGGTGCAACATGACTCAGTGTCTTTGGCTGACGTATTTGGTGACATTGCTGATGACTAAAGGTTTTTCCCAAGCAGCAGAAAGTTTAACTCTGATTTACAGCAAGGGCTGATATATTAATACCAGCAGTATTTCTCTTTTGCTGTTGTCAGGGTGTGGCACAGAAGGGGAAGAGTGAGTATACCCCTTCCTGCTAGGCTGAGGGTAAGAGATACATGCAGTAAACTAGAATCTGTCTTGCAGTTATGGCTGGGACAAAAGAGGAGGCCAGCCAGATTCCACTCATAATAATCAGGAGATTGCTAAAGATTCTGATCAGGCAGAAATATTTTCCCATCAACTCATTACAAATTATAAGGAGGTTGCAGCTCTGGATTCTGGCTGCCTTTTCTCTTGTTGAAGTTAACGAGTGCATCTGCTGAAGGCTTTGGTAGCTTATTTGGCGTGACATGGGCAATGTGAAGAAAGAAGGGAAGAAGGGGCAGGAGGAAGAGCCCAGAACAGGGAGGGTATCCCAAGGAATGAGGTCATTTTGTCTGGTGACCTGGAGAAAGGTGAGTATTTGCCTGCTTCTTTGAGAAAAAAACAAAGCAAGGGTGGCCAGTGGAAGTGCTGCTCCTGCAGGTGGTGGTGGCTTTTGAATACTATAGTGTATCTCTTCTTGAACTTTGTGAGCCTAACAATGAATACATGAGGGGACCTTCATTCCTGTCTTGTATGTTGGTTGTGGGCCTGGGATGGTGTGTGATAGCAGCTGAGAACAAATGTGAGAAAGTGTGAGAAAAGCAAAGCAGTGCAGAGACTTGGAGGGAGCTGTGTTTTGTGGAGGTCTCTGCTGGCCTGGATTCCTCCTCACCCCATGTCACTGAGGAGAATTTTGGTTGAGTGCATCAAATGCATTGCTTACACAGACAAAAAACATTGCTACCTGTTGGCTCACCAACACCTCTGTTTTTCTCCCTGGTCTTGTAAAGAATTTGGCCGTGTGAGGAGAAGCTTGCAGTAGACACATCTCTGGGACACTCAAAGCATAAACCATGTTTTATTAAGCAGCATCTGACACTTTTGCTGAGACTAGTAGTAGGGTCTTATTGACTGACCAAAGCTACGAAGCCTATTGACCCTGAGAGGCTGCTCTTAAATATGGAGATCCATGGCAGGCTGTTTTTGTTATGAAGATAACCCATACTCTTGATAATCCCCCTTGTGTCAGCTACTCAATAGCCTACCTCACAGATTCCTCTCTATCTGTGAAGCCATTTGTCTGCTGAGACAAACATCCTCCTCTCCTACCATCAGTGGCAAAGGTCATCAAGGTGGAAGCAAAGAGCTTCTGTGAAGTGATAAGAATCTGTGGCAAAATAGGTTTTGGATATATGGTTCTGTTAATTCACCACCTACTTTGATGTCAAGATGCTAAATAACAACTTCCGGTTCTGCAGACCCTACAAAGCAATCTTGACTTTTTCATCTTTTTATCTTAGCCACAAGGACTCTCTGGAAACATGAGGAATGAACAATGTCAGAGGAGCAATATCCAAGATGGAAGGATTGTAAACAAGGCTCAGAGGCTGCTATGCAAGAAGAGTTTGTAAATAGATAGGAATTTTTGAAGGTAAGCTAGAAATGCACCCTTGGGCTCTATGGCTGGCTTTCCCTTCTTGCAGAGTCACAAAATGAACCTGAGAAGCATCTATTGGATGCTGTTAACATGTTGTGGTGCATCTCTTTGGGCTCTGTTACCCTCCCAATAGCCTTTGTTGAAGGGTGGATAGCTATAGCTAGTTGACAGACATGACTGAAGGCCCATTCTTTCCCTGTTACACAATTTACTGTCTTCAGAACATGAAGACAAAAGCCACATAGGAGTTAAAATTGTACTATTCCTCCTATTGTATCTAGGTACTGGCTAGCAGCAAAAGCTCTCTAGAAAAAAGATGCTTGGAGTCCATGTGGTCTGAAGTAAATTTGATTTACTTTAATTTGGACAGAAGAATGTTAAGTACAAAAATTAAAACACACAAGTAATTAGCATCTGACGTTTCAGGAAGCAACTCAGTTAGTAATTCCACTGTGAGCTTGCTGGGCTTAAGGTTCTGGGGTGTGTTCTTAGTTTTTTGCTTCTGGCACTCTTTCAGCTGCTATCTCTATGCTACATTGCTTCACACCTGGATTGACCTGCCTTTATAATGTGTCCTTGACATCCAGTCGAGGTGGTTTTGGAGCAGAAACAGTCCTATTAAAATGCTGGTGAGAAATCTGAGGCTCTTTTTCTAGTGCTATTAATAGTGGGTTTGTATCCTCCTCTAATGTGGCTGTGCTTTCATGCTCCCATCTGAGCCCCTCCAAGGACCTCCGGATGTGCCTGCCAGAGATCCTTGTTCACAATAATGGGCGTATGTCTTGGAGCAAATGCAGGGAAGGGCCACCAACAGGGCTGCTGTCCAGTCTGAATGTGGTGAAGTACCTGAAAACTAAGGACCGAACCAGTCTTTGAGGTAGCACTGCTGCTGCTTGCCCTCTTTCTTTGGCTAGAGATCCCTGTGAATGGTGCCATTTCTCCACAAGACTGCAAGGAAGCAGCGAGCTTGGTGAGGTGACTCTGAAGGCCTCATGCACATAATGGGATTTAGTCAGGAAACTTTCAGGTACTTGTGTGAATTCCTCTCTGCCTGATCTGGATGGTATCCAAGGAGTCACATGGCCAAGCCATGCTGAAGTGGCTACGCAGTACAGCAATTGACAAGTGGTGTCCCTTGGGAGTCTGTATTGGGACAAGTGTTATTTAATATCTTTATTAATTACATAGGGGAAGGAATCAAGTGCACCTTCAGCAAATTTGCAGGTAACAGCAAGCTGAGTGGTGTGGTTAGCACACCTGAAGGATGGGATGGCATCCAGAGGGATCTGGATAAGCTTGAGAAGTGGGGCCATGGGAACCTCATGAGGTTTAACAAGGTCAGGTACAAGGTGCTGTACCTGGGTTGGGGCAATGTCCGATATCAACACATGCTGGGGATGAACAAACTGGGAGCAGCCCTGCTGGGAAGGACTTGGGAGTGCTGGTGGATGAGAGGCTGGACATGACCCAGCTCTTGGAGCCCAGAGAGCCAGTTGTATCCTGAGCTGCATCCAAAGCAGCACTGGCAGCAGGGTGAGGAAGGGGATTCTGCCCCTCTGCTCTGCTCTGGTGAGACCCTGCCTGCAGTGCTGTATGCAGCTCTGGGGTCTCCAGTGTCACTGTAGTACTGGGGACAGAGAGATGCAGCAACTCACAAATCCAGCAAGAAATGGAATTATTTATTAATTTACAACCCCGTTTATATATCCTAGTTCCATAAAGTGATTGGTCAGTGATCACCCATCTCGTAGGGTGATTGGCTAAAGTCTTACAACGCCCATTTTCAAAACATTTCTCCAGTGTACCAAAACAGAGCTTAGACAAACACCAGGTGTTCAGATATTGTTTACAAGAACCATCTTAATGTTTTCATAGCCTGCGTGAAAAAGGAGAGATTCTCACAGAATATTGCAAGAAGCTGGAAAAACCTTCTGCTAGCAGCTTTTCAGTATCCATACCCCAGCACAGGACTTGTTGGACCTGTTGGAGTACATCCAGTGAAGGGCCACCAAGTTCTTTGTAGGGATGGAGCACCTTCCCTATGAGGAAAGGCTGAGACAACTGGGTTTGTTCAGCCTGGAGAAGAAAAGGCATCAGGGTGACCTAACTGCAGCCTTCCAATACCTAAAGGGAGCCTACAAGAAAGATGGGGAGGGACTTTTGACAAGATCATATAGTGCAGGACAAGGGGGAATGGCTTCAAACTGAAAGAGAGTAGGTTTAGATATTAGGAAAAAAAATCATTACTGTGGGGGTGGTGAGACACTGGAACAGGTTGCCCAGAGAAGTTGTGGATGCCCCATCCCTGGAAGTGTTCAAGGCTAGGTTGGATGAGGCTCTGAGCAACCTGGTCTAATGGAAAGTGTCCCTGTCCATGGCAGGGGAGTTGGAACTAGATGATCTTTAGGGTCCTTTCCAGCCCAAACCATTCTGTGATTCTATGAATTCCAACAGGCAACCCTGTGCAGACTATGGAAAGGAGCATGATGAGTACTTACGTATTGTGTTGCAACACAGCTACACAGGGAGGTTTAAATGCCTCTTTCCAGCTATTGCCTGGTTGCTACTGTGTTAACAGGAGCAACAATCCTCTCTCTTTTGGCATTCAAACCCCCATGTACAGTACAACATTTGTAGCAGGGACTTCAACTTTCAGCTAATTTTGCTGCTACTTTTGCAATCTTCTATATTCACTATCATCTCTATCCTTCTTTTCTAATACTCTGTCATGCCTGCTATCCATTCATCACAGCCCCTTGCCACCCGCTCCAGGATTTTAACATCCATTGGGGTGTTAAAAAGCAAACACATTGCTTGGCATGTACAGTTTTTGTAGTAACAGATACAACAAGTGAAAGACCTAGAAAAGGCATATTGGCTAAGTTTTATTAATGCACTTGGCTTTAGGGAAGACAAGACCTACCTTGAAGCAAAGGACCTAAATCAAATGCTTCAAATGCATAAAGATCTTCAGACTTAGAACTTTGGAACAGCTACTACTGCAGATGTTTTTTTAGTTTGTTGTTGTTTTGGTTTTTTTTTTTTCTGTATGCTTTAGGATGTGAACCAAAAGGGATGTGAGGAAAAAAGTAGGGCTTCACTTTGGACTATACCGGTCTCCCACCAATATACTTAGTGTTTCCTTTTACTTCTGTATCACCTGGAAAAAGTAGGGGTGGGGGGAATGGAGCAAATTGGTAAGATAGCCTGGCTTGGTTTCTCCTTTCTCTTTCCTGATGTATTACAGTCACCTCTTCCAGCATAAGTCACTGACTGAGGGCAGTGCATGTCCACCAAATAACCTATGAGTAGCTGCCCATCTCAGTGTCCTTGCCCATCAGCTGAGCCACCTGCCCAGCCTATCCTTCAGATGTAGATTCTGTGAAGGGGACGAGTAACCTAGAATTGACCTGCTTACTGGGTTCTAGGGCCCAGATGTGGAAAGAAAGACTGGATTCATACTACAAAAAATGAAAGAGCAGCCACTGAACAGTTAGCATAGAGCCTGGAGTTTGGCACTGGGCTAGGAAGATGGAGGCAGGGAAGAACTGCTGCAGTTTTGAACATGGTAAATCTATCTTAACACGAGTCTAAGAAAGTGAAGCTGGGTTGGGAGTTTTTTTCTTGAGAACTAATGGAGAATGCTAAGCCTTGGAGAAGGCCAAGATCATATGGTGTTCAAGTAAACACCTATTTTTGTTACAAAAAGTTTGAACTGTTCATCCCAGCCTTCTAGTCTCCTGGCAACAGTGGAGAACAGACCATGCTGGGACCACTATTTTAATCAACCTAATTGTAGGTCCTCTCTCTCCTCCCCCAGCAATCAGACTCCTGGGAGAGAGAAAATCCTTTGGAGCATGTCACCTAAAGGACTTGGAGACTCTTTAGTTTGCCCTGCTGCAGTTATATGTTTTGCAGTGCAGTATTAATTTCATATTTCTTGCCTGGAAACAAGGCATTACTTTGGAGGGTTTGCATTTTCCTGTCTGTTACATTAAAATGAATTTGTTGCTTTTGTTTCACCAAAAATATTCCAGTTGGATATTAACTGCAAATAGAAATGCTTTACAGTTCCAACATGTTTCCCTGACTACCTCTCTTCCTGCCCATGATGTTCAAAAGACCTTTCTGCCTCCTGCTCCTGTCCAGAGAAATGCTCTCTTGCCTATGCAGATATGCAAAACAATAAATATTTTATGTACAAAGCATACAGTGATAAGAAACATTTACTCTGATAATGAGAAACATCAACTATTTTCAGTCTTCTTAAATACTTCTAGTACTTTATCAGCTGATTGGTTTATCCTAACCTTCTCAGCCTTCTGGACTTCTGTAGCCCTTGGGCTGCTTTTCCAGCATGGTCAATGAGAGAGAGAAGCCCTGGTGCTGAAGTGTCATCACACAGTGGGTAATTCTGGTGTCTGGGGTGATACTGTGAACAAGCTCAGAGGTGTGTGGCTACACAGAACAACTGGTGTAATGGCTGGTGTGAAAATGCTTCAGTGCAGTGTAATTAAACTGCTGCACTTAGTACAAAGGAACCAGTTTGCCTCTCACTCTCTTTCACTGTCTCTATCTATTGGCAGTAAAAGGCAAAAATAACAGTTTTGTATTTTTCTCCTCAAAACCGTGTACACAGTACTGGGTGACAAAACCCATCTGCTCTCCTTTGCTGCCTGGGAGCAATATAACACTGGTCCCAGCGTCAGCTGGCAGGGCACATCACAGCTTCCTCTTCTTGCTTTCTCTTCTTCAGAGCACCTGAAAACAATTAGAAAGCCATTTCTGGCCATTTTTTTTTCTGGTTACACTCTTTCCCCTCTGCGTTCAAAGGATTGACCTCAAATCTATCCTTATCAGACAAGTGACCTGAAGTGCATGCTTCTAGCTGTGGCTCTTCCAGGGTCACTGCTGGAAAGCCTCCCAGGCATGAAAAGAAATTTCTGTTTCCACAGCTGATCCTGCAGCACCCCTTGTCTGCATAAAACCTGCCCAAGAAATGGGTAGGACCCACACCAAGCAGAGCGGTTGCGGGAGGTTCATGGTGCCTGTGCCCCTGGGGGCATCCTGGTGTGCCCAACACTGGATGCCCAGGAAGCTCTCCTGCCTCTCCAAAAGTGAGCTCTCAGGCACCAGGCAGTATATTGAGGCAATTTAGTAGGCTGATGCAATCCTTTCTTTATTCCCCACTCTGTTCTAGTGCTGTGGCCCAGCAAAGGCCTGTCTATCAGAACCGGGAGCAGCATGCAGCCCTCACAGGGGCACTAAATAAAAGCCTTGATGCTGCCCAATGGTGCCTCAGTTTCTGTTGTATTGTTGCAGGAATCATATTTTCTTTCTTCATTTGTATCCTTGCTCTCCATACCCCTTTTTCTTTTGAAAAAATCCATGGAGTGATTAGATTTGCAAATGAATGGGCAGGGAAGTGACAACAGAAGTGAGCTGGAGCTGAGGAGCACAGGTATAATTACTGTAATTAACTCAAGCAGCAGGGGCACAGCCAGTGTTGGGAGCATCGCTGGGAGTTGCCGTGGGCGAGAGATGGGAGAGGAAGAATGGCCAGCTGCAGAGATAGTCCTCTGCCCCACGGGCCCCTGTTCCCCCTTTGAGTGCCTTGATAAGAAAAATGTAGTTGTGCCCTGTCCCTGTGGCACATCCACTTAGTCTGCAGGGACCCACATCTCCCCAGATGAGGTGCAGAGGAGCTCATTCTGTCTTGTACCAAAATTATTCCATGTCCTGCTTGGGCAGCCGCTAAGGAGATGCCCTCGTTTCCTGTAAGTCCCCAGGAGGAGGGAGCACCCAGTGTACAACAGCAGTAGCCCCCTGCCAGACAGACAGAGCCAGAGCCCAGGGAGGCAAAACCCCTCAGCCGCAGCTGAGCCCTCACAGGAGGAGCTGGGACAACTGGGGCCAGCTGACAGCTTGTCTCAGAAGCTCTTCAGCATCAAAATACGTTACCCATTGACTTTTCTGGGTGCTGGTCTGTGACTTTATGGTTGATCTCGGAAATGGCCTTAATGACCTTCATTGCTGGCAGACTGAATAGGAAGCATGACCTTCTCAATTTGGAGAGAACAGCCATGGGTCCATATGGAGACTAATCTATGGCATGGGAAGTGGTGTTTCATACACTCCTGATCATAACACTAGAAAAGTTTTATGATCACTAAAGAAGGAAAAAGTATGTCTTTGCCCTAATTCCCCCTAGTTACAGTGCTGCGGTCACCCTTCTCTTCGTAGTATACACTTCCATAACCCATGTCGTGTTCCTCTCAGAGCACTGCAGGGCATGATGCTCCCAGCACATGCTCCCTACCCATTTCCATGAACACATTCTGCCCTCCAGCAGAACACTGTGACACGGCTGCCTGCACCACAGGTCCTGCAACAGCTCCTTCTTTTAGCAGAAGGACTTCTCTTCTTTTTTAAAGAGATGGGGGGCTGATTTCAAATACAGGTGTTAAAAACATAAGTCGCCATTGGTCCTATTCTTAAAGTCTGAGACGGACACTGGTTTTAGGGTTTTATAATATTTCTAGAATGTGACTGTAATTTGTTGGGTGGGTGCATTAGATTTAGCATATGACAAGTTCCCACAGGAAGACATAAACAAAACAATGCCCAAAAACTCTATGTTTTTGGAACTGCACAGACCAGCGAGCCTGGGATGTAAAGTTTTCCTAGCTGGGGCTATGGAGTGAGGGAGGCATGTGCAGGCAGCTGCAGGGGTTTGAGGCTCTGTAGTCACCCCTCAGAACAGTTACACAGGCTTGTTGGAAGAGGACTGTGGTTTTGTTGCTGAAAGATTAATGTTCCAGGCTCCGCTCCACATAGTGTTGAAAGCGTATAAATGTGTGTCTGGCATATTTAGAAAAGAGATTTGCTGAAGCTGGGTAGGGAATGGTGCGTGTGTTTTGCTGTACTGTGAAAACTTCAAAACTCTCCCTTTTCATTGTGCAAAAATACCTGATGTGAGGGATGGGGAATGCAGAGTTCTGTGAACATCTTCGGTTTAGACTTGCTACTACTGATCAAAAAAGCTATAGGAAATAGGATTGGAAGGTGCTTTGAGAGATCATCTAGTCTAGATCATCTCCTTGCCCAAGGCATGTCCAGCTGCACCTCCTTTGCCTTTGTCAATATTTTGACTGAGCTCTGGGCAATTTATTCCAGTGCTTCCCCATTCTTAACAGATCAGCCCAAATCTTCCATGCTGAAGTCGAATTTATTGCCTTTTATTTACCATGGGCATGGAAAACTGATTACTTTGTTCCTTGTAGCAGCTGTTCAGATATTTGAAAACTGTTATGGTGTGCTTTCCCAGTCATCATTTCTTTATCTGGATGTCCTCTGTCTGTTCTGTCTACCCCTGTTTGCCATGGATGCTAAATGTTTGACTCCTGGGCTCTCTCCAATTGGACTCTGTCTCAGAGTGGGACACCCAACACTGGACATAACACTTCAGGGAAAAATCTACATCACAGGTCTGCCAGACTGACGTTAGAGTCCCAATATGATACTTACTTGTCCTGTGGTGGTGAGGCATGCTTTTTACTGCTTTTCAAGCACTGAAACAGCACACCACACACTGTGGTGTGCAGTAACGTCCAGACTCCTTTTTGTAGAATTGCCACCTAGACAGCTGTTCCTTTTTCTGTATTTATGAAGTTGATTATTCCTTCTTAAGTCTAATTACATGAATATGTCCTGGTTGAATTTTATCTTGTGTTCTCAAATCATTTGTCCAATTTGGTATGATTGTCTTGTATTCTATTTCTGTCCTCTTGTGTATTCAGTCCCTCCCAGCTTGATGTCATCTGCAGATTTAATGAGTATACTCTTTATTCCATTATCCAAATCATTAATGGAAATACTGACTAGTGCTGGACCCTCCAATGAATACCTCTAGGATCCACTCAATACACCTTTCATTTGGCAATGAAATAATGATAACCATTTTAAAGAAATGTTTTTCTAACCAAACATTATTATCACACAGTAGGTTCACCTAGACATTCTTCTCTTGAATATCTTGAGTCACGTGTCAAAACGTCAAGACATGGCACTTACTGCCTCCCAATCCCTGTTACTCTGTTGGAAGGGGAGATTAGATTGCTGTGACTGGAGATGCTCTTGTAAGTCCTTATTGGTCATGGTGCTGCTCTTTAGGAATAATTTCTACTTTAGATTCAAGGCTCTTCTGTTTAAAGGATACATCTCAGCACTTTAAACCAATAGCTCTGAGTAGCTTCATGTGTACTCATAAAATCCAGTTCATGCTTGGAGGTAGTTACTTACTACTGGTAGTATTTATACTGAAAGGAAGGCTAAGTCCCAGGAAACTCTGATGATCGGTCACACAAAGAAAGTTGAAACTAAGAACCAAGGAAATTTGCCCGTAGATCCTGGTCCAAAAACATAACTTGGGTAAGGCAGGTTGCAATGGGCAGAACAATTCTGCAGCAGCATCAGCAGCTTTCCTTAGAGATGCAGGCAGCAAGCAGGGCTGGCTATGACAACCAAGCCCCCTCAGGCTGAGGATACTCGCAGCTTGGGTCCTCAGCTGTGCTGGGCATGGGGCTGCCTAACAGGCACCATGCTGGGGCAGTGCTTAAAAGAAACAGAGTAAGCATAGTCCCGTATTCCCTAAAGAAATAACTTGCATCCTAATCCAGGAATGAGGAGAGGTTGTGCATCCCTGTTGCTCAGAGGTGTCCTGGGATGAGAGTTTGGGCAGGCACCTTGCTCCAGGCATGTCCCCTCTCCTTGTGCACATCCTGCTGCTGTCTTTGGTGGCTCATGGCCACATTCACTCTGCCTTGCCCAAGGGAAATGAGGGCACTATCTTCCTGCCTCAGGTGAGGAGTGGCACTGATATCCTGTCTGCTGGCTCTCTGGGCTGAGCCTTGGCACAGCTGGGTGCGCTGCCAAGCACTTCAGCCATGCACTAACTGGACTCTGTTCCTCGACGTGTTCTGCAAACAGGCATTTAAATGCTCTGTGTTCAGCAGACAACTGTCAGAGAATATCAAATTGCAATTGTCTGCCTCTCTTGTTGCTTGGATAATTGGATGGTAAAAAGCAGAATACCGATTTCCCCCACCACACCAATAAGTGCATTTAGGTATTTTTAGCAAGCAAATGTGCCAAAACTTAGTAGCTACTAAATATAGAAAGTCTCAGCACGTTTTTCCTTTTTTTTTGTCTTTTCTTGAAATCTTATTGACAAGAACTCTCTCTCATGTACTTTGGAAAGAAATGAAGCAATCAACAGCAATATATATTTTTTTCCAGTGTGGGGAAAATTTTTTGTTCTGACCCATTAATTCCCAGCTGTATTCCAACATCACACTGAGTGGTGTTAGCATGACTGAAGGGACTCTTTTCTAGAGTTCTAAAATTCAGGTTTTTAGTTTCTCAGCTCTGCCAAGGAAAGACTCACCTGCCACTGCACCATGCTGTGAATGGGTGAGAACTGGATGAAAAACTCAGGAGAAAGGGAGGAAAAACAGTAAAAATCACAGCAACCAACATGCTGAATGCTCTCTTAGTCATTCTGGGGTTTGCCCCGTTTCTGCCTGTTCCTTGTCCATATTAATATCTAAAGCCCTGATGCTGAAGTCACGTCTGTATGTATATGTGTAGGATCAAGGGGCACAGATTGGAGCTTTTCAGGGCATTAACACCTAATTAGCTGCTTGAAAAACTCATATTACACTTTTAGAAATAATTTAAAAAATAAGGGCTCATCCAAATTTGTAATAAAATGGTGTGACTCATCAAAATGTCATCACATTACCTTAAAAATTACTTCTTAAAGTGACTTTAAGCCCAATAAGTATGGTGTAAGTTGTGGATGCTACTGGAGCAAGTAAGAGTGTCAGCAGAATTGGGATGCATGTTTGCTGGTACAATAGGTCAGGTGACCAGAGTGGATCTAGTTTTCTTGTGGCTTATGCTATTAGAAGTTGAGAGTACTTGTGAAGTAGAAAACGGGTGTTTTACTATGAAAAGGAGAGCATCTGGCCACAGATACCAAAGACCTGCTTCCACATGACTTACACTTTTTTTCTCAGGTGTTTCTGATGTTGGCATGTTGCTTACTTTAGCCAGAGCCCTTAAGGCAAGGCTGGGGAGTGGTATTTGAAAAGCATAAAGGTTGCTCTTTTTGGAGCTACCTGCATGTAGAAAATGAATGTCTAGAGGTGCTTAAACAGAACATGCTTTCCCAGCTTGCTAGAGAAGTGGGAGCTGGATCAAGCCTTCTTTTCCTTTCGTCCTGAAAACCTCTTCCCAGATGGGCATAGGCCTAGCAGCAGAAATCAGGAGATGACACTGGGAAAAGTGGAAATCAGTAGAGCCTTCTCTTCCCTCTCTGGTGTGCAGCACCCTGGCTACACACAACCTCTTGGGCCATATGGCTGCCACAGTTTCTTGGTGCAAGCCAAGTGTGTGCAGTAAAAGCACTGCTGCCTGGGGAGATCTGCACAGCTCTCTGTAGAAATCCTCGGTGGGATGTAGCCATCCTCTGGCAGTGTGTGTGGGGGCTCAGAGTTGCAGGGCAGGGAGAGTTTCTTTAAAGATTATTGCTGAGCGCTTGGGTTTACACTTGTTCTCAGCAGGTTCAGCTCACTGCCATCTCGGATGTACACCTCAGAGAACGGGACATCTCTAGGGCATGAGCTCAAACAAAATTACAAGGGAGAAGGTATCAGCATAGAGCAGAGCACAGGGATCCAGCTTACTTAAATTGTGGTTTGGCACAATTGCTGGCTGAGAAACTATTTTTCAGAGAGTTGGAGTTTGAACTTTTTGGCATGTTCATTGAAGCACTCCTCTATGGGTTCTCTGCTGCTGTTGAATTCACATTTCACATCTCTTCATAGAAACTTGGTTTCTCTTCTATTGTTGGTTTGCCTGTTTCCATGAAACTTCTCAGATAGAGATGTACCTGTGTCATAGATTTAGCTGAAATTTTTCCACACATTAAAAAGCTCTGGGGAGGTAGGGGGAGGCAGGAGAAATGGCATGCTGCTGCAGGTGCACACAGTATGTACGTGTGAGCCAGCTTCCCTACAAGCAGGATGGTGCATTTAGCAGCAAGTCCCAAGCAGGCTCTTCCTTGCTCTTGCTGTTAGTACACAGAGGGTTCTTACAGACTACCTGCTTGGGAGACCTTAGGGATGGAATCTTCTTTCTTTCATGCAACTCTTGCAGGAACTCCTGTCTCAACATACTTCCATGGCCTCCACATACCCCTTTGCTTAGCCAGAGTCCCCTTCCCTGCAGTGCTTTCTTCTTTCTTTTCAACAACTCCTTGTTCTTCTTTTCCTCTCTGCCCTCTCTTGCCACTCTTCCACCCCTCTTACAAAAAGCTGGCTTGGGGAGCAGCAGAGAGGGTTAAACCTGCAAGGTCTCATGGTTGGAGAAGCGTTGGTGGCCTCATGCATGGTAAAGTGCCTTTTTGGCAGAGCTGTGAGCAACCACCCTCTCCCTCTTCCCCTCCTCGGGCTCTGTGCCAGCGGGCAAGCATTTGCAAAGCAAAATTACAGAGCTCTCTGGGTAATGATCTGCCCATTCGTTCTGTACAGCAGGTGGCTGGAGGCTGAATCCACGCCACTCCCTCTCAGCTCAATTCCCATGCACATCAGGAAGAGATGGCTATTCCTCCCTTACAGCTGCTTCCAGGGAAGAGAGGCCAGGGGAGTCACCCTCCCAGCAGAAGGATGCTGTAGGGGTGAATCTCTTTCTGCAGAGAGCCGCAGTGGGCTCTGACCAGAAAGGCCAGATTCAAATGCCAGGCACTTGCATGGGCAGAGGGGAGATGGAATCTTCACTCCGACTCATACGATGTGGCTGTGCAAGAGAGCAGCACCATTTCCCAACCTGCCAATTCTCCTTGGGGCATCAGGGTCAGAGAGTTGGGAATGCATCAGGCATGTCCCTTCTAAAACCTTTGTTCCTCTGTCTAAAACCTCTGATCCTGTGAGTCACAGACTGGTTGCAGGGACCCACCAAACTGCTGTCATTACTGGGGAGGAGTTGGGACTCCCCAGTTTTTGACTTTCCTGCAAAGCTCCGGGATAGCCCACAGTTCTCACTTCTGATCCTAGCTGCTTACCCTCTTGCATGAAGCCAGGTTGGATAAGACCTTGA
The DNA here is from genome assembly GCA_013397975.1 of Machaerirhynchus nigripectus. NCBI lineage: Eukaryota > Metazoa > Chordata > Aves > Passeriformes > Dicruridae > Machaerirhynchus > Machaerirhynchus nigripectus. The sequence continues at coordinate 1,508,259 of VZRQ01011259.1, read as the reverse complement.
AAAACCTGTTCTAGTGGGAGACGTCCCTGCCCATGGCAGGGGGATATTGGGACTAGATGATCTTTCAGGTCCATTCCATACCCTTAAAATTCTATGATTTATCTGTATTTCTCCCGTGCTATTGTCTTACTCAAAGAAAGGCTAAGCAGGTGTGTACGGAATCTGCAAGGCCACCAGTGAACAGACTAATCCTGGCTGTGATACATCCCTGTGATTTTCCCCTCTTCCCTTCCCTTCACACTGCTGCTGAAGGCTTCCTATACAAGTGCCATCCTGCTTTCCCCTCCTGCCCTGCCAAATCCTTCTTGGAGCAATCAGCCTGTAGGATTCCCTTTCACTGTGTTGGGAAGCACAGTCCTTTTACGTAAGTAGGAGGGAAGGAGTGTCAGACCACAGACAAAGAGGAGCAAAAGACCCCTAAGCATGTCACATCCACTTTCTTTTGGTTGCTGGAGAATAAACTCTGAGAATTAGGAAGCTGAAACTTTATCTTTTACACTGTTAAAAAGAATGGGTGGTGTATCCTGTTCTGGGTAAGAACTCAACCTGTATCTGTGTACCCATTTTATCCTCTGTGACTCTTAGCGCTCTCTCCTCCCAGAAGGAATCCTGTTAGGAGTCTCGTATCTGCACTGATCTTGCAAAATAAATATTTAATAAACAAAGACAAATACTTTTAAAGGGCATTCTGAGACATTAACTTATTCCCCTAGCAATATAACAAACAAAGTAACTTCATTAGCCATAATATAGTGTAATGCCCGAGTGTCTTGCTTTGTGTGGAAGAGCTGGGCTTGCTCAGGTAAGCCAGGATCTCTGGGGACTGGGATGCACCAAGTTACATGCACAAGGACAGAGGCTATTCCATGACACAAAAGTGAAACTCTCTTTGGGGAGTTCAGCTTGGTCCAGCAGTAAAGCCTGTGTGGTCACAGAAGTGACATACAAAGCTGGGAGAGGCACAGGTTCCTAGTCCTGTTGCAACTCCTGAAGGCAGTCAGAGCATCCAGAGGAAAAGATGTGAATGCTGCTGTCCCGGTGTGGTTGCCTCTGGGGCCCCATGTTATTTCTTATGCTTTTTGGCTTCTGCGTGAAAACAAAACCCAGTGAGCAATAACTTCACAACAGCAGACAGAGGAAGACAGGGTGAAATGGGGGATAACAGAAATGTGGATTGTACTGAAAAAGGAAGTAAGGGGAAAAAAAAGACCTTATGGAGGGTATGAGTCCAGGGGACAGAAATCTGAATGATGACCTCTTCCTAGCCCTCCAGAAGTTTAGTTCTTTTCAATGCGGTGTGGGTCCTGTAAGAAATCATGTATGATAGAGTACATCTTTATATATAAAGATTGATACATGAAGTACTTTAAAATGTGTTATAATCTGATAAAATGTTACATTTATTGCAATATTTTTTCCATCTCTTGTATCTTCTCCCTAGTGATCTTAAAGCACATTGCAAACTTTCCATTCATTAAGTTTCCCAGCATCTTTGTAGGGCACGCTTATCTCTGGACTACAGATAGCAAAATTTAAACTAAAAGTTCAAAATGCTAAGCTGAGAAAATGACCCAGCATCCCAGGCCCCAGAAATGCTGGGTAATTTGAAGCCTGTCCATCAAGAGTCACCCATACAGCTGCACAGGAGGGGCAGTGACTTCTGCAGAGCCCATGGAAGACCTGAGGAAGAGGAGGCTCTGCTACCTTTTATTTGTGCTGCCACCTCATGGGAAAGCTTCATTCACTGGCATGGGTCTGACTCCAGCACAGATCCAGCCATGTGAGCAGTCCCCAGAGGGAGTTGTTAAGTGCTTAGGACACAGACACTTTGGGCTTTGAAGTCTGTGGCTGTGCTCAGGGCAGGTCCCTCATCACCAGGGCCACCCAGACTAGCTCTGGCTCCTCCAGCCCTTCTCCAGTTCACTTCTTCCTGTCATCTCTGCATCACTCAGCCCAGAAATAAATGCTGCTGCCAGGGATTGGGAGCCTACATGCGCTGCCTTGTCGGTGGCAGCCTTGGCCAGTGCTCATTTTGCTCTTAGTGCTATCACCCTGTGGAGAAAATATTGCAGCACTGGTGTAGAGAGGTCTGTCTCTCTTGACACGTGGTGTACCTCCAGCAGATGAAAATTTTGTACTTTCAACACAAGAAAAGGCAAAGCTGTGGATGGGCAATTCAGTCTCTTTAGACTGCTCCCCTATCTGTATTTCTTTTTCAAGAGTGGTGGCTTCTCTGCCTCTCTTTGCTGCTGGACAGCCCTGTCACAGCCTGTTAAGTCAGCGGCATCTCTCAGCACTACCCTGGTGCTCCCTCTTGCCAGCAGCCTGTGTGCGTGTACACTGGAAAAGTACTGAGGGTACTCATGTCTGTCCCGGGCATGAGTACCCTCCTGACTAGCTTGGCCAGGCCGGGCCAACAGTGGTGGTTTGGTGGTGACCCCTGTGGGCATTGAGTGGGTTGTTTGCAGTCCTGTTCCTGGGACAGGACACTTCATCTCAGAGATTGCCACCTACAGGAACCTACGACCTCTTGCCTGAACTATTCCCTTCATTGCTGAGCTATTAGTAGAGAGCAACAAAGTGGGGCTTGCTGCAATGTTGGTCCAAGACGCAAGAGCTTCCTCCTCCCAGGCATGTCCTACTGCTGACTTGGGGCTTGGATCATTTCCGTACCCAAAGAAAGACGGCAGGATTGGATTTAGATCTTGGATGCAGCTGCACTAAGCCAGAAACTTTGGTCTTTGGTAAACTAGAGCTGGCACAGGCCCTTAGGGCTATCAAAGCAATGCGATTTTACCAATATCAACTCCTCCTGAAAATGAAACATGTTCCTACCCCCGGGAGGATCCACTGTGGAGCGAAGTAAGTCTGGCTTGGAAATGTGTCCTCAGTTTGGATCTCGGTCCTCTCCTCTGACTGCTCTGCAGCACACACTCCTGAGAGTGATTCTTCTCAATCCTTTGCACTTGTGCCACTGAATAAGCAACAGGAGATGCTGCCAGAGTTCACATTGAGTGCTACAGGGATCTAAAATAAATACTGCCATGTAATAGATTTTTATCCACTGCCTTGCCATAATCCCCATCTGAATCCCTTCCAAATTGCAGTGAGGCAGCTGTTTGTACAGGTCAAACATTGATTTAGCTGCTCTCAAAAGGGATTCAGGAAGTACAGGCTGGAGGGACTGCTGGCCAGGGTGCTGGAACAATGGGATTTGTTATGAGCTGAAGGGTTGAACTCTTCCCACAGCAACCAGCACCAGAGTTTCTCCCCCTTCCACTCATGAGGAGGTGGTACCCACATGAGGGGGACATACCCACAGAAAGGATAATTGCTGAAGCAGTGAGCCTGGCACCTTGAGGAGCTCTTGTGCCCTGCTTGGCAGGGCTTCAGAGGGCAGGATCACAGCTGCCCATGGCTGGCTTGTAGGGCCTGCAGACTGGGAGACCTCCTTGCAGTGTTAGGTAACCATCTGCTCCTCTGGGGTCGGAGAAAACCACAGTTTCCTCAGCATCCCAGATAGTGTCTGTATCAGGGTTTGCTTCCTGGGCTGTATTTGAAGTTTCAAATAGTCCCTGTTGAAACCCTTGGCAAGGTTTGCTCTTCTTCCTAGGGGTGCTTGGTATCAGGGGCATGGCCGGTGTCCAGCACATGGGGCCCCTCCCAGGTTTCTTTAGCCCATCTCAGCACCTGTGTGAAGGGAAAGACCCCAGAAAAAGTCCTGGCACCCTGGGCAGTGGCTACCAGCACTGCTCTGTTCACACTTTCTGGCTTTCCTAATGTATGCAATGTTTTTTCTCGGGGACAGACCTTCCAAGTCCTCACTGTTCTATTTCTATTTCATTTCATACCCCCTCAATGGGCTTCAGCATTGTGCTTTTCTCTTTGCCCATCACTTCCCTGGCATTGGTAGGGTCAAAGCACAGGGCTGACACAGACATGGAAAGCCTTGGTCCTTGGGATTCAGAAAGTTTCAGGCTCATACAGGGGAGCATGTGCTCTGGTTCAGGCCAGCTCCTCACACCAGCCTTGCAGCTTGCAGAATGATGACATTAATGCCTACCAGTCAGGATCAGGACTGTTTTGCTCTACTAGTGGTGACTTCTGCAGCGCTCAGCCTCTTGCAGACTTCTATCCCCCTGCCACACTAGAGAGCATGGGACGAAATCCAGCAGAGCCAGTTGCAGATTGAGTAGGCATATCTCACTTCCAGAGATGGGGAGAGGCTGGAAAGAAGTACTGTGGGGAATTATAGGTCATTGCAATGGAGACCAGTTATTTGCCTGTGCTTTGCACAGTGCTGAGCCCAGAACTGAGTCTTCAGTGAGTACTTTTACAAATCCTCTGTCCTTTCTGCTTGACCTTACAAGGGTTTTGCTGGTGCTGCATTAGCTCTGCAGCATCTCCAGCAGGTTAAGAGCTTCCTGGAGGTGTTCTCCATAGTTCTCATGGTTCATGCATGATTTGTGAGCACAAAGGTCTTGGGAACCATGCTGAACCATGCTGAACCATGCTGTCTTAGGCACTCTAGTTCTGGGTACTTCAGCTTCTGCTCAGCAGCCATTGCTGCTGCTGGCAGCAGGGCAAAATGACCAAGACAGAAGTAAGCAGGAGGAAAGGATGCAAAGTCCATGAATGACTGCTGAGCATTGTTTTAAAGATGGGGACTAGATAACTGGCAATGATAGTCTGCTGCAGCATGGGAAAGAAATTCCCCTGGCAGCTGATCACTAACAGATGAATCAGAGAAGTTCAGTCTAACCAAAACAGATCTGAGCAAAATCTCAAGTTTAGCCTAGGAGGAGTGTTAAACTATCAGTGAAATGGCTTAAGAGTTTCTGTGTGGGGTATTTAGGCTCATTTCCACAATTGCAGCAAACAAACGGAGTTATGGTGCCAGCCAGAGTGGCTGCAGCTTAGGGGCTGGGGCAACCATGTGTAAGAGAACAAGGGGATTGCTGGCAGCATTTGTCTCCTACTTGACTTGGAACTTTGCAGATCAAGTCAAAATTGAGGGAGAGGAAACAATTTAATCACCTGATTTACAGAGAATCCTGCTGCAACCACACTGGCCACAGACTCAGGTCATCTCAGGTTGGGGAGGGAGAAGAATGGAGCTGCCCACTCTACAGGAGAGTGAGAGCAAGAGGCTTAAGGCTCCTCAGTGCTAGGGAAAGTAACGGAGTGCCCTGCAGCTCACAGCCCTGCTTGAAAATGATGGAGGCTGACAGATCTGGGATTAATCTAAAGGTTTCAGCTCTCTGAGCACTGAGTGGAAATTCGCCTGGAAACCACAGCGCTGGAGCTCAACATGATGAAAGCACTAACTGGAAGGGGGGAGGCAGTGGCAAGAGTGGGTCAGATAGCTCGCCCCACCTGATTATGCACAAAGGCTAGAGCCCTCATCTCCTGCTCTCTCTGCCGTGTGTCTGGGTAGAGAGGGAAGGTATTTAGTGCTAATAAGAGCATTAAGAAATAGGGCACTTTTATTTTGTACGTTAGGCAGGCTCTGCTGCGGGTTCAACTTTGCATTGCTAATTAGATTAAAAGGCAAAGCTATACTGTCAGTGCTCAGCACTCCTGATTGTACCTGCTCATGCTCTCGGAGGAGCCAGGTCAGGTAGCCTGCACAAATAGTGCAAGCTGTGGTTTTCCCTGTGCAGGTATTTGTAGGTGCTAGGCTGCTTGTGTGGGATGAAAAGACAGAGTGGGAGGCTGACTAAGAGCTGGAGCCAAGGTGTGCTCTGCTGATGCAAACTTGGACTTCTCTTGTTCATCTTGTCTAGCAGCATACGAGAAAGGCTGCATCCTGCTCTGTCTATAGCTTTCCTGTGAGACCAGGACGCAGACCTAGTCCTGAATGTGGAAGGCCAGGGTTCATCTGGTTTGGCATCCATTAAAACTGCTGCTTTAGCCCATAAAGTTATGGGGACATACCAGCATTGTTCCTACTACACCTAGGTGCATTTTGCAAGGAAGGATGCATATGTCCCCCCTTGCCCTCAGAGACCAATAACCTTTAGCTGAGACTGACGGAAGTCTTTTCTCAGTGCAAGAAAATCACAAATTCTGTACATTTTGCACTACGTGAGTCTCCAAGTATTAGCACAGCTGTCACACTTAGCCATGTCTGCACACTCATGCCTTCATATCCAATTCCAATACAACACTGCCATCACCCCTGTTGCTCACATCAAAGGACTGAATGCATCACAGTACACAGTTTTAACTGCTTTCAGTTTAGCTTGCTCTGTAAATACATAACCCACAGTGAGTGGGCATGTGTAATATATCCTTGTGCATGGTTCTGCCTAGTGCTGTGGATGGGGCTGCTGATCTGATTATTTTAAAGTCACTGGGCTACATCTGCCATAGGTATAAATTGGTACAGCACAGTGGTGTTGCCAGTTTATGCTAGGTGAAGATCTGGCCTATAATATGAATCTATAATAGAAACTTGCTTGTGTTCCTGAAAAGAGGAGGTATTTTGAGTGTATAACCAAATTGGCCTTCTTATCCAGGCTTCTACATAGTATAATTGTAATTCCAAAATTATAATTGTTATTAAATTATTAAATAATGTAGCAGTGGAAGGTTAGTTTAAGGTTGTGCTTTTTATCTATTTGAAGTGATATTGCTGAACCAAAATCAGCATGGTGATATGTCCCAGCACACAAACTGGCTACGTACCAGAGATGAATGAACACAGGCAGAGTTTCAGACCAACCAGCCAAATCTGGACACATGTCCTCTTCTAAGAAAGGAGTTTAGGAGAAATAATTTTCAGCTCCGTGATCCACACACCCAGTCATTATCACAGACATTATGATGGTCTCTCCCTGCTTATATTTTAGAAAAGCTCAAAGCCTGAATTGCAATACAGTCGTTGCTAATTCAGAGTAAGTGGGTTACACTGCAGCTGGTGTCTGTTTGCCCATCTGATGTATGAATAGCAATCCATTTGGATTTTTTCACTAAACATGGTGTGATAGTGAGTGTGAGATCACTGCCAAATCTCCATGAGGAATTATGCTTGGTTTGCAGATTGGCCACCCTATTAATGGGTGAAGCATACAGTCCTCTCCAGTCTGGGGAGTTGTTTTTCCATGGGCATCTTCCTCTGTATTTAGTCTCAGAAAAGATAAGAACTTACAGCAAATAGAAGAAATAAGTGCTCCAGTTCTAAGTCCTGTACTAGATGAATTTCCACTAAATGTATGCTAATACTCATCCTGGGTTTACTTTATTACCTTCTTTTTGTTCTTTTCTATTAGATTTACCCTCCTATAGCACCTTACCTCTTCTTCAGAGAGACTGCCAAGATTTGGAGATGATTGCCTTTTTATTCTGCTATTATATGACTATTATGTATAATTATAGAATCATAGAATATCCTGAGCTGGAAGGAGCCCACAGGGATCATCAAAGTCCAACTCCTGGCCCTGTACAGGACAGCCCCAAAATAACACATGTGCCGAGAGTGTTGTTCAAACACTCTTTGTGCTCTGGCAGCCTTGGTGCCATCACCACTTCCTTGGGGAGCCTGCTACAGTGCTCAATCACCTTCTGGGTGAAGAACCTTTTCCTAATATCCAACCTAAACCTCCCCTGACACAACTTCATGTCAATCCCTTGGGTCCTGTCACTGGTCACCAGAGAGAGGAGATCAGTGCCTGCATCTCCACTTTCCCTCACAAGGAAGCTGTAACTCCAATGAGGTCTCCCTTCAGCCTCCTCTTCCCCAGGCTGAGCAAACCAAGTGACCTCAGTCACTCCTCAGACACCTTCCCCTCCAGACCCTTCACCATCTTAGTCCTCCTTTGGATACTCTCTAATAGCTTTATTTCCTTCTTGTATTTGGTGCCCAAAACTGCACACAGCACTCCAGGTGAGGCCACACCACTGCAGAGTAAAATGGTTACTTAATTGTAATATTGTTAATTGCTATCATAAACATGGATACACCCAACAGAGCTTTACAGCTATTTCAGGCTCTTTTTAACTTTTCTGAAGTCTGTTCTAGGCTGTTAATCTCATTCCAGGACTGAGGCATGGGGAGAAGCCCTTTTCTCGATCAAGTTGACTGCGAGTGTGCTGCTTTGAGATCTTAGGAGACAAAGCACCAGGTAAGCTCTACATACTGTTGGGAACCTCAGAGAAGTAACTTTGTGAAACTGCACTGCAGTTTGTGTTTATTCTCCCTGGGTGAGATCTGCGTTAAGGCACTTCGTTTACAAGTGATGACAAAGTTGTTCTCTGCTGCAAGCTGAGCCTGAAGGCAGGAGGCAAGTGTGTGATGGAAAAGATGGAGTTTCTCAGAGCGATACACTGCCTTTGCTTTCTCATTGCACAGTTTTGAGGAGGAAATTCTTTGGCTTGATGTTTAAGTACCAGAGACAGAATCAGTGATGCTGGGAAGAATTCTGGGGTGGGAGGGAGGTAAATGGGCTTGGATGAATCAATAACAAACTTGAATCTTTGATCAAAACATGAAGTGACATGCCTGCCTCCTTCCACTCCCTGCTGCTGTCTGTTCCTGACTTGGATAAAGCTTGGGGAAGTTGGGGAGTTAACAAATCTTTTTTAGTAAGTGACTTTGCATCTCTACACAATCTCCACATATGGGGATATATTGTGCCAGTCCCTAGGATGATGTGACATGACAAGTGAAGAGACAAAAGATATATGAACCTCATGCAAAAGACCATGTGCAATTTCTGTCTTTGTGGGGTGAGCTGTACTGCAGACAGGCTCTCCAGCAGGGGAATATTAGAGCTCAAGTTTGTCTGGGTTCTCTTCTCTTTTGTGCTTGTCGAACATTAGGTTGGAAAAAAGCTAAGCTGCTGAGACTTGAGTTTTGGTGCTTTCCTTCACCCCACTGCTGCTGTTTCAACACTGGCCTTCCTTGCTTAGCTTCTTCTGTGTGTCTCACCATAGGTGGTTGGAGCACACTGCTGCTTCCCTGCCCTCTGCCAAGCCTGATGCTCCACGACTTCTGGTCCTGCCACTGCCAGGTGGATATGGAGATAACCAGCAATGTGTTGGCTCTTTCCCAGCCAGTCCCTGCCAGGGAGACAACAGCAGCACTTAGAACAAACATTATCTTCTGCAGTACATGAAGCTGTGATAAGTTGGGATGGTACTTGTGAGAAAAACAATAATGCGCATTGAAAGCAAAAAGGACTGTCACCTCAGACCCTGGCCAGCTGAATGTCTGCTTGCTGGCATGAGATCACTGCTGAATTTTGAAGACATGTTCTTCCACACAGATTTGAGAGCTGCTAATGCCGTGACTTTGCATCATCAGTGTGGCAGAAATTAATCTGTGACATTGCAATGGAATTAAAACAAAGAAGAACGTGGTGGAACCTAGCCCAGTATCCCCAACTTTTGAAAGCAGGCTTCAATTCCTGCAAGGACCTGCTTCCAGTGGAAACTCCCCTGAGCTTATGCCTTTCTCTGAGGCAAAGTTTGGAAAATATTCCATTGAGGCACTTTATTACAGAGGTGTTGCTTACAAAGTGGATTGCTCCAACACATAATATGTTGTCATGATTTTGGTCACTCTGTATACTACAGTCTCTGCACAGTCTACAATGCAGAAGCTTATGGTCTTGTGTTAAAGGTGACAGTGCTGGTTTATGGTCCATTTTATACCATTGTGTGCTACCCCGAGCCAGGGGTGCAGCCTTGCAATGGTGTAAGTATAGCTGGTCATGCCTTGGGGCAGGGGGATGGGTTATATAACCCATGAAGTCTCCCTTCCAGACCTATTTTCTGTGATTGCAAAGCACATGAACCTTGGAGGAAAAACTAACCTGCAGTGCCATGGCACTTTCCCCGCCAACTCTTAATTGGACGGCTCCTTTCTAGATACAAGTCCTTCACCCAGTCTTTTCCCTTGTCTGCAGCTCTCTAATTCTCCATAAGTGGCTCCGTAAGTGCAAAACCACTTCCATGGGAATAACTGATGCCTTTTCCCCTAGCAGCAGGTTAGCTGTGTCCCTTGCCCCGTGGTAGAAGAAGATGCGCCAGAAGCAGCGTCAGCTTTTTTCTGCTACTGAGTTGTTTGTTCCAGCCCCTCTTCCCCAGTTGCTGCCGACAGGGTAGCAATTATGCTCCCATCGATCCCTCCTCTTCAGGAATCACCCTGTGCACACTGGCACACTGTCACAATCAATAGCCCAGCCCTTGTGCAGAGACAGTGAGGGAGCCAAAGAGGCAATTTGCTCACTGGACGGGTTACGATGAAATAATACTGTGTCAGGAGGTGAAGTGGCAGAGTGGCTGGCACTAAATATTTCCGTCTGCATTGCCACAGGGAAAGCTAGGGCTTGACGAGATTTAAAGTCAGGCTCAATACCTGCTGCTTAGATCCTGTTGGAGATAAAGTGTAACTGAAAGAATGTGGGGAAACAATTGTTTAGGAGAGAGACAAAATTGATGTGGGCCCTTAAACCTATCACTTCAAAATCGTTCTGACTCGGACTGAGAGGAGGAGATTAAATACCTTTCATTTTTGACCTCTAGCTGATAGGTATTAAACACATACAGGGTTCATTGTGGATAAAACTCAGGGCTTTCAACAGCCAAGCTCAATCAATTAGCTTATTGGTAAAAGACAAATATTGCAGGCAAAAAAAGGAGGTTCATGCCTTGACAGTCACTGCTGTCATCCTATCTTAGAGGCATATTACAAATTAGGCAGTCAAAGGTATCACTTTCAGCCAATTTTAAACAGGCAAAGTAGGGGGGATTTCAAGACTTCTCTGAAATATTTGTGTAGCCCCTTGATGTTGTATCTCAAATGAAATGAGTAAAGAGCTTTATGCCTGTTACTTCCTGGTTCAAAGCTCATGCGTGATACGTGATAGTCATCTCTCCTGAGTAAAGTATATTACAGTCTTCAGCTTTGCTGGGCATAAGCAGAGGACACTGTGGGTGCTGCTTAGCTGAAGGGCCTTGGTGACCACACTACCCACTTGCACCCACTGCCCTCCTCCCAGCATAGATCAAATACTTAGAAATACTTAGAAATACGTACAGTTACTTAGAAACACTGCTGATTTTTGTCATGGAATCTGTGTTAATTTGCACAGGATAACTGTGGAGCACTATTAATCTGGAAGCTGCAGAGTCAGCACGAGTCATCCAGGGGCCCCGTGAGCAGCCTGCATTTAGACTGGCCACAGACTGCTTTTCAACTCACAGGGACCTTGTCAGCAGCAGCACTGGGGTCCATCTCTGTGTTGTGCTGGGCCTGAGAGCACTGCCCCAGAGAAACCATGGGATGGCAGGAGGCTGCAGGAAACTCCAAGGGCTTAAAACCCTGTTGAAACAGAGGTTAGTGTATGCATGGAAGCCAGTGATAGCAATGTATTCATTCAAATGTGGGTTCAGAGGAAAAGAAGGCTTAGTGTTCAGACCTGGGAAACTGCCTGAAGACTTCTGCTTCTCCCAGCTATGCCTCACACACACTTTGCCACCCCAAGTGCCTCATTTAGGCCAGATTTTTCAGAAGTGCCCAGTTATTTGGAGTGCTTCATTAGTGCTAACCCAAGTGTGGAGCACCTGCAGATGCCCCTCCATCAGCGGGACCTAGCAAGCCTCTGTACATCTGTTCATCAAGTCAGCCAGCAGTTAGGGATCTTGCAGTTATAATGGAGGCTTTTTGCTTTTAGCATCTCTCAGTTTCTATCCTTGTGAAATGGAGGCAATGCTGCAGGAGATAAACAGCTTAGTGGGAAGCCCACAGGCCAGAATAGCCTTTACACACTACATGGCAGCAGGGAAACCTTGGGTAAATTGGCACTCCTAAGAAAATCTGGGTCTTAAGTGCCATCACAGGCTGCTCACCCCAGCTGTATGGCTAAGCCCTTGGAGTTTCCTGCAGCCTCCTGCCATCCCATGGTTTCTCTGGGGCAGTGCTCTCAGGCCCAGCACAACACAGAGATGGACCCCAGTGCTGCTGCTGACAAGGTCCCTGTGAGTTGAAAAGCAGTCTGTGGCCAGTCTAAATGCAGGCTGCTCACGGGGCCCCTGGATGACTCGTGCTGACTCTGCAGCTTCCAGATTAATAGTGCTCCACAGTTATCCTGTGCAAATGCAATACAGGACTGTTTGCCCCTTTGTGAATAAATGGGGGCAGCAATGTTTGAGCCAGGCCTGGCAAGGTAGGGAGCAATTCCCTGGCAAGCAGAGAGCATCTGGCTTCCCCCAGCCCTGCAGAGGCAAAGGGCAAGGCATGACCCACCCTCTCCGTGCTGTACAGCTCCCATCTCTGCCAGATGAATGGTGCTTATTTGTCACCACAGAAAGGAAAACCCAGCCATGTGCAAGCACAACATCTGCTCGGCGGGGGCCGCCACTGCTTGGCACTCGCCGGCATGAGGCTCAACACAGTTTGCTGGATCCCGCGCCACGCTCCCTGCGGGCTTTGCAGCGGCGCTGGTTGCAGTGCGAGAAGGGTCAGGGGTGCGTGTGCCTCCCGCCAGCAGGCTCAGAACTGCTGCATCAGAGCCTAAAGTGAAGATTCCATGGCTGTGTAGGGATGTGAGTAGGGACTGGCAAGGTGAGGCCAGTGGGCTCTGCCACAGCGAGTCGCCTGCCTGTCCCTAGGGGTTAGGAGGAGCTGGGCAGAGTGGGCTGGTAGCTGATAGGTGTTTGGCTGCATTTCCAAGGGTTTGCCATGAGAATTTGGACGATACCTCCCCGTTTCTGTGTGGTTTCCTACCTGGAAATGCATTTAACAAGGCATTTGAAGTTTTTTTTTAATTTTTGTCCTTTGCAGTGCAAATGGATCTGACTCAAATCCTTAAATGCCAACACTTTTTTGGTACTGATTTATCTCTGGGTATGACACTGATGTCTCCCCCTCTCCAAGATAGTGTGGTTAAGTTAAGCCATAGCATAGCTCTGCCTGGGGGCAAGGGGCAAAAGGAATGGGTTCCTGTGCAAGGCAGGAAAGCTCTGCCCCAACCATGGGGCAGCATCAGCCCCCAAGATGCAGGGGTATTGTGGGGTGCAGGTCTCCCCTTGCTGAACTGACGAGTCCATGCCTCTTATCTGTATTTGTGTAGTGATGAGGGCTTTCCACTAGAGAGAGACATGAGTACACACAGAAAACCTGTTTGCTATTTGCATCACACAGTTCACCTGGCCAACATGGTGCAAAAGGGAATGGCTGGAGCTGATAATGAAATGAGCTTTTTTGCCCTGCTGAAATTTTTACTTATCTTTTCTGACTGACACTTGTCTTCAAGATGGGGTTTGGCAAAGAAAATCCTAACTTTTTCTTTTTCCATTCTTTCTTTAAAACAGCCAATTTTCATCCTTTGTAGTTCTTACAGAAGAGGCCAAAATATATTGAAATATTGGACAGTCTTACAATGAAAAAATAAAGAAACTTGCTAAAAATACTTTTATTAGAAATGCAATTTTTTGAGAAAATGTTCATCTGGTTGCTGTTTATCTGACAAGTTGATATTACCCAGGCAAAAATTGGTAACTCTCATGTACCTTTTTTTCTCTACAGGCAAAAACCCAATTCAATGCCCTCTGAAATATGCACATCCTGTGGAAGGATCATGATGATATTGAACACAATACATTTAAGAGCAGAAGTAAAGCATAACTTTCTTAGCTGAAAATCCTAGGGAAATAGAAATGTGGCCAAGGACAGTGGGGTTAATACTTCTTTATTTATGTGTCATGCTGTAACCCTTGTAGGCATCCAGGTCTGTGCTTTGCACGCCAGAGGAAGCTGGTCCTCTCAGCTGTTTCTCACCAAAGACCCACAGAGCTAGCAGAAACAAATCCTCTGGTGTTGCTGGAGCATGGTGTTGGAAAAGCGCCCATTTGAAGGGAAGAGCACTGTTGAGTGAGGTGCCTTTAGCACATAGTCTATTGTTATATGTATACAGTGTAGGTTTTCCTTTGGGGTCACCTGCAGCTCTGAGTGCAGAGGGTGCGTAGCTCCTAAAGCTGCTTTGCCTGGGATTTGTGCTGAGCATACAACTCAGGGTGGCAGGGCTGTGAGTCACACAGTTTCTTCTATTTTTGGATTCTGTTTTTGAATGCTTTCCCCTGTGGTATATGGGTGGTTGGAGGAAACACACACATGCAGGCTTCACATACTGCAAATAGAAAGTCTGCATTTAAAGGCCTCCTATTGCTTACTTGCAGATCCTGCCAAGCTTCAACCTGCTAGTCTTGATAAACACGCTCTCCTGGGGTGTTGCTCACTGGGAACAGATGGTCCCATGGGTAACAGATGGCCTCAGAGCTGGGAACTTCCAGGAGCTTTTATGGGAGATGGGATCCGGTCCTTTACCTCAAAGGCCCATCCTAAAGGCCCAGTGAGAGCATTCTCCTCTAGCATGTTTCTCATCCCATGATAAATCCACTTTCATTGCCATCAGGTGGTACTTGAGTGGGTACTTGAAGCAGGGGGTTCCAATATGCAGGCAGTGTCCCCCTTTCTGGAAGGATATAGAGGAAATCTGAGAAGTGAAGACAGAAATAGATAAAACATATAGACTCAAAGACTATGAAGTAATGGCCATATTCTTTGGTGCCTCCCACATGGCTCCTTGCCCCCAGATGTCTTGCACTACCCAGAGTAAGACCATCACACGTCTTCATCGTGACTGGAGACTGGGATGTAAATCCATTGCTTTAGGTCTCTTGTGAGTTAACATGGACCTGAACAAGTCAATTTTTGATATTCACTCTTGAATTACAGTCCCAGCTTTGCTCGTAGAATCTTGGGAAGCAGAGGTGCTGGATTTAACTGATCTGTTTACCATCAATAACCATTCCCGGAAATGAATCACTGCATCTTAGATTATTTCCTTGATGCTTTCCAAGCAACATCTGATATCTTAAAGAGATGTCTTTTCCTTTTGTGTTTATCTAACCTGGAGCTATTATGATTGTAGTAACTGCTGGATTTATAACACCCGGGGCAGAAAGCCTCTCTGCATCCTGCCCAAGGCACCTCTCTCCTAGTTTCCTGTAGCATTTCTTGAGGGATATGGCCAAGACCCAAGAAAATTGTTAAGCTTCCAGTTTGTATTTGTTCCTCATTTTCCCATTCAAAACTAGCCCTCAGCTACTGTGGTTTTCTCGAAACCTGCAGCCCTTTGTTATACCAAGTTTTTGTTTGCTCCAGTTTGAGGCCCAGTCTTTCTGCAGGGAGATAATTCCACACATAGGGGAATAACTGTAGAGAGATACTACAGTTGGGAATTTCTACCTCAGGGTCGTGTTTTATTGTGTATTACTTCCTTCCTCTGTAACACCCCTCTGGCCTCCTAACAAACCCCTCTCTCCACTTGTTTATGGACTTTCACTCTATTTCAGAAATCTGGTAAATGCAGAACTTTTAGACAGGAAATGTAGACTAAAAGCTGTTCTAACCCAGTGTTTCTTGCCTCTTCTTTGAAAGCCCAGTGCACATTAAATGAAACTTACATGCTTCTTGCAGCTGCCTGTGTTATTATTGGAACTGATGCACATTCACTCCAACCAATCTATTTTTATTTGAACCACTTACTCCGTATGAAACCAAGCATAATAACTACAGTCAATATAGATATATTTGTTTTTATTTAAACTCCTAAGTGTGCTAAAAGCAAAAAATGCTTTTCTCCCTGAAAACCAATAGGTATGTATAATAGGCAGAAAATGTGTGTATCAGTCAAAGCAGGAGTGGCTGTTGGCGCAGGGACCGCTCCTGACATCGCTGGCCCTGCCACCCGTGGCGGCGGGCACGGGGACCGGGGCTTCTGCAGGGGGTAGAAAGGGACAGGGTCTGTGGGGGACAGCAGCTTCCCCTGGGGAGCGGGCAGCTTTCCCTCCCCGGATCGGCGGGAGGGGAAGGGCAGCGCGTCCCGGTGCTGCGGGCTCAGGGCGCGGGCGGGCTCGGCCGGGGGCCGCTGTGTGAGCCCCGGAGTCGCCTGGGGAGTCTGTGGCACCTCCGTCAAAGCATTTTTTGGGAAGGGCGGCAAGTGCCATGCTCAGGGACCAGGGAGGCCAGAGCAGCAGGCGACACCGAGGAAAAGACCGAGGCCGCGTTGGAGCAGAGCAGCAGCTGGGCCGGGTCGGGCGGGCTGGGCAGGGGCTGCAGCTGCAGTCGGAGGAGGCGAAGGCACTGACCCCGTTTTCCTGCATTGTTCTTGCGCTCAGGGGCAGTCAGAGGGACAGCGTATAATGTGTGGGGAGGTGACTGGGGAGAAGAAAGTAGGGAAGAGAGTCTTGGCAGAGGAAAAGGCTGTTTTCCTTGTGTGCCCATTTATTTGTCTCAGTACCGGAATCGATACTTAGAACTTTGTTCATTGACAGTAAATTAAATTGGTTGAAAATCCCTCCAAATCAGAAATCTGGTTTTGCCTATGACATCAAAATACCTCTATGAGTGGATAGATTAACCACTTTAGGGATGGGATTTTACCCCCAAAAGTTAACATGGAAGTTAACAGGCATCTTCCTTCTGCTTTCTTGGGATCTGCTCATCTGCTTTCATTCATCAGGCATCTTGTCACTTTTCATCATCAGAACATTAATATGCAGGAGAACTTCAAGAATAATCAAAATGGCTTATCAAGGTTGGAAGTGCAATCTAAGGTGGTTTGTGTCTATCCTGGTTGCCTTTGAAATGCAAGGTCATATTGCCTATTCTGACCACACACCTCATCAACTACTACTTGTACAACGTACAAGCAACTGCTTCCTTCCTAACCTTCCTCCACAACCTTACAATATATCAAATCTAGGAAATGCTATGATCTGATGAGTAACCATGGCTGGGTCTTCCATGTTTTACAGCTCCTCTTAGAGCTCACAGACCATCACCCATGTTTTCCTATGCTCACATGTGTCTTTTCTGTTAGAGCAGTCCCCTCTTCTTGTAAAAGCTTTGTTAAGCCGACTCTTCCACAAGGATTCAAAAGCTTCACTTTGGTTATTCTGTTCCCATGCTCCTAGGCAGTCAGTGCTCATTACCAGAACCTCATTAAACACACTGAATTGTGAATGGCTTGTTTCCAATTGCATGGGGTTACATCCAGCATGCCACTGGACCTGTTCTGAATTCCACAAAGAAAGATCTCAGACCATTAGGAACTTAGGGGAACTTAGACTATTAGTTGGTATGCAGAACTGATTGATCCAGGAGCATCTATTTGGGCAAGCTTCAGACCCCAGTACCTCCCAGTTAATCCATTTAGCATTGTGTTTGCATGTTTGCTGAGGCATTCAAAGGGGCTTTATGGAAAGAAGGATTTCTCTATAATGAATGGAAACAAACAAGATCCACAGGCAGAGATAAGCAAACAGACAGGATTTCAAACCTAACCTGGGTTTAAACTGAGTGACTGTCAATATTAATAACATAAAAGCAGCGGTGAAGTGTGGCTGACACACGCCAGGTAAAGAATGCTGGGAGACATCTGAAAATCCCATCAGAAATTGCAAAGGCAAACGTAATTAGCATGTCTGGAATTGTATTAATTCATTGGGTTTATATTGTCTTGAGAAGCTGGCAAGGGTCCTCTGCACATAGCTGGTGCAGGCACAACTTTGTCCTTTTCCAGTCCTTTTATCCCTTTTTGGCAGTCTCTAGATGGAGGTAGGGCGTGATGCTAACACAGGATGTTCCTGCCTGTGGCATAAGGCACTTTTTCAGTGTATTCAGGATTCAAGACTTGTTGAAACTGCGGACCCTACTTGTCAGTTCTGCATGCTGGAAGAATTCAGTTTTGTTCTGACTAAACATGCAGGTCAGAGGACAGAGGCAGCAGAATGGTGTAGAGGCCTGTGGCTGGGCTGGCTGGTGCTGATGTAGGCTGGGAGAGCAAAGTTGTATGGGGGAAAGAGCAGGGAGGCACATGTGAGACACTGAAATGGGTAATGGCTCAAACATTGTTAAAATTGCTGAGGAACTTTGCCTGTTTTACCAAACTGTGCAAAGAAGCCACTGCTGATCTGTGACCACTGAAGCCCATGCCCCAAATATGCCTTCTGATGGGAATTTGGACCATGAGTTAAGCCACCTGATGGGAGAAGTAAACAAGACTGGGGAAGGAGAATATATCCACAAGGAAAGCCAAAGTCAGCAGCTGTGATGAAAACCAGCTCTGGCTAGATTTGGTGGGGGGAGACCATAGCCCACCGATGTGTTTGCTGAGGCTGGGTTTGCACACTCTTCTTCCCTCAGCCAAGGGGGAAGAGGAGAGTTTTTGGGTGTGTGATGGTATAACCTCTGGTCAGGGTAAGACAGAGGGGCTGAACACCCACCACTGGAGGCTACAAGCCAGATAAAAAGGAGATCCTGTGGAAAATCGTCCCTTGCACAAATGGGCTCAGTTGTAAAACTCCCTCCCTTGCCCCTGGAAGGGTCACATTCAC
Source organism: Machaerirhynchus nigripectus (assembly GCA_013397975.1). Classification (NCBI taxonomy): domain Eukaryota; kingdom Metazoa; phylum Chordata; class Aves; order Passeriformes; family Dicruridae; genus Machaerirhynchus; species Machaerirhynchus nigripectus. Next base: position 1,489,851 of record VZRQ01011259.1, on the reverse strand, counting down.
ATGGGACATTCATGTGAGAGGCAGATGTCATGATTTAAAAGATGTCATAAACCATCAAACACACCCAAAGTGCCCCCAGACTCATTTCTGAGGCCTTCCACCAGAGGACTGCACATGATCCAGAGTTCGTTGCAAATGACAGTGTAAAACTCCCTGCTGCAGGATAAGTGCTTGGGCGTTCCCACATATACCTGAATTTTATTAATCCCTGGAACTCTCTGTTTTGTGGGACCCCCACTACTGAGAAGACTGAAGAAGAGGACCAATGGGATGCCACTGGGCCCACAGACTGGTGATATCTTTTTACTTTGTCTGTCTCTCTCTGACTCTCTTTCTACCCTCCCCCCTTCCCCGCCTTTTCTATTCCTTTCTATCTGTCTTTCTACCTTACATTTACCGTTAAATAAATCCTTACTATTGACTCCAGCACGTGATCTTGTTTGCTCTTTAATTCAGGCAGAAGGATCTCTGTAATAATTTCAAAAATTGGATCTTAATAGCAAGTGATGCCTATAGTCAAAACCAAGGCTGGTTGAATTGACTGTGGATGTGCACTGCTTTTGTAGGACCAGAGCCGAAGGGAGATACAGTACAGTGAGGAGTACAAAACCAACAGGTAGAGGGACAGACCAGAGAAATCAGGTATAAACGAAATGCAGGAGCTGAAAGTGCAGTTTAATGTACCCACAAGTGCACATTTAGCAGGCAGTGGCTGATGACAATGTAGGGATTTGGGGGCTCCACAGTAAATTTCCAAAGCCATTTGCTCAGCAGATTAGTGCATAACCGAGGAAATCAATAGCCAAAACGTGTGTTTTATGTTGAAACTGGAAACAGATACAAAATCACAGTAAATAAATGCAGAATGACTACACTCTCATGTCTGTATAAATCTGGTGGAATTGTGGGAGGGCTACAGTGCACTCAGTTACACTTTTTTGATGGGACTTTGGCAATGGAGGGAGAGTCTCTGCTGGAATATTTGGCAGGATTTGAAGCAGTAGTTGTGGGAGTACCTTGTAAGCTCCGGGTGCAGAGCAGGCTGCTTTTAGTGTCAATCAGGGCACTGGTCCTATACAGGGAGGGTCAACACCACAAGTGTCAGCTGTAGGAAGACACAATTTGATTTAATGAACTCATCCAGGCGACTAAAGAGCTAATATCATTCCTAAAATACAAACACTACAGGGAAATCTATTATCTGTGACTAAAATAAAAGCCTAGCTCGAAGTGAATCACAGACCCAGCTGTCACAGAGCAGCGGATCCTGGCTGCTAAGTCATGAGCACAGTACACAGAACACAAGTGAATGGGCATTGCTAACCCAGAGGCTCCTGACTAGGTCTGAAGAATATTTGCTATTTCTGGTCAGGCTTATGTGTCAGTGTTGGCACTGCTGACACCATTTCCAGAGCTGGTAAAGAAAAGGTGTGACAGCACTGCGACACCGAGCCAGGTAGAGAAGCAAGGTGAGTGAATAGCACAGGTTGGAGGAGAAGGGAGAAGACAGCTGTGACAATAGCTGAAGTAGAATAAAAGGGCTGCGGAGGTCATACAAACAGATGCAGAGCACTGCTTGATTTCCAAATGAATCTCAGCTGTAGAAATGCTGTTCTTGAGCAACAGGTTGCTGCTGTAGCCTAGATCCACAGTCAAGGAGGGCTGGTGAGAGCAGTGAGCAAAACCAGATTTGCTATGAAATACTTGTGTGGAACTCAAGACAAGCTCTGGGTGAGTAAGGCCAGACAGAATGAGGCAGGAATAAAAAAAGGAAAATCAGATGATAGAAAGAGACTACAGACTGTCTTTTGAGGTATGTCTAGGTTTGAATTGTCTATGGCCACACTGGCATTGAAATATCAAGTGAACTGCTGCTCTTGCTTCCCTGGAGGGAATGGTCAGAGCTGCAATAACTCAGCAGTCCTGTGCTGGTGGATTTGTTTTTATTTCAAAATATAATGATATTATTTCTCTCCTCCTACTGCCCTTTTTTCTCAAGTGTTTAGAATTGGTATTTCTGCTATAACTAGGTCAGGGAACCTAAGTAGGTCAGGGTGACTCTCTAAATGTGGCAGATCTAGAAGCAAAGCTGAAGAGGGAAGACCTGACTGTGTATAAACAAAAGGTGGCAAGGTGGGCCTAGTGGGAGAGATAATCCTGCAGAAAAGTGGTGAGAGCTGAGAAATACCTGTGTGGGCACTGAGAAAGGAAAGTAAGGTTTGGGGCAGGGAACAGGGGCTGAGGGAGCAAGAAGGTTTGGGAATGGAGTACAAGCTGACTGGAGGAGTAGGGAAGAGAATGGGATTACAGCTGTAGATGTGAGGAGAGCAGAGAAAGCGTGAAAGGGTTAGAAAGGGGCTAAGGCTGAGGAGGGAAAGAGCAAGAGATGTGTAAGTGGGAGCAGTTGAGAAGGGCTCAATTCCCTTCTCAATTCCCTTCTCAATTCCCTCAATTCCTCAAGGAATGGGGTTGCATGGAGGACAGAAGGTGGCAAAAAGTGGGGAAAAGGCTGATAGGGTAAAGTGTATCTGAGAGGGAAAGAGCGTGAAGAGCACAGCAGGGATGATGTTTTTCACTAGAGAGTGGAAAATGAGATACCAGGGAGAGAAGAATGTGGTATTCACATAGTGTGAAGCTGCCAATCCCAGCAAAGGTGTGGTAAAGCTGTCATTGTGTCCTTTCCCTCCTCTCTGGGAAGGGTGAGCATGCTGAAGGCAAAATTAGAAAAGAAGAGGGGGCTGTGATTGTGCTTGTGCTTCTCAGTTGCACCTCATTTTGCAGGGGCATTGCTGACTTTGATGTCAAAGCTCTGACTCCCATCCAAGGTTTGGTGTTCTTCCGCTAGAGTCATCAAAATCTGCTTCCCTCCAAAGCAAAGATGATGAAGCTGCAGCAATGGGAAGAGATGTTTACATCAAAGGGAGAAACCCCCAGGGTTTGAAAGCTAATAATTTCTACATGCCTAATTTTGTGTCTTTGTCACCCAACTCCTTGAATGTTTGGGGTTGCCAGGTTAAAAATGATACATGTGACCCTGTGGGACCCCTCAAACTATTGTTCCATGAAAACGTGGAGACTTCATTTCCCCATCTGCAGCATCTCCCTCCTTCTTTTATTACATTGTAAGTATGTTCATGGGTGCAAAATCCGTGCATCCATGCAGGCTGCATTTGCTGTGGGAGGGCATTCTGGGTCTGCTTCACACTCTTGGGAATACTTCTTTCTGAACTGAGTAGGACACTGCATTGCACCACCCCTTGTGCTCTCTTGGGCAGCCATTCAGCCCAGCTCCCACAGCTTCTCTCCTGATAATGGTTATGCTGGCCCATTACAGTGTGTGTAGTGCTGCTCAGAGGGCGGAGTGGCAGCCTGCAGGGAGAGTTGTCCTGTTTTATTATTATTGTCAGCCCTGGCTGTAACATCCACTGGGGTAGTGTTGGCAGTGGGGCAACCAGAGGTGTCATCTTGTGTACAGAGATCTGCTGTACCTAAGTCCTTGTCGATGGTCCTTACTCCCATAGTTGCCCTATTAATACTGAAAGTTATTTTAGTTTCCTTCTTCCATGGAGGTTATTAGTCCTGACCTAGCTGCTGCTCAAGTTTTACTGAGTTTAGCTTTTTCTCTTTGTTTTGGACAGCTATTATATGGTGCCCTACTGAAATTTGTCTCTTAGGGCTAAGAGCGGTGGATTTGGAGGAGAAAGAGGAAGGACAAGAGGGAAATATTTGTTAAGGAGGGGGTGAGTCTCCTAGTGATAGCAGCCTGGTGAGTCTGCCTTTCCTTTTTCATTAGCAGAGATGTTGGCTGTGCAGGGGGTGTGCAGCTTTGGTTCTAGCAGCCAAACCCACTGATCAGCTTTGGGCCACTGGCAGTTTTGGTGTACTAGATCTATAAAGTTATCTCGGCACAGGCACTGTAAACGGAGGTAGTCAGCTGGAGTCAGTGGGCAGTGGTTAGAGAGACCTGATAGGGATACAGTGTTGTATTGCTGAAATATTAATAAAAGATGCCTGAGATTATTCTTATGTACCAGCATATACACCCTCCAAGAACAGGGCAAGAAAGGCTTTAGGATATTGACTTTTAAGTTTTTTTGTTGACTGTTTTTTTTAAAACCAAAATTGCTGTGTGAATGCAAGAGCAAGACAGGGCAACAGCATTTATTCTTCACTGGCAGTAGAGCAGATTTGTCTCTGGACACTCTCCAAAATTCATGTAAGAGTAGAGGGTAAAGTTGGGTTCTTATACAGAACAGTTGGATGTCTCATCTGGGGATGTTCCTTAGGATGAATTAAGCCTTTGGATAATCCTAACTTGATCGTAATTCCAAAGGTGTAATTTGATGACACCCTATAGTGACCAGGTTAAGACTATTAAGCAAAAGCTTAAAAAAAGTTGAGAAACATAAAAACTTGTTTGGTTGTTTTTTTCCCCCAGTTATTTCATACAATTTTTTCACAGTGAAATTTTTCCTCAGTACTTTAATTTACTAGAAAAAATGGAGTACCGTTATTAACTCCCTTTGGGCTACAATTTATAGCCATTTGATCTTTTTCGTTACTCCAAATACTGCTTCTGACTGTGAATACCTACATTACTTTAGAAAAATGCAAAACAAATATGAGCTTATTTTGACAGTGAAGTGTGTCTTGAAAGAAAATATTATAGTTAGAATTTTTCCAAATATTTTATTTGAAGAAACACCATGGAATTTTGTGGAAACTAGAATGCAATATGAAAAGCTGAGCTGTCCAAGTGAAGCAGGGAATAAATGTCACAACTTTGTAATTCAGTTTTTTGAATACAAACACAAATTTTGCGGAATCAGTAGCAATTTTTCAGAACTGTGATGACAGCATCTGATTTATTATTATTACTCCAACTATTATTATTATTATTACTGTCAGAGTTAAGCTTTACCCATCTGCTTTCTTCTCTGCACACGTTAAGAACAAAGGCCACTCTGGGACTTCACAGCAGAGTTCAGACAGCTGCAAAGCAGTGTAGCAACATGCATTAGACACGAGGAGGAATCACCACTGAGATGATGCAAACACCTGATATTAGTGATGAGCACTAGAGTCGCTAGAATCCATCATGGTACTGATACCTCGTAAAAAGGAGCACCAACAGTTGAAGAATTACAGAATACTGTTATGCCTTGCCTGGTTGTTATGAAATCAAAGATGGGACTGGTATCCAGCTGGTTCAGGTCTCCACTTGAATGAGTTTCTTCATCTCTCAGCTCTTCACCTTTTTTTTTATGTGCTCCTCTCTTAGCACCTTCAAAAATACCCCCCTGCCCCACCACCTAGTGTCACTTCTGTAACAGCTCTGCTCTGTGCTGCTTCCCAGGTGTCTTCCTGATACCTTGCTGGTTTCTTAAGGAGGCTTTATGATTTACAGTACCCCTACATTTCCCCTATGGAGACAATGTTGTGTCACTCCTAGCTCCAAAACACACCAGATGGAGGACCCACATACTAGTTAAAATCATAGAATGGTTTGGGTCAGAAGTGACCTCAAAGATCATCTCATTCCAGCCCCCTGCCATGGGCAGGGGTGCCTTCTGATAGATCAGGTTGCTCCAAGTCCTGCCCAACCTGGCCTTGGACACTTCCAGAGATCGGGCATCCACAACTTCTCTGGGCAACCTGTTCCAGTGCCTCATTTCCTTTTGAAAGCCTGAGAGTTAAAAGCTTTTTAGGGAGAGATATGTAGGAAACCTGTTACCCATATGGGGAGAAATCTGATCACATATATCTGCGGGCAGCATCTGCAAATGAAAGAAGAGAAGGAAGGTTAAAAGAGCACGTTTAGCAGAAGTTAGCATAGATGTGAAGGTGCAGATAAATAGTTATTAAACTGTAATCCCGACACTACCTGTAGCACTACCAAAATCTTTAATCTGTTAGCAAGTTTTATGTTAAATTGCAAAGATAACTCCACGGTTGCATTTTGTGATTTCTACACATTAAACATGATGTTGGTGTCAGCTTTTGCCCTGGACTAGTAGTATGCCCAGGAGAAGAAGGCTATGGGGCATATTGGCCTTATGCAAGATGTTGAAAAGGCCTTTCACAACTTTTCAGGTAGATTCTGTGTTGCCTTCCTCTTTGCCTGATCTTTGATATTTAGCTGATTCTTTGAAATGTATCCAATTCTTCCTACAGATAAACTACATGCAAGATGTAGCACTGACACACACATTCCAACAGAGGGTCTTATGATATGCTGGGAACCTGATCTCCACTGTGCCACAAGGGCAGGAAGATTTTGTGTTCTGGGCCTTGACCTGCAGCTCTGGAGATCTGCATTTAATTTTCAGCTCTGCCACATACTTCCCAAGTGACCTTGTGCGAGTCATTTATTCTCTCAGCATTTAATTATCACCCTTTTGCAGATGAGAAGTTGACACTTCTCTGCCTTCCAGAGAGTAATGTGAGGATAAATTCATCAACCTTCATGTTCTGCTGTGAACAATGGGAGTTCACTGAGGCAAAGCGAAGTCCAGTGAGGAGATGAGACAGCATAGGGAACCAAAGCAAGGATGAAACCCATTTTAGCTAGCTAGAGAGCTGTCCTGTATGAAGAGAGTGTATGATGTCTTGCAGGGATTTACATCAATCCTCTGAGTGTGCAGTGCTATGACCTCAGTATCCTAGCCTTAATTATAGTGACAAACTGGAGGGTGGGGGGAACACGAGGTTCCTAGGTCTCTTTTAGTAGGTAGTCATCAGATGGCTCATTCGCTTATGTCACTTTTTTGTGTAGCTCCTGCCTTTTCATTTCTGTAGCTACTCTGAGTCAAGCATGGAAAATGGTCATTTACTGAGATTACAGAATGTGGGTTGTGTCGCAAATAGGAGGAAAAGGTGCAAAGCATAAAAATCATCTCTTGGAGAGAAAATGTTCCATGTCAGTCTGTGTTGTCATTGTGATTGATTGTTCTAGAACAGTTGAACATTTTTATTCTCACTGCCAAAGGACTTCAACTTTATGGGACATTTCCAGCGTTCCCTAAGGAGAAGGCTTTCATGTCTTTCATTTTACAGGTGACAGCTGTGGGTCTGGATCACATGAACATATATCTTGACCTTGGAGTGAAGTTATTAAAAAAGTAGGTGCAATTCAGAGGAGTAGGATTGCTGCTGAGGTGTTGGAGTCAGCTGCCTATGTATCTCTTCGCTGTGGTTAATCAGTAAGTGCATACCATAGACACTTAACAGTCCAGATAGTGCCTCCTTTGCCTGGTTTCAGTTGGAAACTTCCAAGACTTCTGAGCAGAGGACTAGATACCCCTTCCTTTGGAGCTGTTCCTGCAAGTAATTCAAACTTATTGATTGGTATTTTGCAGCTGTTGCTATGCTGATGTTCAGAAGGGTGGATTTCAGGTGCCTTTCTCATCTTGCTCCTTCAAGAGCAGATGAGCATTGAGCATCCTTCTGTGTAGCCAGAGCATGAACTCAACCTTGAAGTAATTTGGGATGCCAAGTTACATATGGCAGTTGGTGTCTTCAGGTATGGATGAAGGCAATTACTTGCCCCCAGTATAGAAAAATACCATCAGACAGCTCTGGTCTAATTTTTGGTTTATTCTACATAGCTTTTATTAAAGCTAAATGGACCCTCAGGTTTTTAGCGCTTTGGAATGTCATGTTATAAGACAGACCTCTTTTCTGTTAATGGAGGTTACTGGCTGTGTAGATGGAAAACATTTATAAGAACTAGACTTCATTATTTTCATTATTTTTTCAGGATTGAAAAGCTACCTTTCCCACTTGCTGCTTGATATTAGATTTTAAAAAAAAGCCTTGGTAATTGATTTAACTTCAGAATGAAGTTCTCTTATTTTGCAGCTTCTAGGAAATACAGATAGTCTGTTTGGATGTGTGCATTTTGGGATCTTTTGGAAGCCTTCTGCCTGTGATTCTCACAGTTTTATAAGATGATATTGTATCTTGGCTAGCAGTGTCCAAGATGCCAAGTAATAAAGAGAATAGAGACTTGGGGGACCATATATTTGAATATTCAGGTGGCTAATGGTAGTCTATTTCAGTTTGAATAGGGTACTTGTATATCTTTAGGATGTAAATCTAGTTGGGGAAGCAAGGTCATGTGGGGTTTTGTTTGTTTGTTTGGTTTGTTTGTTTATTTGGTTTTTTGCTTATTTGGGTTTTTTGGGGTTGGTTTGTTTGTTTGGTTTGGTTTTGTTGTTGTTGTTTTTTTGGTTTGGGTTTGTTTTTGTTTTTTTTTTTTTTGGTGTGTGTATGGATTTTATTTGTTTGCTTTCTGTCCCAACGGCATTATGGCATTTAAAAAATCTCCTTCCCAGCATTTCTAATGTTAGGAAGAATTCCAGGATAATCAAGCAGCCCATGAGAAGTAGATGCTGCCTTTGCTGCATCTTCATCCTGGCTTCTCTGGAGTAATGTTGTTGTAAGGGTATAAAACATGTTTCCTGTTAGGAAAAAATGTGCTGTAAAGAAGGAAGCCTAAGTAAATATACAATAAAGAGATGTATAAAAGCGTCTTCAAGAGACAATTCATGGCTCTGTTAGTACCACAAGGAGATTTTTGTGTGGGTTTTTAAAGGCCCTTGCTGTAGTACAGGGAATGACTCTAATGCCAAACTTTAAGCCCCATGTTGAAAACAAACAGCCAGCATGTTCTCAGCCTTTTCAGCATCTGTTAAATAAGGGAGTATAAAGAGCTGTGCTGTGGATTTTAGAGGCTTGGCACACTCCTGGTATAGCTGTCACTGGGAAAAGGTATTTATAAAATGTGCTATGGAGCAAATATGGCATTGCTGCTAATAGTGAAGCAGCCCCAGCAAAATGCCTTTGGAACTCACATGAGGTATGATAATGCAACAAGACCTTTCATCGAAAAATTACGGAGTGGGGAATGAACAAAGCCTTCCTCTTCCTGCAGTGTGTCAGGTCATATGGGTGGGTACAGCTGATACTTAGGCACACGTAACAAAACTTGGCAACAGGAAGTGAAGGGAAGTCACATGCTTAGCAGAAACTTCAAGGGCACACTCAGAAGACGGAATGTAATTACTCAATTTGGATTTTAGCCATGACAGTGAGTTAACCCTCAGAGCAAGTATGATTTTATTTATCTCTCTTCCCCAACCTGAGAGTTCCGAAGATTAGAGGTAGGCACTTAGGACCCTTTATTTAATTTTTTTGATAAGCTTTTTCTATGACTTGCATTCTTATAATATCTGAGCCTTACAAACATGAATTAATTTAGTCTAATATACCTCTGTGACTCTGAGAAGTATTTTCCCAGCTGCCTTTTTATACCTAGAAATGGTCCCCGAGAGAAGTAAAAGATTGGGGTGGTTTGGTTTGTTCCTTGCACTGGGGATTCCAGTTTTAGTTGCTGTCCTTTTTCACAGGGGAAGGGCATAAATATCCAGGTTAGGAAACAATGTGTAATTTAATGAGCCTTAAAAGACCCAGTGGAAAACAGGGCATTTCCCGTCACTGCTGTCCGTACTCATGATGAGTGCAGAAACGAGGGGCCAATCACTGTATATTTCATGAACAAAATATCAAGTTTGTTCCTGTGCAGTGTATTGTATGTTAGGCAGCTGGCCTGTCCCCTCTTCCTTCTGGCTGACAGTAGGATTCTCTGATCAGGTAAGGTTTCCTATTATGTGAGCCCTACCAGTGGAGCGCACATGGAAAGCGTGTTCTTCCTTTCATTAAAGTGTTGCTTTTGATGAAAGAGATGAGATGTTGTGCTGGTTTGGGCTGGAGTAGAGTAAATTTTCTTCACAGTGGATGGTATGGGGCTGTGTTTTGGATTTGTGCTGAGCACAGGGTTGATAATAGAGAGATGTTTTTGTTACTGCTGAGCAGGGCCTACATAGAGCCAAGGCCTTTTCTTCTTTTCGTACTGCTCAGCTGGTGAGGAAGTTGGGGGTGCATGGGAAGCTGGGGGGAGACACATCCAGGACAGGTGACCCCAAGTGCCCAAAGGGATATTCCAGACCATGTGACATCATGCTCAGTATAGAAAGCGGGGAGGGAAGAGAGAGGAAAGGTGGATGTTCAGAGTGAAGATGTTTGTCTTCCCAAGTCACCATTACATGTGATGGGGCCCTGCTCTCCTGGAGATGGCTGAACACCTGCCTGCCCATGGGGAGCAGTCAATCAATTCCTTGTTTTGCTTTGCTTACATGTGTGGCTTTTGTTTTACCTACTAAACTGTCTTTATCTCAACGTGTGAGTTTTCCAGCTTTTACTATTCCGATTCTCTGCCTGATCCTGCTGGTGGGGGAGTAAGTGGCTGTGTGGTGCCTGGTTGCTGGCTGACCATGACAGATGTGTTTCCCCCCAGTTTTTTAGACTATTTACTGCAGAACAGCTGTACAGTGCTCTGGGGCTTGCTGCTGGCCAAGGCCCCTGTCAGTATAGAAATAACTAGATAGGTGGTGACCTCGAATAAAAAGATAAAGGCAGGTAACCTGCAGACAGACTACCCTCCAAGTAATATTTAATTCATTTATTTTGTAATCCATAGTGTGTAGCTATTTATCTTGCCTTTCCCTGTTATAGGAATAGACGAGTGACTGACTGCTTTAAGTAAGGTCATGCTTCAGGGTGCAGAAATCTGAGTTCAGAGTGCTCCACAGAAGACTTCTGTACACAGAAAGGTTTAGACCCATTGCACGCACAGAGCTCTCCGTGACTTAACATAAGGAAAGATGCTCATACAGTGAAGTCTGGTGAGATCACAGATCAGTTGTGGCCTGAGTCACCTCTCATCAGGAAGCCATCAGGCCAGTAAGCAAGGGCAACAGGATCTACACTCGAAGCTCAGGTTTGCGTGTTGAAATAGTCCAAGGACACGTTGCAGTGATTGGCAGTGCAGCCATGCAGCCCAGCCCGCCTGTCACGTGGAGCGAGCTCCGTTCTCGGGGAGGGCGCAGCACAGAGCCCGCCCGGCCAGGTGCGGCCGAGGGGAGGGCGCAGCACAGAGCCCGCCCGGCCAGGTGCGGCCGCGCAGAGGCCCCGGCGCGGGCAGCACCCGCGAGTTTCAGCACCGCGGAGAGCGGCACCGGCCGCGGGCACCGCGCCGCGATCGGCCTCACGCCGCCGCGGGATAACAAGCCGGTTATTTCAAGCCACTTGCTGCTTTTATAAAGTCTTTGTATGCCAAGCACTTCCCAAACACTCACTTGTCTGAAGAGAATTGTTAAAAAAAAAAAAAAAAAAAATCGAACTTTTTTTCACAAGAGCACTCAGCAAAATGGCAGGTCTAACAGTCAGTACTTGGGCAGCAGTTTTCATGCAAGGGTTTCCACACCCTTTACGAATATTAATGAATTCAGCTGCAAAATCAATCATCCCTTTATAACGAAGGTAGGCTTCAATATCCTTGTCTAGTTGGAGAAACTGAGGCAGGCAAGGATAATGTGGTTTGTCTCAGCCAGTATTGAACCCACGAAATAAAAACTATGACATTTATGCTCTCATTAATACAAAGCCATACAGCTTCTATAGCTCTTCCTGTTTTGGTTTTAAGCGATGTATTTCCTTCTTCAAACTACAGTTCGTCACTTAACTGATCTAGATTGCCAAGGTTATGGCAAAGGATTTTCCAGCTAGCCTAATTATAGCAATTCTCACCTACTGCCCTTCTGTTTCTTAAGGATTGCTGCTGTTTTCAAAAAGAAAGAGTGTCACTAGCCTTATTTCAAATGCACACTGGTACATGTGTGTTGCTGGGTTTGCTATTCTTGAAAATGTTATTTTGAAGCAAAAACTTTCCCCTTTGATGCTTATAAATAGGTAAATATATGTGCTATTTTGCACTCAATTGTCAGGCATGTACCATGGTGTTTTGTTGTTTCCCTGGACAGGTGGAGACAGAGCAGTTAGGCACTGACGGCTTCTGTCTGGTGAGCTGGCTCTTGATTGACTGATTAGCTTCTTTGTATGGCAGGCACTTCTCTCAGCTCTGTCATTAAAGATGCATCATAACCCCTTGCAAGAGCCTTTTTTTTTTTTCCTGACACAGAGGCAGAGGGGAAGAGTAATTCTGAATGTTATACAGTAGGGAAACTTTTGTTAATATGGAAGGTTTTCAATGATGCAATTTAGCCAGATTTCTGTCTTCAAAAATTTGAAAAAAACCCCCAAACACTTAAAAAATTGCTGTCAGGGCAGGAACTCATCTATTTCCTGAAGATTTTTCATGTATAGCCTTCCATTATTTTTGTTTATAGTAGGTATCTTTAGTGTTAAATAATTAACACTCATAAAAGACATGGGAAGGGGTTGGAGAAGCGCTTTTCATTTTAAAAGTGGATGAGGTATGGAGAAGAAGACTGGCTTATAGACATAGCTGCAGGTATCTGGACTGTCAAGTTCCATTTCTCAGTCATTTCAGCTTGACACCAAACTATGGTTTCTTCCAGAGGTAGGAGACAAGACCCAGGAGATGACCCCAATTCTCTGTCAGTGCTGGTATCTGATGCAGCTTCTTTCCTTTTTGCTGTTGATAATGCTATGAAAGTCCCTTATCTAATAGATTTTCTGCCTGGAGAACTGATACTGATATGTGTAAGTGTGAACTTAAATTGACATGCTAGTATAAATTCATTGTTTCTTTATAAGACAGCTTTTCACAAGTCAGCTTGCATCACTTTGGAGGGAGCTTAAACCAAGGAAAACAAAAAAAGGCACCTCCTGTTCTGTAGCAAGCATTTACACAGGGAATTGTAACACTTCCTTGTTTAACAAGATTTTTGAAGTTACACATATATGCCCAGTAAAACTCTATCTCACACAAAACATCGTGGGTCTTCTGACTATTTCTTCCTTCAACTGAAGGGTTAGTTCCTATAAGATTCTGACTTCTGTGTACACAAGGCCAATGCTGAGAGGCAGTGCCTCAGCATTCAACCAGGTACACCCATTCTTTTATTGCAGTTCAAATCCTGATCCTAGATCTGATGGGTAGAAAGCCTCAGTGCCTCCAGCTCTGAGTATAGATATCCAAATAACATTTTGCCTAGTAGGAATTTGCTTGTTAGAGAAATGTAATGGACATTTCATAGGAAGCCTGCATAAGGATTCACGTGTCTTTCTGTGTGATGTGAATCAGGTCTGTGAAGGCATTGACACATCAACACCTGGATCTTTGTTGGCTTCTACACATGGTCTAAATCTAAGAGATTTGTAGGTCTTTAAAGTTGTGTTTTAAAATCATAGAAGACATCCTGTCCCTTCAGAGGTCTACAGAGTTCTCCATTGAGAGTTAGACATAGCATAGGTCCATCCTGGGATGTAGTGTTATGTCTGGTTTAGTACAAGTGAGGAGAACTGAGAAAAACAATAATTCAATGGAGCCTAGCAATGACTGCCTTTTAATTTCCCTTTTAATTGTAAGTCTTGTTGACTGGCTTATAAGAATGTTTTATTAAGTCGTCTTCAGTCAGGGGAATATTGATGACAATGGACTGTTATTGAGCTGTATTTGTGGTGGTGTGAGAGGTACACTGTGGGAGGGCTGTGAAGGCTACTCTATTTTTGGGATACAAAATTGCAGTTAAAGGAGGAATGGATGGCACCTCGCTGTGCAATAATATAATTCAAACCCATTGCTTTACAGTACTGCCCTTTGAATGGGCAGTGACATGGCAGCCTTGTCTAAAAGCAGCTGCCCACCCTTTCCTCATCCATGTTCGATGCAGAATTTTAGCTCTGTTAGGAATGTTTGCATGCAGCAGATCTCATTCTCTCTCAGTTGCATTGGTGCAGTGCCTTGTGTCAACTTGGGGAAGAAAGACAAACCTGGTAACAGGAGCATTTGCTTGTTTACTTTGTATTCCCTTCAATCTTTTTTTTCCCCCTAAAATTTAAATATTTGATCTCAGTTCATTTATTTTATGACAATTTTTTTTCATTCCAGAAACAGAAAGCAATAGAGATGCCAGAATCATGAGGGCATCTGCTCTCTAATTAGTCCTTTTCCCCACACTCACTTCCAGCCCATATACAGAGATGCATGACTCTGTTTTTTGTTTATATTTTCTTTTTTTTCCATCTACCTGTGTCATCCATTACAATGTGCCTATCTGTGTGTTATGCCAAAGACAGATCATCTACGAGGTCTTAAACACTGCTAAATGATAAATAAAGGCCTTTGCATGCAGTTGATTCCCAGGGGTCAAAGCCTCTGTTCTGTGAGGAGTGTCCTCAGGGAAGACTGTTGCTTTTTCCTTAAAGTGCAAAATACCATCATGCAGATTAATCATGAATCTGTTACTTTGGAGGTGTAATATAGCAACCAACGCTTTGTTTTCTCTTGTGAAATGCCATCTGCCCCTCCCCATGTCGGTTTTTTTCCCCTTAGTAAGAAGACTTGATGCTATGCTGCCTTTCAATGCCTTCATACCAGGTCATGTCTCAGAGACTTCAAAGGGATAAGCAGTACTCACTTCCAGAACTAAGTCACTTGTTGTGGGTGTCATGAATTATGTCTATTCTAGATCCCTTTATACTTACCACTGTAAGTTCAGGTCTAACTTGGTTGATAGAATGAAGAACAAATCCACTGGGACCTGTAGTAGTAGTAGTAGTCACAGCTAGTTTTGCTAGGAGCCTTACACTGATTTCAAGGAAAGGAAGAGTGAAAAACCTGCATTACGAAAAGGAAGCATGAAAGTTGGGCCATTAAACCATAACAGGCTACCATGAGTTTAATTTGAGCAGGAAATATATAGATGTAATGGCCCTCAGTTTATGTCAGTGGTGAAATTTATGAGGCTCTCAAAGGGTATCAGAAGCGGCAGGTAGTGAGCGTTGTATGGTGTAAGAGAGTTTAGGTGAGGTGACAGTGGCAACAGCAAATAGATCATGGGGAATAATCTCGTTCTGATTGTGAGTGGAGTGGAAGAACTACCACCTTACCTGATCTTTCTCACCTCTAAGTCTCATGTGGATACGACACTTTGAAGTGCTGAGACTATCCATCAATATCCATTGAAGTCCATGATAACTAAAGGCACGGATCATTCTGCAGCGAATGGTATTTCTTCTCTGGCTTTGAAGCATCCCTCTATGTTTTCTGCTTCAAACACAGCTCACTTTTCTGCATGTTTCAGCACTCTACATATTTTGCTTGCCTCACTCTCTGCTTCACAGCTGCTGCATTAAATCCATCCGTGGACACTTAAAAGATGCTATGGAAATGTATTGCTCGCCTTCAGCAATAGCAGTGGTTGGCCAGCACATTGCTCCCCTAGCCCATCAGCCCCAGCACTGTGGTGCTTGTGTTTGCTGGACTGTTCCTTCTGAGTGTATAGGGGTGAACACATGTTCCGTATTAATCTTCATTTCAATGAAGTTGTTTTAGTTCATGCTTTATTGCAGCGCTTTGTAATAATGCATCTGTAATGGCAGCCCTTGGGGCAGCAGTCGCATGTGGCAGGCTGAGTGCCTGAACTGCTCCTGAGAATGACTCCAATCATACAGAATGAGGCACTCCCTGGTGCACCATCTGAATTTATAATACCAATTTATATAGTGCCCTAAAGCAAGGTTTGTATTTGCTCTGGGACACGGGGCCCAGGCTATAGAAGGAGAACTGCTCTCCATTTTTTTTTGCTGTCCCTTTTTTTAAATATATGCATTTGTCTAGCTTTTCAACTTGCCTGTCTTAAAGTCTAGACTGAGCCCAGGAAATGCAAGAATATGCCTTAATACAGAGTGATGGGTGCAGAACCTGTAACTGGACAACACAGGCCTGCTGTCAGTCTTACAGCATCAGTCAAACCTTCCACCAGGTGTGGAGGGGAGACATGCAGGAGGGCACAGCCCTGCAAGCATTGTAGGGCAGAGTCCTGGCTGCTAGTTGATTATGGACCTCCTTGTGTGCCTGGGAGTCAGTGTTGGCTTAACCTCCTTTGAGAAAAGAGGTGACAAGACCCAAGGTGGTTAGGGTTGGATTTTCCTAGATAGGTACTCAATAGGATTTTCAGAAAGTGCTTAAGTAGCATGGATACCTAATGCCTATTAATTTTGAAAAAGAGGTATATCGTGCTTTAAAGGTCAAAAGCAATGCTTTAGGCTTGCCCTGGAGAAATGCCACACCTATCATTAAACAGAAGCTAACAGGATTTTGTCAAACATAGTGTTTGCTAAGAGAGAAGAAGGTATATTTTGCTCTTTTTGGCTCCCTGAAGGATTTTGTTGATGCTACAAAATTCCCACCCCCACTGTTTCATAGCAGCAGGAAGAGAATTTTCCCCCCTCACCCTGGTTTCATTGGAGTCCTGTTTGGGGTTTCTCATCTGACCTTAAATCTTCACATTATAAATTCATGCCAAAAAAAGACATTTATTGGCATCTGATTGTGAATGCGAAGTAGTTCCCCCTATGGATAGAACCATGTTTGGAGGCATTGTGTTTGCCTGGCATGTGAGCAGAGAAAATAACAGTTGTTTCATTTTATCATGTTTATCCAGAATAGTGCATAAGGTTTTCAAATGAGATAGCTGAACCATTAGAAAGGCACTGGCTGCAGCAGTTGTTCCTTATCCTGAGAGCTTTCCAACTGATCAGTTACTTATAACATGATGCTTGCAAACACCTTTCAGGTGTTTCTCTTTCAGGAGATCATGAGATAAAAGAAATTCTGCTGGGGAACCTACAGTTGACTCAGACGTGAGATGGGTGCTGTAGTCAGTGTGAGGGGTCTGCTTTTTGAGAGAAAGAGAGGGCAGTCTGTCTCATCCTGCCCCAATGCTGTTATTCTGCACTGATGTGTGGACACTGAAAAGCTGCTAGCAGAAGGTTTTCCCAGCTTCTTGCAATATTCTGTGAGAATCTCTCCTTTCTCACGCAAGCTATGAAAACAGTAAGATGGTTCTTGTAAACAATATCTGAACACCTGGTGTTTTTCTACTGTTTGGGTACAAGGCAAAAAAATATTTTGAAATAGGCGTTGTAGGACTTCAGCCAATCACCCCAGGAGGTGGGTGACCACTGACCAATCACCTTATGGAATTATAGCATATAAGCAGAAGTGGTAAATAATAAAATTCATTCAATTTTCTCTCTGGATTTGTGTGTGCTGCATCTCTCCGTCCCGGGAACTACAGTGACACTGATGTCTCTATTCCACCCGCTCCTGTTGGCTGGGAAGCATTTCTGTCTCGCGTGGATAAGTGGCCAGCTACAGGTAAGTGTTTGACATGAGACTGCTGGGGGTTGGTTCTAAAGATTGAATGCAATACCAGATAGAAACTCCCAAACTGTCTGTGTTTCCTACGTTGTTTGGAGTGTTAACTAGCGGATACAACAGGAAATGTCCCTATCCAGTACCACTGGTCTTGAGTGGTACTACCACCACTACTACCAATCAAGGTGTCTGTACTTCAGGGTCACTGAAGGGGTCAAAGGCAGAAAGAGAAATAATATTTAATTTTCCTTGAGCAGCTGCTAAAGTTCTTCAAGGAGTAGCTCCTGTGGACACATTAGATTAGCATTTTATTAAAGACAGATTTATCTTTCAGTCATGTTAAATCCAGGTTTTCTGATTGCAGGTCTTTCTAGCTCTTCCTCTTTTAGTACTCATCAATTCCTATTCTTACCCAACCCTGCTGATGGACAAGCAGGTATGACATGATATTTCTTGCCAGGGAAGCACACTGTGATGTCATTAGCTAATTTTCACGGCTCCATCTGAGGATTGAGAAATAAGGAGAGGAGGCAGAGTTCAAGTGGAGGAGGTAGTAAGCAATGATGATCTACTGAGTCTTACTGCAGATGGGGGGCTGGATGACATAATGGAAACATCCATGGAGTGAACCCATGGAGGTATAAGACACAAGAAGCAAGAAAAGATGGAGTTCAAAACTGGTGGAAATACTTGTTGGAAGGTTGTGCTTTAACTCTGAACTGTGGCTTTGGTTTTGGCCATTTCACTGGATGCTACCTGCTGCCCCTAGGAAGTGGTTCTCTTCCTTTTAGCCTCTACTGAGCTGGGGTCCAGTGGGCTTGGTGACAATGTGAGATGGCAATGGATGTCTTTCTGTCTTAGAATCAGATGTAGATATGTCTAATAGCTGGTAATGGAGGTCACAACGCCAGTGTGACAACCATTACATTTTATATCACTGACCTAAATAATGTACAGCTTTTATTTTATTCTCCCTTGCAGAACTGAGTGTGCACACCCATCTGTCTCATCTGTTGTTGTT
This sequence comes from Machaerirhynchus nigripectus, assembly GCA_013397975.1. Taxonomy (NCBI): domain Eukaryota; kingdom Metazoa; phylum Chordata; class Aves; order Passeriformes; family Dicruridae; genus Machaerirhynchus; species Machaerirhynchus nigripectus. The sequence goes on along the minus strand of VZRQ01011259.1, from coordinate 1,471,621 downwards.
ATGTTTATGTACAAACACACACGTACAATCCATCCTCTTACAGTGATGCTCCTAAAGATGGTCGAAAACAGTGTATGAAACTTGGAGAAGGTCTTACATAATTTCTTTCCCCAAATTTGTCAGTTGATGCAATGAAATATACTTTTTTTCCCTACATGACTTGCCTTGAATTTGCTCCTGCAGCATTTGCACACACACCACTTATTTAATCTCTCTCATGCACTCTCCCCACAAGGAATTCTTTCATCTGAATGGGTTCACCCTTACATTCTTGGCTACACACATCAAGGTTTTTTGTTCATTCTTACACTTTCCACACAGTCAAAGGTGTGTCTGTATAGTTTCTGTCCCTTCTACACTCACTTAAATAAAATGGTGCTCAGAAAATTACTTCCCGTATGCACTGTGTAGAGTTTCTATTAAATAAATGCAACAGAACAGGCTTGGAGGAGGAAAAAGCCTGTGAATCAAGAGTAAATGGCTATGTCCTGCGAGTGGTCAGAATAACTTTGGAGGTTGAACCTCCAGCTGGAGTGAAAAATGGCGTTTGCAGAAGAGCTTAGAACTAATCCTCTGAAATGATGGTAAAGGGAGTTCTGACCATGCACTGTCATGATTACTTTCCCTCCATCTCTCTTATTTCTTATTATTGTAATGAGTTTTTCTCTCTCAAGTAGAATAAGGTCACCAGTGAGATAAGATCAGCTTCGTTTGGCACAACCAAGAAGATCTGATCACAGTTTGGACTGCAGCTTCTAAATTCACCTTGGGTATTAACTTCTGGGCAAAAAGACACTGAAAGTGCTAACACGGCCAAAACCAAAAAAACCCCAAAAACCAAAAAAACCCCCCCAAAACAAAAAAAAAAACCAAAAAACCCAAACAAACAAACAAAACCCCCCCAAAAAGAAAAAAGCCAGAGAGATGAATTGCATTCTTGCCATGTTGCACAGATTTTCCTGCCACTGTTTCAATGGCAAATTCCCCTTGAGCCTCATTTCCATTAAACTGTACCATACAAATGCTTCATTTCGAGGATTTGGTGAACGCTATTCTGAGAAACTAAGGAGAAATACCAGACTATACTCCATGGGACAATATTGCAGTGCAGCCCTTCTTCCTATCCCTTGCTGTCATACTCCGGGCATTAGTTTAGAATGAATCTTCTGCATCTTGAGGTGCAGCATTTGGACATCCTGGCATGATGGATGATACCTCTAACCTCTGTCTCCAGAGTCTTTTCCAGGCTCTGATGCCTCTCTTTCATCACCCCTGCTCAACAGGAAAGGGGGGAACCAGGAACTGATGATAATGGCACATGCATTTTCTATTTCGTCAGGCAGATTGGTAGCTCTTATGAGCCAGCTCGCACCTCTAGCAAGACCTAAGCAAAAGCTGTGTGTGGTGCCTACTACAGCTGCTGCCCTGAATTAGCAAGCCCAGATCTTGGAGCACAATAAGTACTTTGAAGATGAGCAGTCCCACGTAGCAATTTATTGAAATTGCACTGAGTGAATTGCCCCAGTTTATGACAGCATTTTGTCTTCTAGTTATAACAAGCACATTGACTTGGTAAAAAATTTTGGAAACTTATTCTAAAGGGAAAAAGCAAAAGAAGATGAATGGCATTTCTATGAATATAAGGTTCTTGCCTTTGCCTCTTCTCTCTGGTAGCATTGGGCGGGAATTGTCAGGTGCCTAGGTCTATAAATCTATGTCACTGCTAATTTTTAAGGCTTTTTGGAAAGCAAACTGGCTATTTTCCTAATGAAGAGAGAAAAAGTCTGATGTATCTACTTTTCTTCTAGATGGATACAAAACACTATCTAGAGCATGTCATACATTCTGAAAAGTCTCACCACAATGCCAGTGGCATATACTGGGGAGATGAGTAGTATTAGAGGGGTCTGGTACAAATCTCACTAGAGGAATCATGTTTTTCTTTCCTCTCCCTACAACTTACTTCTAAACTGCAGGGCTAGAGCTAGAGATGAGAAAGAAAGAAAGAATGAAAAAATTAGAGGAATTAATGAGAAAAATCCACTCCCCTGTTGAGCAATTAGAGCATTGCTTGCTGGACAAAGAACTTTGTGTATTGCACTGCTTTCCTCTTGTCTCTGTTTTGCTGCACAGCCCAGCAAAGATGTACCTTGCAAACTTAACAAAACTTCCCTGCTCTTCTAATATTTTCTCACTATTCCATGCCTATTTATAAAATGATGTATGCTATTTTGGTGCCTAACTGTAACAATTTTTCAGAAACAGAGGTCTATGTGTCCAAGTTAGGCACAGTTAGATTTTTTTCAAAGTAGTTGTTATCTTCCTTGGTTCTATGTAGCACTCTGACTGGAAGTTTCTCAGTCAGATGCAGTCTTCTACCCCTCTTTCTAATTTGTAGACATTTCATACGTGGGTGTCCTAGGATTTTCTTTTTCCAGGTAAAAGGATAGGAGGAAAACTAGCTTATTTTCCCCAAGTATTTTTGGGCTCACTTTACCTTTGGTGATTAAGCTGGTTAAAAGTTGCTAGTTTGTTTTTTCTTACAAAGGACATGCTGTTTTCTGTCTGCTAAACCAAAGAGGTTTAACTTAGAACTGGAAGTGGAGACTGTGCTGTTGTCATTGATTTTACATAGAAGCTACTCTGTTGATAAGCAGCCAGATCAAAATATGATGCAAGTATGTGTGAGCATGTTCTAAGAAGACCTTGGAGAGGGAAGGGGTAGAGGTGGTGCAGTTTCAGAAGACTAGCTCTACAAATCATTACTTTGATAAACTGCACGCTACAAAATGCTAGATTGCCAGAACTACCAGCAGGTGAAGAAATGTACTAGAATCCAGATTTTATGGCCAGATGCACTTCTAAAATCTGGAGTTAACTGTTGAAGAAAATGAAGTAATACCTGATTTTCTTCACAGTAATTAAGACCAGGATCTAATCCCATGCCCTAAGGAGGGATTGATAGTTCTTACTGCTGTTATGTTGTCCATATAAAATAGGATGTTTAACAATAACCCGCACAAACATATAAAGGGATAAAATCTTGCTCTTGGGATGCTGATTTTGGGTCAGGTAGATGTCTCTTTGCTGGACCATCGTCACCTTGTTGAAATAGGTCTCCATTATCTTCTCTCTGCATGTATCTGAATTTGTTAGGGTGTGCGAAGGATCGTGTTTTCCAAGGAACATTCCCAAGGGGCTCCTAATACTACTTGTAACTATCATTTAGTGTTTCTGTGTGGCTATTATCCACCTCAGACACAGCTTCATTTTGATAGTAGGAAGGTGATCAATACATACTGTATCAAATAATAATTATTTATTATTTATTGAGTACTGCATGTAGGCTGTCTGCTATACAAAATGTAGAAAAAGACAAAAACATTTAGATACATGATCAGAGGGGGAAGGAAAGACAAATGGCTTTGCAGTCTGTCCCTAATGCAAATGCATTCCTAAGTGCCTGGTGTTGCAGTACGAGCATCATACACAAATTTTACAAGATCACAGGGTCTGGAGAGAGGGGTCAGAAGGTTTTATTTCTCACTTTTGGGCTTGTGTGCACTTCATGTGCATAATAATGTTCCTGTCTGCTAATGCAACTCTTTGAGGTGGACTTTTAGCATGATAACACATTAAAAAACTTAACATACTCGTTCCCCACGGTACATTTACTGTGCTAATGGTGATAAAACGATAAATAACAATATCTAGGATGTACACTCTAAATGATTGAAATACTGACCCCAACACAGGCGATGGTGTCTGTCAGTTGCTGTTGTCTGTACTTTTACAAGTGAGGAAATGAGTGGAAAAAAAGTTTGAGAGATTTGTACAAGGAAGCTTACTGGCTGGTTTAAATGAAATGGCCAGTGTATAAAATGACTTGAAATACGCAGTAGGTTTGGGTCAAACTCTGAGCTAGACAGGAAAATTCTTTGTGAACTTTAAGGGTTTTAAGGGACTCATGAAAGTGATTGTCTGAGGAAGACGCTTCCTCTCCTCTGACGGCAGGACCCTCGTGGTAAACTGAAGGAAAAAATAAGCCGCATCTGCCCGGCTTCGCCTTGCTGCGACCAGAGGGGCAAAAATCCCCCCTTGCTGTGCCGGCCCGGTGAAGGAGCGCTGGAGGAACGAGACGCCGACGGGCCGAAGGCAGCCGAAAAGCCGCTGAACCTCTTTCCTGGGAGGAGGCAGCGGAAGCGTGGGAGGTGAAGCCCGGCGGAGCGCTGCTGCCCGTGCCCGGGGCCGTGCCCGCTGTCGGGGCCGGGCGGACCGTGTCGGGGGCCGGGGCGCGGACCCGCGGTCTCTTTAAAAGCCGGGGCCGGTCGGGCGGGCGCGGCGGCAGCAGGGGG